>CAXDID010001118.1:0-361028 GCA_963988835.1 Hexamita inflata
CGCCAACGACGCTGTCTCCAAGTACTCTTCTGACAAACAAAAGAAGTGATATGAACTTTGTAACTATACTTTTATTGAAAACTTTTCATGAAACTCGCAAAACGCATGCAATTCGCGTTTTGTTGAGTCAGTGGGCCGTGCTGACTTGTGGCCTCGCAAAACACGACTTTTAGTTTTTCTATAAATGAAAATTAAAGGGCAGACTGTGGAGCGGACCTCAATATTGGACTACAAATTCAGCAATACGATGCTTGTTGGAGTTGCTCAGAACTTTATACACTACTCACTTCTAGCAAGTTCCACATTCCACTCCCTTTCTTTCAAGCAAATGGCATTCGATAAGAAATCTAAATCCAGATCAGCACGTGCTGGTGTTATCTTCCCAGTCGGTCGTATCCACCGTCACCTCAAGGAAGGTCGTTATGCAGACCGTATCTCTTCTGATGCTCCAGTCTACATGGCCGCCGTTCTCCAACAAGTTGTTGAAGAAGTCTTCAAAGAAGCCGAGACCCGTAAGGACAACAAGGCCACCAAGCGTCTCGTTCCAAACAACATCTTGACTGCCATCCGTAAGGACAAGGAACTCAACGACATCTTCAAAGACATTGTCATCAGAGAAGGTGGTGTCCCAAGATCTGAAAAGAAAGAGAAGTCCGAAAAGGGCAAGAAGTCCCAAGAGTGATGAAATTTTTCAATGGTTACCTGTTTTCTTTTGTTGTTGCATTTTCCAGCAAACTTCCGAATTGTAGCACGCTGAGAGATTCACAGAGCGGCAAGAAGGCCTCGATGATGTGCGACCAAATGCTGCCAATTACACGAAATTGAGTAAAGTGAGGTTCGACAACTCAAAAAATAAAGGGCAACGCAAAGAAGTGGATGCGAATATTTCACGGGTAGCACCGCGAGCGCGCCACGAGACATAATTGCATTTGCATCAGAGACAACACCACCCCACTTCTCATTTGATAATGTCTGACGTTAAGCCAATATAAAAGAAATCCGAACGTAAAGCCAAGCGTGTTGAAACCTATGGTACCTATATCCTCAAGGTTCTCAAGGCCATCGAGTCTGAAGACGGCAAGGGCCAAAAGGACGTTGGTGTCTCCAAGAGATGCATGGAAGCCATGAACTCCCTCGTCAACGACCTCTTCGAACGTATCTCCACCGAAGCCTCCATCCTCGCCCGCAAGAGCCACCGTAACACCATCGGTAAGAAGGAAATCGAATCTGCTGCCAAGCTTGTCCTCAACGGTGGCGAATTGTTCAAGTCTGCTCAAGACTTCGCCAACGACGCTGTCTCCAAGTACTCTTCTGACAAACAAAAGAAGTGATATGAACTTTGTAACTATACTTTTATTGAAAACTTTTCATGAAACTCGCAAAACGCATGCAATTCGCGTTTTGTTGAGTCAGTGGGCCGTGCTGACTTGTGGCCTCGCAAAACACGACTTTTAGTTTTTCTATAAATGAAAATTAAAGGGCAGACTGTGGAGCGGACCTCAATATTGGACTACAAATTCAGCAATACGATGCTTGTTGGAGTTGCTCAGAACTTTATACACTACTCACTTCTAGCAAGTTCCACATTCCACTCCCTTTCTTTCAAGCAAATGGCATTCGATAAGAAATCTAAATCCAGATCAGCACGTGCTGGTGTTATCTTCCCAGTCGGTCGTATCCACCGTCACCTCAAGGAAGGTCGTTATGCAGACCGTATCTCTTCTGATGCTCCAGTCTACATGGCCGCCGTTCTCCAACAAGTTGTTGAAGAAGTCTTCAAAGAAGCCGAGACCCGTAAGGACAACAAGGCCACCAAGCGTCTCGTTCCAAACAACATCTTGACTGCCATCCGTAAGGACAAGGAACTCAACGACATCTTCAAAGACATTGTCATCAGAGAAGGTGGTGTCCCAAGATCTGAAAAGAAGGAGAAGTCCGAAAAGGGCAAGAAGTCCCAAGAGTGATGAAATTTTTCAATGGTTACCTGTTTTCTTTTGTTGTTGCATTTTCCAGCAAACTTCCGAATTGTAGCACGCTGAGAGATTCACACAGCGGCAAGAAGGCCTCGATGATGTGCGACCAAATGCCGCCAATTACATGAAATTGAGTTAAGTGAGGTTCGACAACTCAAAAAAATAAAGGGCAACGCAAAGAAGTGGATGCGAATATTTCACGGGCAGCACCGCGAGCGCGCCACGAGACATAATCGCATTTGCATCAGAGACAACACCACCCCACTTCTCATTTGATAATGTCTGACGTTAAGCCAATATAAAAGAAATCCGAACGTAAAGCCAAGCGCGTTGAAACCTATGGTACCTATATCCTCAAGGTTCTCAAGGCCATCGAGTCTGAAGACGGCAAGGGCCAAAAGGACGTTGGTGTCTCCAAGAGATGCATGGAAGCCATGAACTCCCTCGTCAACGACCTCTTCGAACGTATCTCCACCGAAGCCTCCATCCTCGCCCGCAAGAGCCACCGTAACACCATCGGTAAGAAGGAAATCGAATCTGCTGCCAAGCTCGTTCTCAATGGTGGCGAATTGTTCAAGTCTGCTCAAGACTTCGCCAACGATGCCGTCTCCAAGTACTCTTCTGACAAACAAAAGAAGTGATATGAACTTTGTAACTATACTTTTATCAAAAACTTGTCATAATACTGGCAAAATGCACACAGCTCGCGTTCTGTTGAGTCAGCGGTCCGTGCTGATTGGCGGCCTCGCAAAACACGACTTTTAATATTTCTATAAATGAAAATTAAAGGGCAGACTGTGGAGCGGACCACATTATCGGACTACAAATTCAGCAATGCGACCCTTGCTGCAGTTGCTCAGAACTTTATACACTACTCACTTCTAGCAAGTTCCACATTCCACTCCCTTTCTTTCAAGCAAATGGCATTCGATAAGAAATCTAAATCCAGATCAGCACGTGCTGGTGTTATCTTCCCAGTCGGTCGTATCCACCGTCACCTCAAGGAAGGTCGTTATGCAGACCGTATCTCTTCTGATGCTCCAGTCTACATGGCCGCCGTTCTCCAACAAGTTGTTGAAGAAGTCTTCAAAGAAGCCGAGACCCGTAAGGACAACAAGGCCACCAAGCGTCTCGTTCCAAACAACATCTTGACTGCCATCCGTAAGGACAAGGAACTCAACGACATCTTCAAAGACATTGTCATCAGAGAAGGTGGTGTCCCAAGATCTGAAAAGAAGGAGAAGTCCGAAAAGGGCAAGAAGTCCCAAGAGTGATGAAATTTTTCAATGGTTACCTGTTTTCTTTTGTTGTTGCATTTTCCAGCAAACTTCCGAATTGTAGCACGCTGAGAGATTCACACAGCGGCAAGAAGGCCTCGATGATGTGCGACCAAATGCCGCCAATTACATGAAATCGAGTTAAGTGAGGTAAAGGAATGATCTTGGTCTTTTAGTAGTATTATAATACGTAAGATTCTACGCAAGATTCTAGGGTGAATAAATGAATAATTATCAGGTGAACTTACATTTATGAGTGATCTGATGATTTAGTATGTTATATATCCCTATATCACTCACTTAACTTTCGTTTATACTGGTTCAGTATCGTGTTAGTATGTTATATTTGAAGATTAAATCATAATAACGTTTACTAACTATATATAAACAAAAAGTATATAATTCTTGAATACATTCATCGTTGTCTAAATTGTTTATTTGAATTGCATAGGAAGGAATTTGTAGTCACTAAACGTGTAAGTTATTGATTTATTGTTTAGTATCGTTGCTATAAAGATTTTTTTTGCTATGTCGCCTAACAACAACTTTTTTTTTGCGTTTAACTCAGTAGGTACAGTATAAGCAATTATAGATTGAAAAAATATTAAAAAATTCTAATTAAGGAATTCTATTACACTGTATTAATACTTGACATTTATCCTTACTATAATTTATTTCATTTTCATATTCCACTTCTAATTTTCAAAATGTAGGCGGAGATGTCGTGACATACAAATATCAATAAATTAGTCAGTAATTGATTTTCCTATTTAAAAACTTTTATAGGTAATATAACTCAAACCATTTTTGATTCTCCTGAACAAATTCATAAAATATTCTGAATTAGCATTTCTAACTTTGTAGTATAGCAAGTGAACTGGCATCTGTTCCAAATCCGAAAATCATAAGGAGAAGCAAGAGCATATTTCATGTTAAAGTTGACCACAAAAGTTTCAGAAACAATAAAAATGACTGGAGGTTGAATTTTGCTCAACATATGAATCATCCACCTTGGTGCGAGGCCTCAACTATATAGAGTATTATCATTAAGTACACCAAGATAGAGCAAATTCCATCGAAGAAAAAACCCGAAGTTATCTAGGTCTTCGTTTTTGTACTTGACCTTGAGATAGAAACCGGAGAAGAACTGAATATCTGGTCCAACGCTTAAATTAGGAAGTACTGAATAAAAGTAGTAAGTTGACAGAAAATAAAGCAGAACGCTGTAAATTAAGAACTCAACCAAGGCAGGAGTTACAAAATGGAGTAACATAAATTAATTCGGATAATTCCCTCAGTGGAATCTGGTCTAACTACAGAATTCAATTATAATATGACTCTATATAATACTATTGAAACAAGACCTGGATTGGCTACAAATTGTAATTTATTCCACACCAAGGTTTTGAACATTTTGTTGATTCAAACTAAAGTTTGGTTTGAGCTACAAAGTCGATCGTTACAGCTTTAACTTTTTACATTGTCGAGAATAAGATGGCATAATATTATCTTTAAATATTAATTCTCAAGAATGACCAAAGTGAAGTTGAAGATGAGTCGAAACAGTCTCTGACCAATATAGTGCATAAAGATTGTCTATAGTGCCAGCTAATATTTATGAACATTTTGACTTGAATTATATTCAATTCGTAAACATAGATTCGTAAATTATATTCATTGATGTGGAAGTAAATCAAGGTGCAAAACAGGGTAGGTGAAATATATTTTAATACAAGTATAAAGCAGGTAATACTACATTTTAAAACCAGTCTCACACCATCATTATAAAATATTTTTTCAATCTATAATTGCCTATACTGTAGCTGAATTTGTACGATTTATTCGCGCGTAGAGCATCAAAATGAACTATTCACTACAATTGTAATATTTAATTCACATTAATTGTTGTAAACCACTCCAAATAACATTAGAAGAGGAGCGCAGGGCCGCGCGCGACTGGATAGAACTATAACTTCAGAGCGAATTCGCACAAAAGCGCAAAAAACCGAATCAGATCAAATAATTCATCGGAATAAACCGAGAGCCCGTTTTTAACAGGATATAAAAATAAACGGTTAAATGCGACCCAAAAATAATTTTGAATGAAAAAGTTTAAAATTTTGAAGAAAATAAACGGAGGAAATCGTGGAAATGGAAATAAATGATCGTTTTCGCGATTGTCGGGTTCTTGCTGATTTTGGGCCTTTTGGTTAAATAAAACAAATGAATTAATGCTAATAGTATATTCTATTTATATTATATTTTTAAAAGGGCATTAAATTTTAGAGCAATAATATAAATCAACAATATAATGAAGCTTCTGTGTTTGCATATTGTAATAGTTGTGAAATAGCATAAGTGAAATAGCATAAGTATAACAAATAATATTCATATTAACGATATAGTCTCATTATTATCACGAATATGAAGTCAAAGATAAATATTTATAAATAATATTGAATATGTGAAAATAAGTGAGTAAATTTAAGTACAAATTATGATATCGTATTTTCAAGTTCGAGTTCGTGCAAAATAGATTAATTTGGCGAAAATAGATATTTATAAAAGATTTATTCGTGAAATATTTTCATTATTAAATATAATAAGTTTCCTCGTGTTGTGTATGATAGAGAGGGAGTAAAAACCGAAGGGGATAGAAGCAAAATTAAAGGAAACGAAATGGAGTGATCAATCATTGAGAAACTTTCAACATCAATTCACATTCTAAAAATTGTATTAGTTGCTATTCAGATATTTTTAAGTATACTATGTAAAATTGCCACTTCTCAATGAGTACTTTATTAGAAAAGATTCAGAATCTTAAATAAATTTGTGGCATATATGATGAAGAAGATACATCAAGAACGACAACTCCTTCATAGTTCAAATAGTCTAAGAATTTAAATAAAGATCACCGCCATGTATTTGAAGAGACTGATGTGAATGATATGGACGAAAACACTACAGCAACAAATAATAACAACAAATCTGGGAAAGCTGCGTAATTGGTAAATGTCGTAACATAACCAACAAAGTTGATTGGTGGTATCATGAAATCCTATCAGTTAGAGTCTCTACAATGGCTTTTAAATATTCACAGCTATTCATAGAAACATAAACAATAGTTTGACACACGTGATCCAAATTTGTATTAAATAAATGCTATATTAGCCGATGAAATGGGTTTAGGTAAAACTATATAGACTCTTGCTTTGCTAACTGCGGTTTATGAGAATTTTGGTATCAAAGGCCGTCATTTAATAGTCGTTCCAAAGTCTACGTTACCTTAATGGTAATAAGAATAATAAAAGTGGTGTCCATTCTTTAATTTGCTTGTAATTATTGGTGAACGTGAAGAACGTGAATCCTTAATGGAGTTATTAAAGGACAAAATGTTTAATATTGTATTAACAACATATGATATTATAAACATAGAGTTCAGAAAATTCTAGTAGTAACAATTTGAATATTTAATTATGGATGAAGGTCACAAACTCAAATCTCAAGATACTATAATTTGTTAGAATATTAAACACTTAAAAACTCAACATAAACTATTACTTACAGGTACTCCAATACAAAACGATTTGAATGAACTTTGGTCCCTACTGAATGTGCTTATGCCATATATCTTTGATAATCCAGAAGAATTTGTTTAAGTTTTACAACAAGATTAAAATGTTGAGAAGCTACAAGAAATTCTAACTTTATTCATTTTACGAAGAGAGAAAAAAGATGTTGAAACATTACCTCCCAAGTATGAATATCTTATTAAGTGTCCAATGACAATGCTTTAAAAAAGACTTTATAAAGGTATACTGCTTAAAGATTCAAGTGCATTACGTGAAGCTGTTTAAAGTAAGAATGCAGATGTTGGAAAAACTTCTTTGACTAATATTTTAATGTAGCTCAGAAAAGTAGCTGATCACCCATATTTATTGAAAGGTGTTGAACCAGAACCGTATATTGATGGAGATCATTTGATAAATGTTTGTGGAAAAATGGTTGTTCTTCAAAAACTTATTTCAAAAATCAAAGGAAGAGGCGAAAAGATGCTTATTTTCTGTTAAATGACATCAATGCTTAATATCATTGAAGATTATTTGCTATACACTCATACTAGCTATGTTAGAATCGATGGTTCAACTGATTTAGACGATCGTGCTAACAATATGAAACACTTCATGAAAAGTGATTCAGGTATAACTGCATTTTTATTAAGTACTAGAGCTGGTAGTTTAGGTTTGAATTTAACTGCAGCTAACCATGTGGTTATATTTTAGTAAGATTTCAACCCATAGGTAGACTTACAGGCTGTTGGTAGAGCTTATAGATTGCTATAAAAGAACAACGTATTTGTTTACAGATTGTTGAGCGAAAATTCTGTAGATGTAAGAATTTATGAACGTTCAATATTAAAACTCAAACTTGATGAATTAATTATGTAATCTGGTGATTATTCCGGTTAAATAAAAAAGATAGACTAAAAGAAATCCAAAAATCATTTAATGGATATGGTAGCTTTTGGTTCTGAGCAATTATTCAATGATGTAGATCAATCTGGAGACAGAGAAGAGAAATGGGATTATAATACACCAGAAGTTTAATTTTCTGATGAGAAGTTAGATTAACTTTTAGAAGCCGCTTTTGAGGAGCAGAAAAAGTTAGACTAACGTGTCAGTGAAAAATAGAATAAAGTAGAGGAAGTTATCAAAAATTTAGGAACAGATGGTAAATTAGAAGCCTAAGACGTTCAAGGAATGTATGAATTTGAAGGTGAAAACTTCAAAGCCCTCACTGAAAAATTAATGGAAGAGAAAAGAAAATCTTGGACATATCGTAGAGTAGCTGCTGAAGAAATGGACGATGAAGAAGATGACACTACAGTCGTTAGAGACTATCCAACTGACAAGAAATTCAAGCGTTCCATATATTTCAGACCAGATTATTATTTACTAAATGAGAAGTTCTATAAGCTTTAGGACAGAGTCATGGCAGAAATCCAAGGCCCCATCTCCCAAATATTCAATTTGAACCAGTAGCTCACGTATGAGGCGTATCTTACAGAGGTTCGTGCAGGACCGCGCAAAGATTTGTATGTGAATGAGAATCTCCCAGGTTTGAATGAAAAGCAGGTTACTGACTACTAAAAGTTTTTGGAAGTTAATTGTCCGTTACTCAATTGCCAGCCGATATCGAAGAAGGAGTTTCAGCTTATTGTTCAGTGTTTAACTGATAACGATTTCGAGGAGAAGTAAATCGAGAACAAGATCAGGAGGGTTATTTACGATCACGAGTTCGAGAAGTATGATTCAGCTGAGTATACCTCATCTCCACAGAAGCAGTAGCAATACGCGTTCGGGGTGCTTCCTCCATCAACTAAGTACAAAATAGCTGCTCCGTGTGATTTTAAGGACTCGAACGAGCCCGATTACCACTCCAGCTACGTCCTCTTCAAGTCTTCTCAGCCAACGTTACAATTGGACGAGGAAACGTTCATCACCTATTCCAAGACGCTTTTCAGCCTTAACCAGGAGGCCGAGTGGGCGGTGAAGATCATGAGAGCAGTCGCGCGCAGGAACCAGCTCGTTAAGAAGTACTCAGCCACATATAAACTTGCTACACAGTCTGAGAACCCGCTGTACAATATGCAGCTCCCCTCACTCCAGCGCGCGGTGGTGAAGGGCTACAACGAATTAAACGACAGGTTCCTCATTCTCTGGTCGAACATATTCGGTTTCAACCACTACAAATAGTGTTTGCAGTTCATTAAGTCGTCCAAAATGTTCGCGAATGACTTCTGGCTCAAATCGAGGGAAACGGGAGAACTGAAAGAAAGAGTTGAAAAACTGGTGAAACTCTTCATCCAACAAAATGATAAAAACGGAGACAAAGTTGAAGTTGAGAAAATTGAGCAGTGAGACCTACAAGTATATTTCTTTATTTTTTTCAATATTTCTTTTTGAGTTTCAAAATCAACTAATATTGCAAGTTTTGGTTGTTTTCTGCGCTCATGTTATCTCATGTTTGTTTAAATATAAAATAATACAAAGATTTACTTCAAAATAATAGTTAGATTGAGACTGATGTAAAAGTCAATCAAATAATAGCGAGATTTAGAGAACATTGATAACATTGATATGATTGGTGCAATCATCAATGGTGCAATTTAAAGGCTCACAATAAAGATATATTTTCAAATACAACTTCACCAAGTTTAAAATATAATTGTATGGCTTTGTAATTGTAGCTATAAATATCCTATTTAAGAAATTTAATAATATTTTCAATCAATCAATATTATCGTTTATGCTGATTGATTGAAAGTAACAATTAACCACGTAGTTGAGCTGTCTGAAAGTAAACAAGTATATCCAATACAGAACCACTTCACCATAACCTATAAATGAGCAAAGTAAATTTAACAGCACTTACGGATATGTTCAATATATTTAATTCTATTGACAAAAGTAAATCCGGAAAGATCAGCGTTTCCTAACTATCGACTTATCTGAAGTAAATCAATAAGGGAATGTAAATCGAAGATGTGAAGAGTATGTTGGAGTTGCTTGATTCTAACTCTGATGGTAAATTTAACTTATAGTAATTCACAACCTTCAGATATGTGATTGATAATGCGAAGCCAGAAGAAATGAGTTCTATCCTCTTTCATGCTTCTGATACTATTGTTGCCAAATAGATCGCTAAAAAGGAACTCAAAGTTATCCTAGATAGACTTAATATAGCAGCTGTTGAAGAATCAGAAAAGATTGAGGTTGCTAAAAACAACAAGTCTACCAAAACAGTAAATGATTAGGTGAAGGACAAGATTGTGGCAATAGTAGCTGATAAAAGTGAAATAACTCAGGACGAGTCCGCTGAAGAATGATTTACTTGATTTCAAAATCAATACTGTGGTTGCATATTTATATTTTAATACTTTACTTTGTAATAAATTTCTACTGATATATTAATTGATTTAAGCCATTTTTAAAACATCACTTCAAAAACTATAATGAACGATTGTAAAATTAAATATGTAGAAAATGATTTTTTAAAAGACACTGCGTCTGGTAGATTCAAGCTGTAAGCTTATTTGAAAAACATATTCATTTATTAAGCGAGCACGCTCTATACTATTATTAATTACAGTTTGGAGAGCAGAAAGCACGAGTACTTCTTAGAGGTGATTAAAACGCAGTAAAAAATTATTTTATTGATGAGCGGCTCCGAATATTCACCGCTAAATCTAATAGTTAGTTCATAAAGCATTCCGTTGATGCAATCAACGCACAGTCTGTTTCCAAACCTCAGAAATGCAAATAACGAAACAATGTTAATGGTAGCCGTGCGGAAATTAAAGAAGATTCCACCTTTTTTATTTTCGCAGTAGAAAATTTAAACTGGAAACGGCTCAACAGCTCTTATGATCGCAGCCGCGCTTGGAAACGATAAATTTGTCCGTTTGTTACTTTCTGAGAGGAATATGTAAAGCGAAAACGGATAAACGGCTCTGTTTTACGCGATTTCAAGCAAAAACAGGTAGTGCATTGAACTTCTGCTTGACGAATCAAAACTCTTTGTTGATAATAAATTACTATTGCACTACGTGACCACATAGAAGAATCTTGAAAAATAGTTGTACGCCGATATAGTGTTAAACATATATAACAGAACGCAAGTGCAATTCGAGTCGTACCCAGTAGATATTCCATAGTTAAGTAACAAGCACAAACTAACAAATTAGGACCTTTAAAGCAAGTACGTTCTAAGAAATAGATTATTCTCCTATAGAAAATCAATTTTCAAAAACTGTGCCAAAAACTACTTCAATGTTGGCTTAATTCAATACAAATGCTTGCTTTAAGAAGAAATAGGACTCAAAGAAAATGAAGTTGATGTGTTCGGACGCAATCTTAGTTTTTGGCGAGTTTTAGCTCAACATATTAACAAAGAATTCGATGAAGACGAAGATTGATAAAGAAATTTATTTATAAGATATTTTACTTTTGATTTCCATCATTAGTTAATATTTAAATACACTATAATATATAATATGTACAATTTAGATTAAAAATATTAAGAATATGTGCAAAATTCTGAAAATGATTATCCAATATCAATATATTTAATTTTAACTTTTGTTTTTATCGAATTTAACCAAATCATATATATGTCAATATATTCAATTTAATATGATGTACCTTATTATATAGTATAATATTATGCATATCTTTGTGTTTATTCACCACTTCAATGAAACGGGTATCATACAGGACCATCATTCACTCAAAAATTCAACAGAGACCCTAGTATTCTAAAAAGTTACAATAACTTGATTCTAGTAATAACTCAAATAATAATTAACTGAACACTTTGGAAGAGGAAAGTTTTGGAATTGAAGAGATACTTTCTAAAACTCATTCGCTAATAGTCGGATCTGAACGCGAAAACGACACCAAAAGTTTCCCCTCTTCCAAAAACTGTTAACGTTTAAATAATAATACATAACAAAACGATTTAATAGATATTTAAGATATATTTGATATATTTGATAGCTGTGAGTGAATAATTTGTTTTCAGTAAATTAATATTTTGTTTTCACTTCGAAACAATACACTACTGAAACGGAGAACGTGCAGAAGAACAAGCGCGGAGCAGGAGTTGAGTACGGAATTAATGCTTTTAATGAATTCAAACAGAGAACTGGAGTAAAGAGGGTTTTCAGAGGGCACGAGGTGGTGGAAGAGCTCAGGGACGACTTCGGAGATAAGACACACTTCACAGTTTACTAGACTAATTAGTGCTAAAAGTGCGGGAAAATATTTGTAAGCCACCAATAAGTTGTTGAACACGTCAGACAAATGCATAAACTTGTTACTTGCAGGTATTGCAGATAAAAGTTTGCTTCATATGACATTCTCCAAAAGCATTTATAAGCGACTCACTACCAAAGTGAAGATACGTAGGGTAATGATGGTAATATAGCATCTTTTGATACAGAATCATATATTTTAATAAGTAATTCGGATGAGTGAGTGAAATATAGTAATTAAAATCAAATTATTTGATGTTTTGGTAGACTATGTGAGTTAATGATCTATCAATGCTAAATAGGCTCACTATTTAATTAATACTTTGTGCTACAATCAGGAAATTAATTATTTTATGTAATTTCTATGTGAAACTTAAGGTTGTCCCTTAACATACAGGAATTTACATGAAAATATACTAATTGTTGAATTTATATGTTATTATCTCAAAATCTATGTGTGTTAAGTTTGGATGAACTCCACCTCTGTTATAACTGGCAGCAAATAATATAGTTCATAAGAATATGAATATTTGAATGACTAGCTGCAATACAGTGTGTATGAAGAAAACAACGAAGAAGAGCTCTCCAATATGTCCAGTATGTCTAGTTTCCACATAGATTGTCTTTCTGATACAGAGTAACACAATTTAGAATCTGATTTGGTTGTTAAATCTGTATAAGTTAATTTTCGTGTATTAGATTGCGAAGAGACACTGAAGTAAATAGAAACTATAATTAATGTGCCACGCGAATAGTTTATGCACGGTCAACCTTCCACTAGTCCAAGCGAACCTGGATTTGATCTGTCATTCTTTGTAATACTAGAGTATTATGAACTCGTCTGGCCTTTTTAAGAATTGCTATCTATTTAACAATAGATTTAAAAAGAAATATTACCAGAAATATTTACAGCTTAACCAGAATAACGCAGTTCAGTGTAACCACAACCAATATAGAAATATAATTAATCTACTACAACTAAAATAATCACATTTCTAATTGATGATGTGGAGCGATTTCTATATAAAATAGAATAAACTATTGGTGTTTTGCGTTCAGTTTTTATGCACGGAAAGCCCAATGCAATGATGCATGCTACCGGTAAATATATTGTTTCATTTACTACGCCACTACAGTATAATGACAGATTATATAAGTAATTTGGCGATTGCATACATATAGGTAAACAGAAGAAAAATAACACTATGCAATCAGAAGCAGTAATTGGTGGCAACAAAAATTCTTCTAAAATACTGAAGACCAGTTCTTCTACCTCTAGAATTATCTCATTTTTAACAGATAATGTGGAGTAATTTCTATAACAAATAGAAACTAAACTAGGTGTTTCGCGTTCTGTTTTTATGCGAGGCAAGCCAAATATATAGCACGGTACTGGGAAGAAAATTCTATCATTTACTTCATAGTATTTTGAAGAAATCTCCAAACTATTTCACGACTGTTTATATAGTGGTAACAAGTAGAAGAATGCCAATAAATGAAGGTGAGTTCATGTTTAAGTGCTATTTAGCAATATACTCAAATTTTCATGTAGTTACCTACCTACCTGCTTTAAACATATTATTGTGCCATATTATTGTATTTTATAAATAAAGAGCAAAACAATGAGTTGGTAACACCTTTCTGAGATAATTAACTTTTTTAATTGCACATCTGAATAGAACATAATTGATATAAAAGCGACAATTGTTTGACTAAAAATTTGAATCTGACGTATTCAAATTTTAAATCTTTGTTTCATAAATATAAAATACATCATAGATTAATTTATATCATTATTTATTATGAATAATATATTATGATAATATTCAGTATTCATTGTACTAAACTACACAATTACTTCTACACTCATTTATATTTCGTCATATATCTCCTTAATATGTATAAGCAGGTTTGACGTCTGTTATGCTCAGTGTAATCATGATATCTACATAAACCTATAATAATTAATTTAACCACTATTACCACTCTGATCAGATGTAGCAAGCACAAGCATAATTATCACAACTAAAAGTCTAGGCAGAACTCCGTATACAATGTGATTATATTGCTTTATGTACCCATAACTATAATTGGTTGTTGGACTAGCGGCCTCTGATACGATTCCCAAAATATTGAAATTATGGAATTCTAGATTTGTATATTTTTGTAAATCACGATACGACTTCAATTTACCTAGAACAAAATATCACTATTATGATATTATATCATATAACTATGGTTAACACCTAGTTTCTCTGGGGCTCAATAAATTCATTTTTAGTTGCAAAAATCTGGAAAAATATAACAGTTTGAAAAAGCATCAGAGCGAACCTGAATGAATGTAAGTGACAATTAGGAGTACATAAGTCAACATATTTAAATAGTCAAAGGTGCTCTGGGCAAGAAGGTTTAACTGCAATAATCAAAGGTAATTACAGTTTAGTATTTTAACTACCATAATGAGAGCTGCTGAAATCTCAAAACTATATATTATTAGTGGCATGTACTCCTTTACTCTGGCTCATATAATTGAAATTAATTATTTCAGTGAAGCACAGTCAGCAATAATAAACTTTGAGTATTTGAATAATGTGAAAATATATAATTCAGCTGTCACTTTATATTTACGTTGTTGGTACCTTATCATACACTGAATGTTAATGAGAGTCGAATTCTTCAACTACAGCCGGTATAAAAGATACATAATTTAGTGCATTTTAGTATTTTGGGACGGAGTAGAAATGTAATATAAAAATATATCCCACTCACTTAACTTTCATTTATACTTGCATGGTCTACGTTTCAAGCGCATGTCTTCACGGGCAACATACTCAATGTTGGAGAACCGGCCTGTAATATAAAAATATTATGGAATGCTTTTATCTGCCAGGAAGATTCCTTCTTTCAAAGTTAGTTTAACTATATTTTCATCTTCATATATAATGTGGCGATATACTATTTATATTATATAATGTTGTGTTCTATTATTTTGTATAAATAAGTAAAAAATTTAAATAGTAATGTTTGTAATAATAATATTTTAATTGATAATAATGAGTTTTCATTTTGTAAGAAAAGTAAATAGATTAGTAAAGTAAATGTGAACAACAATCTAATTATATCTTAACATTCAAGTAGTATATTTATTTTTAATGAGGTCATAATTGATTCTTCTGTTGAAGTTTCTATAAATTAAGTTCAAAAATTTGCCGTTTTCGGTATAAATAGTATTGACTAAAATATATAAAACTCTAATATTAATATCACTATCTTGTTTGAAATAGTATACGGTTCATTAATTTGTTATTAATGCAATGTTCATATTTTTACTTCATCACTATCATTTGTAGCAAAGGGATAATCTATTTCAAGTATAATGCAAATAACTAATAGCTTGTTGACAATTATAAACGTATAATTATAATTTAGAGTTAATAGCTAATATTGTAGTGGCTTAATTATTCAAGTGTTAGAAAATTTATCAATTACTTTAACAGATTTAGATATAGTAGGATATAACTTGTAAGAAAACAGTAATAGTAGTAATCTAATTAATAAAATTGAAGAAACTTTTATATAATCAATTAATATATCAAAAATGAATGTGTGCACAAATATTTAATATTTGATTAATAATGGTAATATATCTCTTGTTAGTCTCACTGAATAACCTAATTATTCTTGCAAAAATATATGCGGATAATTAACACCGGTTTATGGTTTATGTTAAATGGATTTGATCAACGGTTATTTTAGCAATATTAATAATACAAAATATTGTGTCCATCCATTTATTTACAATGACAACGATTGCATTTGCGCACCAGAATATATACTGAACGGTACTATTTGCATTAATATTTTATTGACCCTGACCAACTTATATTAATATATATTTGATAATATCTCAACTCTTAATAATAATTTGCAAAATAAAATATTAAATATTTCAAATTAACTTGAAATTACAAAAGATTATCTATTTATTTATTTTACAAGTGAAATAAACAATTTTAGACAACATGTTAATGCTACGTTTGACGATCTTTAAGAGAAATACAATTAATTCGAACATATCATTTCCGCTAATATATCTTCTTTGTAATTTGAAACGAATAATCTTCAATCAAATATAACAGCTCATAAAACTATCAGTGATCAACTGAGGGTTGATATCTAATCTATTAATTCTACTTTTACTTCAAATATAAATTCCTTGTAAGCTTAAATAAATACTGTAAATAACTCAATTAGAATAGATTTAACCTCACTAGCTAGTTTATTGCAAACGTAAATTAATAATCAAAACTCAAACATAAATTAATTATAAGCTTAAATAAATAGTATAAATAATGTAAATAATGTTTAAAATACAGATATTAATAATTTAAAGAATTAATAAGGTTATATTTCTAATTCAGTGCAGATATGCATTTTAACATAAGGATATGGATATTGCTCCAGTGTAAATAGATGTTGTGAATATATTGCTTTAACAAAATCATATAGTTGTGGGGGTGGAACTGTTAGAACCATTGTAACAGCTACTAATTGTGGGACTTATTAAACATGATTTTAAACAGAATGAGAATATATTTATAAATGTTTTCATATATTCAATTCTATTCCAAAATATTAAACGTTCACAATTCGCAGAAAAGGACAATGCATGGAAACAGAATGAAAAAGTTCACCGTTTTGTTGATAGAATGAAAAGAGATATTTAAGTGATGTTAAAGAATCAAGTAACATGTATTACATTGAATTTTCCTCTTAATGTTAAGTTCGCCGGAATATTTTTCAACGATTATTAAATAACTATTCATTAAAAATTATCATATATTAGCTCAATCCATTTAATTTCATGCATTAAGACTATATAATGTGAATAAAATGTAATAAAATCGTCAATAATAAAATGTCCATATAAATAGTAAAGAAAGCCTATGAGGCAATTAGTCTAACGGTAGTAGCGTGAGTTTAAGGGTTATTTGTACTGGTTCAATCCTCGTACGAGTCATTTTTTACTTTTTCAGTTATATAATTTATGTGATATATAACCTTATTATTTATATTAAAAGTAGGGTGAGCGTTTACTATTTTTTTCGTTAAGAAAGATGTCATAGCGAAACTATTTAATATCATTATTAGTGATTATATGTATTGATAATATATAATGTTTTCACCTCCATATCTGAGTTGATTTTAGATTTGAAAATGATATTTATAATTTATCACTTTTTATGAATTAAACTACTGCACAGATTAGCTGAGGACGATATACTATATTGTGGATACAATATAAATTATTAATATTATAGGCGCTTTTAAATACTGTGAGTGATACCCAACAGAATAATTTTTGTATATTTGAAAATATTTTGTATTAAATCAAAAAATAATTATATTTGTCCACCTAGCATTTATATATCAAAGCTATATCAAGAAATTAATTTAAATATTTAATTTTAGTTTTAAGTTTATTGGTGATTAAATATTTCCAAATATTGAAATAGATAATATAACTGGACCAGTCACAAGTACGAGTCCAAAGTAAGGGATTGTAGTAATTATATATTGAATATATTAAATTTAACATTTAATATTAAGATAAATATTTCACTTATAGTAAGTATCACTGTACATGATTCAGAGTAGCTTGAAAAATTATGATATCTAATATTTAATATAATGTATATATGCATATATACTAATATATTTATGTAATACTTTATACCAATTAGTTCACTACAGCTGAAAATTTTCATATGCTATAGTAAATTATTAAATTGTTATGACTAGTGCAGTGCTGGATGTAATATACTAATTATTGCCAGTACTTTCTACATTAATAGTTAAAATTTCCAATATTATTACTTCAACCACTTCACAATATTTAAAATTTTGTATACTTATATTTACTTATATTCTAGCCTACTACGAACATACAAAATATAAAAATATTACGCAACTACATTAAATAGTTACTATATTATAACAATTAGTTGATTCAGTTTTGTACTGGTTTAGTTTATATAATTATATATTATATAATTTTGATTGTTTTATTTGAGAAATAAATATGACATTTAATATCATAAGTGATATAAAATATATACAATAGTATTGTATAATATAAATATAATATTTGATTAAATTAGATACATTCAGTATATGTCAAATATATTGATGAGGTTCAATCAAATTTTATGCTAATGTTCATTCTAAATGTACTAAATTCATACTTCTTATAACTAATTTATAACATTATATACGCAGAAAAAATACTCATAAATTTTTATGTGTCGTTAAAAATTTCTCTTCCACTTCAAGTATATTTTTACATTTATATTAATATTTAGAGTAAATAATATGAAACTAGTAATACCAGTATAATATGGAATTAATTCAGTGAATAATATTATAAACCTTCAGTATGGCTCAATAATTGATCGTTATTATAAAGTTATCTCAAATGAGCTATTTCAAAATATATTCATATGATATATATTCTGATGTATTATTTAACTAGTATAACAAGATATAATAACATCACTGCAAAATTAGAAGTTATGAATTAAAATTGAAAATCAGTTATAATTTCTTTCAACAATGAATTAAATAAAATATTGAAACAATATATTATTTGTATTGTTGGAATACTAAGTGTTAGTAACATGAATTTTTGTACTCACTGATATCATAAAGTTGGTCTGTCTAAATTGTATTTTTGTAATTTTGGCGAATTAATATTTTAGCAGATATTTGAGAGCCTTTTGTCCACAGTTTTGTACTACTTGTATTATTATTTTTGTATTGATTTAAGAACATTGAATCTACTCGAAATCTCATCAGCTACTTGGACCAAAAACGATTAAGTTATTATTCTGTGTCCATTGCAAAGTAACTATATTATGTTTGGTTCTGAAGTTATTTTAGCAGGCTGATAGTTTCGATTGATTAAATGACGTAGGCGAATATTTAGTATTTTATTAGTATATTTACTGAGTTTAATATTTTAATGGCGTTGTTTCGTTAAATTTGGCGTTTTATCTGATGAGGGCTTTGTGGCTTTCAAAGGCATTGCACACGTCATAGAATGATGCAGAAACCAAAATCAGTCATTTCAGTGGTGTGGTTAAATACTAACTTTTGGGTTACTGAAGTGGTAGTTTTCATTATTATTAATTCAAAAATCACATGAGCGCAATGAAATGAAAATGCTTCGGATTTTCAAAATGCTTAGAAAAAATGAACAAATTATTTTCACTTCAATATGGGCGAGCCATCAGTGATTATGCGCTGAAACGCGCGGATTTTAATAAGGTTTGGCGCAATCGCTCACCATACTATATTAAATAACTATCACTTACTAATATTGGTATGATATTGTAATAATATAAGACTATACTTACCCAAATATTATATTCAGTCATTATACTATCATTCTTTGAATTCAATTCCGGTAAAACTAACATTGTTACGATGACTCTATTACATTTTCTTGTATTATAGGTTACTGCTCGAATAACGACTGAATTGAACCATTCTGTAAAAGTAGCAGCCAAATCAGGTTCAAGCTATTAACAAAGAAAATGAAATGTTGTTACAGTTTTGTTCAGAACTCTATAGAGGGGAAAATCCAAGGTCGCCACCTTATATCTGAAGGTGGAAATATAGCTAACTTACTTTGAAAGAAGGAATCTTCCCGACAGATAAGAGGAATTTATTCTATAATATTTTTATATCACCACTCTACTCCAGTCCAAAATATTGAAATGCACTAAATTTAGTATCTTTTATACCGGCTGTAGTTGAAGAATTCGACTCTCATTAACATTCAGTGTATGATAAGGTACCAACAACGTAAATATAAAGTGACAGCTGAATTATATATTTTCACATTATTCAAATACTCAAAGTTTATTATTGCTGACTGTGCTTCACTGAAATAATTAATTTCAATTATATGAGCCAGAGTAAAGGAGTACATGCCACTAATAATATATAGTTTTGAGATTTCAGCAGCTCTCATTATGGTAGTTAAAATACTAAACTGTAATTACCTTTGATTATTGCAGTTAAACCTTCTTGCCCAGAGCACCTTTGACTATTTAAATATGTTGACTTATGTACTCCTAATTGTCACTTACATTCATTCAGGTTCGCTCTGATGCTTTTTCAAACTGTTATATTTTTCCAGATTTTTGCAACTAAAAATGAATTTATTGAGCCCCAGAGAAACTAGGTGTTAACCATAGTTATATGATATAATATCATAATAGTGATATTTTGTTCTAGGTAAATTGAAGTCATATCGTGATTTACAAAAATATACAAATCTAGAATTCCATAATTTCAATATTTTGGGAATCGTATCAGAGGCCGCTAGTCCAACAACCAATTATAGTTATGGGTACATAAAGCAATATAATCACATTGTATACGGAGTTCTGCCTAGACTTTTAGTTGTGATAATTATGCTTGTGCTTGCTACATCTGATCAGAGTGGTAATAGTGGTTAAATTAATTATTATAGGTTTATGTAGATATCATGATTACACTGAGCATAACAGACGTCAAACCTGCTTATACATATTAAGGAGATATATGACGAAATATAAATGAGTGTAGAAGTAATTGTGTAGTTTAGTACAATGAATACTGAATATTATCATAATATATTATTCATAATAAATAATGATATAAATTAATCTATGATGTATTTTATATTTATGAAACAAAGATTTAAAATTTGAATACGTCAGATTCAAATTTTTAGTCAAACAATTGTCGCTTTTATATCAATTATGTTCTATTCAGATGTGCAATTAAAAAAGTTAATTATCTCAGAAAGGTGTTACCAACTCATTGTTTTGCTCTTTATTTATAAAATACAATAATATGGCACAATAATATGTTTAAAGCAGGTAGGTAGGTAACTACATGAAAATTTGAGTATATTGCTAAATAGCACTTAAACATGAACTCACCTTCATTTATTGGCATTCTTCTACTTGTTACCACAATATAAATAGTCGTGAAATAGTTTGGAGATTTCTTCAAAATACTATGAAGTAAATGATAGAATTTTCTTCCCAGTACCGTGCTATATATTTGGCTTGCCTCGCATAAAAACAGAACGCGAAACACCTAGTTTAGTTTCTATTTGTTATAGAAATTACTCCACATTATCTGTTAAAAATGAGATAATTCTAGAGGTAGAAGAACTGGTCTTCAGTATTTTAGAAGAATTTTTGTTGCCACCAATTACTGCTCCTGATTGCATAGTGTTATTTTTCTTCTGTTTTCCTATATGTATGCAATCGCCAAATTACTTATATAATCTGTCATTATACTGTAGTGGCGTAGTAAATGAAACAATATATTTACCGGTAGCATGCATCATTGCATTGGGCTTTCCGTGCATAAAAACTGAACGCAAAACACCAATAGTTTATTCTATTTTATATAGAAATCGCTCCACATCATCAATTAGAAATGTGATTATTTTAGTTGTAGTAGATTAATTATATTTCTATATTGGTTGTGGTTACACTGAACTGCGTTATTCTGGTTAAGCTGTAAATATTTCTGGTAATATTTCTTTTTAAATCTATTGTTAAATAGATAGCAATTCTTAAAAAGGCCAGACGAGTTCATAATACTCTAGTATTACAAAGAATGACAGATCAAATCCAGGTTCGCTTGGACTAGTGGAAGGTTGACCGTGCATAAACTATTCGCGTGGCACATTAATTATAGTTTCTATTTACTTCAGTGTCTCTTCGCAATCTAATACACGAAAATTAACTTATACAGATTTAACAACCAAATCAGATTCTAAATTGTGTTACTCTGTATCAGAAAGACAATCTATGTGGAAACTAGACATACTGGACATATTGGAGAGCTCTTCTTCGTTGTTTTCTTCATACACACTGTATTGCAGCTAGTCATTCAAATATTCATATTCTTATGAACTATATTATTTGCTGCCAGTTATAACAGAGGTGGAGTTCATCCAAACTTAACACACATAGATTTTGAGATAATAACATATAAATTCAACAATTAGTATATTTTCATGTAAATTCCTGTATGTTAAGGGACAACCTTAAGTTTCACATAGAAATTACATAAAATAATTAATTTCCTGATTGTAGCACAAAGTATTAATTAAATAGTGAGCCTATTTAGCATTGATAGATCATTAACTCACATAGTCTACCAAAACATCAAATAATTTGATTTTAATTACTATATTTCACTCACTCATCCGAATTACTTATTAAAATATATGATTCTGTATCAAAAGATGCTATATTACCATCATTACCCTACGTATCTTCACTTTGGTAGTGAGTCGCTTATAAATGCTTTTGGAGAATGTCATATGAAGCAAACTCCTATCTGCAATACCTGCAAGTAACAAGTTTATGCATTTGTTTGACGTGTTCAACAACTTATTGGTGGCTTACAAATATTTTCCCGCACTTTTAGCACTAATTAGTCTAATGGTGCGCCGTTTTAAGATGGACTTATAATTGGTCGTAATTAGCACATTCTTCATAGCATATTGAGCACATTTTCGTTTTGGTGTGCTCCTGCTTCACATGCATATATGATTCCATTTCACAACCAAAATATGAATAATTTTCGTAGTGGGTTTCTTTTAAATGCTCTTGAAGAATATTATATGAATCAAATTGTTGACTACAATACCTGCAAGTAGCTTCCTAATGTGTCAACTTTACGTGTTCAACAACCTCTTGACGGCTTTTAAATATTTGTCCACACTTTTAGCACTAATTTGACTACCGGTGCGCTGTTTAAAGATGGACTTATAGTTGGTCGTAATTTGCACATTCTTCATAGCATATGGTACACATTTTTGGTTTTGGGTGCTCCTGTTTCACATGCACCAACATAATTTCTTTAGTGGTAAAACTAGACTTGCATACTTTGCATTTAAATTATTACACAGTTCTGGCTGCTTCAAATTGTTTTTGTTCCATTCGTTCCATGTATATGGAGTGGATCAAAGTTCTATACTTCGACATAATAACAAAAATTCAAGTATTAGAACTTGGAGCCTAAGTAAAAAGATAAATTTAGATATATCTTATTTAAGCATTCTTATGCATAAAACTAATAAATTAATTGAATATAACGTTATTTAGTTCGTTTTAATTGACAACTTCATCACAGATAGTATTATAGATTAAGGTTAGTTTAAAGCCAACCATCGTCTCCGATCTGATCGGGTTCTTGCTATTTCAATCGTTTATTTCGATTAAGTCAACGATTAAAAGACGATTAATAATTTACAATTTTGAAGCTACATGCATACTACTGTTTGTTTTTCTATTTAGATAAATAATTATAATATTATTCAGCCGCAATTATAAAAATTGATGATCATTCCATTCTGCTTAACATCAACTGCTCCTTGATATCTTTGGCTTTTTCAACGAGATTCGGACACACGATTCTCTTTCTTCTTTGTAGATCCATAATTTATTATTTCATTTAGTTTATTTCGTGATTGAATCCGTCTGCAGATTCTTTGATGATTATTTTTTCAACCACTCTTTCTGGCTTGTTTTCGATGTTTTGTATGACCGATTTCTTTATTTCTTCGATAATTTGCAGTTAGTAGTTGGGTTCCATAGCCGTGTATGGTGTATTAGCATATTGGTAGTATTATTGTGGTTATTACGCAGACCTTACGAATTGATCGGACGGTCTAACATCGTCATTCTTCACGCTAGTATTTACAGCATTATTAGGGAGACTATTATTAGTTGCTTATTCAGTTATCACTTGCGAGTTAACTTTTCCCGTTTTGTTCAGGTTCAGGTATTTTATGTCCAGTTAGTTCGTGATGTCTGTGAAGTCTTTGCACAGAACGTGGTTTATTGGTCTGAATATCGGGTTCACGTCGCACTGAATGAGTTCTTGTGGTTTTTCGTACACGCATTTGTGTTTTTGCAGTGAGATTTGAACGCTCTGTAGGAATTTTATGTTCTTGGTCGCCTTCACTTCGAATGTGTTCACCTGCGATTTTGTCATGTCAACTTGGTGCATTACTTGAGACGCGCTCATGTTTTGTATTTTATTGTTCAGGCCGTGAACGTAAAATTGCAATTGGTCGATTCTGTCGTGGAGCTCGTCCACTTGAAAGGGCGTTTGTTTCTGTTTTATTTCAATCGTTTTCTCCTTCCCGTTGAATTCTAGTTCCAAGTTCATGGGGCTCTGCATCACGTTGTTGAGTCTTGCGGTTCTCTTCTTCAAGTGTTGTGGGGTCGTTTGCTCTTCATAATGCTCCTCATTATTAAGTGAGTGCTCAGATTGAATTGAGTGGTCGTGAATGGAGGGCTGGTCGCTGTTGAGGGTGGAGTTGATTGAGTTGAATAAGGAGTCAACGTCTTGAGCTTGCTTGCTCCTGAAGACCTCGTTGGCTTGGTTAATTTTTTGCTGCAAATTGTTATAAGAGGTATCTTTTCTGGGCTCCTTTGGAATGTTGGGCTTGGAAATAGCGAGCTTGGTCATTTCAATTGGAATCTCGTTTCTGTTGTCGGTTTTAACGTCTCTGCAGTCAGTACCAGATTCTCTGCTCATTGAAACATTCTTCTCTTTGTTAGCAGAAGCGTTAGACATATTGCTTCTGTTAACAACTTTATCAGATTTATCGTGCGTTGACTCGTTCTACAATGGGCTTTTGAGGTTCCTAGAATTCTCCCTTTGCAAACCTTAGCTTTCCTATGAGTTTTACCTCTTAATAGCATCTTTTTCTGGTTCGGTTCTTTTATGCTCAGATTTGTACGTTTGTGCGTAACTTGATGTTCCAGTAAGCTTAGATAATTAACTCAAATCAGATTCCTGTTAGCTGAACATGTAACTGCTTTGATTGTATGTGCTTGAAGGGTTTGGAAGATTTGATGTATCACCTTTGCTGCTTCTAACAGAGTCTCCGTGTTTTCTGTGCGACTGTGTTGATTGGTTCTTGCTATCAACATTATTATCGTTTGTTAGCAGTGAGGTGGTGCTGTTGTATTCGCGGCTAACTTATTGTGATTAGTTTTTCTTGCGTGTTTGTGTTTGTGATTCTTGAAGTTGTGACATATTGCTGTTGAACTGCAAGCTTCCGTCATTTTGGCTGACTTGAACTGATTCTTCTGTGTTTCTGTAGGACGCTTGCATTGAGGTGTCAACGGTGTCCGGTTTGGGCGGAATTGGTGGCAAACTCTCAATTTTGAGCGAGTTATCTTATTTTATCATATCTTCAAGTGATTTTATTTTCTAAGGGTATTTTTGCAATTGAGCTAGTAATTTGTTGTTGGTTGTTTTAATTGGTGACATTTCAAGGTTCAAAAGATCAAGGTCAAGTTCACTTTGAGCTTGAACGGAGGTTATTTTCCTGAGGGAGTTGAACAGTTCGAGTGTTTTGTGAACCTGGTCCAGTGATTACTCGGTTACTCTGAGTGAGATGATGACCACTTGGGGCAGATTTGCTGGGATGCTGCTTATTTGCTCGTTCTGCTTAAGTGAGATGAGTAGGTTGTACAGGGCCGAGAAGGAACCTGCAGCGTAAAGAAGTTTTTCAATTTTGGTTGCGAGGAAAACTGGCGATTGATTGATTAGTATGAGCTGATTCTGCAGTGGGGACGGAAGCGTACTTAGCTCATTACCGTCAAGCTCAATTGGAAGGTTGTTCCCATCGGAAAGCTGGTATAAAAGCTGCTATTACTGACTGAGAGAGATATAATTCGTGTAGTACAACACACTGGAATTATATCTAATTTACTTTACTAGCATCTGCCTATTCAAGTAAATCTCGTCAAACTCGTACGTTTTCTCGTCGGCAGTCATCAACTCACTAGTTGTTGCTGTGAAATAAAACGGTATTTTACTGTCAATATGAATTACGAATTTCATTGCTATGAAGATGTGGAAATGTTATAATTACACCGCAAATAATATACAAAATACGGAATTAAACAACAACCACACCACAATATGGAATCGCGCCAAACACACTACCACACTATGACGTACGTACCAGGTAAAGCAAAGAAAAATTTACTAAATGCAGACTTTTTCGAATAAGAATACACGAAAAATAAAAGGAAATAAATGATATCACCTCTAAGAGAGCCAAAGTTAAAAGGAATTTAACCAGTAGAAATGGCTAGTATTCAAGAATACATATTTCACGAAACATTGAAAAAACAATATTTATCAAAAATTGTTTGGATATAGCGACGTTATAGATACTTAACAAAATTGAATAGATTAAGTAAAATAACAGAAGCAACTGATTAAAGAAATAAGAAAATAATCTCACATGTTACTAAATTGTGGCGTATGTTACTAATTGCAAAAAATTATAACTAAAGTCATTAAATAAAAGTGGCTCTAATATCATTCAAACAACATTTGATGTATAAAAGGCGACTAAACTTGTTAAACAAAAGAACATAAATGTAATATTTAGCGTATGTTTTTAAAAAGTACCAAGGTTTATTTAAATATCGATTCTCTATGTAACAAAGAGCCGACGATTACTTTAAAATAATTTCAAAATCAAAAATAGAAAATATATTTAACATGATGCGTGTTAAATAATAATTTTAATAGAATATGCGACTGTACATTAAATAATATTATGCCATTGATGATTGTATTGTTGATTTGACACCCGTATTTAACATAACATTACCAGTTCTGAAAACAGCCGCAGCATTTTTAACAAGAATGAAAACAAGATTAACAAAAGTAAACCATTTAAATGTTTCAATTAAAATAGAATCTCTTTTACGACCCAGTTTTTCAATTTGGCTGGAAAATGTCAAGGAGCATTAAAAATAAATAAAAGACAACAAATAATTTTATATAAAATCTATAAAATATTACTTTGAAAAGTGGAGAGATTAATCACGAGGTAGATATGTTACATAAGCTTTCTACTTTAGAAAATGGTTTAAGTTTGCATATAAAAATAAAAGAATTGAAAAGAAAGAGTTTTAAGCTGATAGATTATATTAAAAACATCTTCTTTCTAAATATTTTGAAAATTTATAAATTAATAGGAGAACAAATATTATAGTTAGAACTGTTTAACATTCACTAATTAAAACTCCTTGGATTGAATTTTTTATTAGAACATTATTTTTGATTTAAGAAGGAGTGACAGATTATCATGAAGGAAAAATGAGTCATTTTTATTATGAAGATAAAGATGATGATCGTATTACAATTAAGAATGTAACAGCAGAAATTCCTAATAAACACAACGCATTTTGTCTTAAATATAAATTTATTTAAAGATTAAAAGGTTTAAGATATCAAAGAAAAGCATTTTTGAGACTATAATTATTTTCATATTATTTTTAACAGCACTAAAAAATGAAGTATTGTTTCAAGTAGTGGAAAGTATTTTCTAAATATTCTAAAACTTTAACAGATCAAGAGAAATATACTGACCAAATGAAAAAATTTGAATCATATGACAGTAGTATATTGGAAGATATGAGAATTGAATATCAAAAGCAAGAAAATTTAAAATTAGTTAACGAGTTAGCTCATATTGGAAACAGTTTAAGAGCCTCTAGAAAGATTTGTATTAAATTAGATAGTTTCTCGCAAAAGTATATTAATATAATACAAAATTTAAATATTAAAAAGCTGATTTAAATGGCATAAAATTAAAAATATTTGATTTCACCACTATATTTTGCGTTAGCTTATGAATGCCCAGATTAAATTTCATCATATCCATAAAAAATCGAAAATAAATTAAAATAAATATCTTTATTATTGTAGTAATGTAACGCGTAAGAAATTGTTAAAATGATTCAAGGTATTAATTTACAATATAGTGGCTAACTGTTTATATAAACGTAATAATATGAACGTGCTAAAATTTCATTGCAATTTAAAAATATTGTACAACCTTAAAGAAAACTAATATCTATTAATAATTTATGTGTTCCATTTGCCTAATAATTGATATAAAACTAAAAGTTTGAATTTTTCAATTTAGATGAACACATTTACACAATGTTAAATAACGCTATTTTAAAATTACATAATTAAAAAGAATTTTATGTAAAAGAACCTACAAAAATCAGCAATAGTAGATAATTAAGTTCATCTGAAAAGAATTCTATTAGTAGTTCATTAAAAAGGATTTCAATAACTTTAAGTTAGCTCTAATTGAAAACAGTCGAATAACTTTATGAGAACGTGAAAAGCAAAAAAACAGATTCAATAATTAAAGAAATCGATGACACAATAGGGACAATTGTTACATATTCTTTGAATTAAGAAGATTAATTAGATTATTTATACAAAAGTAACACTATATATTTATAGTTTAAACCCACAATAACTGAATTTATGGTTTCTGATCTAAAAATCACAAGTAATTTTCCAGACATACTTGTAATTCCTGAAAAAATTGTTGAAAAGACTGAAGAATCACATTTAATGAGATAAGAAAGCATATAATATTTAATGTCGCGACGAACAACACTTATAAATAAACAATAAAATCTTTAACAAAGTCGTGTTGCTTTGGAAAGTATTCCTAGTTAATAAGTTTTGGATTCAGTTGTTTCAAATTAACAAAGTAATTTACAATAAAGTTCATAATTACAAAATACATCACAATCAAACAATAACTAAATAACTAGTAATAAGTAATCAATAATATAATAGATAGCCAGTAATAATCATTCATCAAATTAAATAACAAGCAATTAATATTCAAACAATTAAATTAATTAAATATAACAATTTAGGGCATTGTAAAATATGAAAAAAGAATTAAGTATTTAGCAAATATATGTTGATAATAAAGATGAAAATAAATTAAAATTAGACTTAGACATTTAATAGCAAGATTCGTTTTCAGAAGTTATTTTGTTAAAGGAGAGTGCTAAGAAAACTAAGAACAAACAACCAACACAAAAAATCTAAACAAAAGGAAATAAATAGGTGGAAGTAGTTAAAATGAAAAAAGTTTCGAATTAATCTTCAGTTAATTAATCTGTATCAAAAAGCGAGTCACAAGCATTTATTAATAGTACATAAAGTCAATTTATTAATAATCAAAGTACCACATCAACTACAATCAAGTAAAATAGTTCTAAAACGAATTAAAGCGCGTTAAGTTTTAATTTAGACAGTAGTGCAAATAAATCATAGGTCTTGAATAATGTTTCAACCGTTAATAAAAAAGGTACGAAAACTAAATTAATCAACCAATCAACAATCAATGAAGAACCTTAAACTTTAATTGTGAATAGTAAAAAGAAAAAATAAACTGTTTCAAAATAAATTATAACAGAAACGGTTGAAGATAGTGACGTTGACGAATTATCTGATCTCAATTTCTTAAAAGAGAAAAACAAAAAGAAACCATTAAAGAAAACAATTAAAACACTATAGAGTGCAGTAAACGAGAAGTAAAAACATAACAAAATTGAAAATGAATCCATAATGATAAGACAGAATAATTCAAAAGTCAATGATAATTTACAAAATGAAATTAAATAAGAGCAAAATACATAAATACTAAAATAATAGATTGAAAATTAGGAAAAATTGAAGGATATACTGCAAAAATCTAAATAAAAATAGAGAACAACAAATCAACAATAGACTGAAATAGATAAAAATGCGATGATTCTTAAATAATAATCCAGTTACTAAGCCGATATTTGGGACATGGAAATCTTACCTAAATAAACAAAGCCAAAGGATGGACCAAAAGTTGGTAAATTATCAAATCCAAATGAAATACCTATTAAAATATTAGATCAACAGCTTCCAGAAAAACCAATATCACCCAAAAAGCCAATATCATAGCCAAGAAGCTAGAAAGTATTTAAAGATCCAAAACAAGTCGAATCATACAAAATTGAATCCAGTTCCATATAAATTGAAGAATTTAGTCGTGATACGTAAGAGTCGTAAAAAAGCAAAAAGAAATTAAAGAAAATCTCATTCTCATTATCAACTCTAGAAAAATTGGATCCTTAAACTGACAAGAATTAAATCAGAGCGAGTTAAAAGACTAAGAATTCTTTGTAAGATAATTAAAACAAACAAATAGAAACATTATAAGATAATAATAATGTTTCCAATGTATTATAAGACTTAGTTTAATAAGTAGTTGATGATACAACATTTACTGCTAGAACAGATATTATAGATGTTTTAGACAATATCATGGTTAATAATTTAGACTCGAAAGTCGATTTAGTTTTAAATAATGGCACTAGTACAGACTCAAAAGTTTAACCTCGTGAAGAAATTGAAGAAGTAAACCGTGAAATTATTGAGCAAACAATAGAATTGCCTTCAGTTTCAGATTTAAATAATTAATCAGTATAAGTTAATAATGTTCGACCAGTCACACGGTAAAATTAATTTTCCAATTATTAATAACATGAATAATGCTAAAACATAGTTTTTGATGTTGAAAGCAACTTTTTGCAGTTTAAAATGTTCAATTAAGAAAGTGCCACAAATAGTATCATTTAAGAACAGAATACGTAAGAAATTTATCTGATTCCAACTGATACATTAGAATAAGTACCAGAAACGTAAGAACAGTGGAATCAACCAAGTTTGCCTGACGTAGAGTATATTCCACCAAGTTATGATGTAAATAAGTTTATTAGAGCATTTGTTGATAAAGTAGCTGATACAAACGATTTAAGTTTGACCTTTTGCCAATATTTGAGCAAATTGCGGGAGTTTACTGAGTTTTTCATGTAGTTTTTAACAGATCCTCAATTTGCTTTAGATCAACTTAGTTCACAGACTATAATGAGTTGTCACTGTTTATCAGTTTTGATGGAGCTCAATTAACAGAGACACAAAGCTCAAATTCCGGCTTTAGTTGAGAGGAAAGCGCAGGATTTGTTTAAGGATAAATTAGTCACAATCTAGCCAGAATTTCAGAAGTTAATTTGTAAGCCAGAGTAGAAGCTTGACTATTTCGGCTTTTTTGTGAAGAAGTTAACTATTCTTCTAATGTATTAGCACGTGTATGAGTACCAGAAGCCACTTTATAAACAACTTTTTGAATATTTACAAGATAACCTTGGGTAAGTACGTTAATTCCATAAATAACATTTGTCTGAACTCATGAAAAAACGTCTCCTCCTCGAAGCTGATTCAAAAGCTGCCCGTGAGAACGTGAAAATGCTCATGAGCAGTCCGAAATACGACGACACGTTTATGGACGTTGAGAAGGACATCAGAAATGCTCGGACGCCTATAATGAACCGGATAAAAACCGATTCCTCCGAACGCAGAACAAATAGCCAGGTTTCAGAGCTGAGAAATATCACGCCAGAAAAAATAATTGAACCTGTGAAAGAGGATGTTAAAATAAACGAGCTGAATAACGCATCAAATGTTCGCATGGTGGAGGTCGCCCAGAACGTACAGGTAGGTCAAACTCACAGACGATATTTTAGGTATATAAATACGATTAAAAAGAAGTTCAAGGAGCCGGAATAGCCAATTGAGCTGCCAAAATTAACACTTATTCAATCAGATCTGTAATAAATCGTTGAAATTCCTAAATAATTGACCAAGGTGTTCAGAGCTGCTCGAATTAGAAAGATAAATTCACAAATGCAGTGGAAAAGGTCTCTCTCACCAGATTAAAAGTTACTCAAAATAGTAGGTACGAGCTCCTTCGAGTAAAACAACGACTCATTCGCAACTGCCATCGCCAAAGCAGCCCAAAAACCGCAAAAAAGAATATTTAACAGCGTAAACGAGCAGAGAAGAGCTCACAGGCCATTCATTGAGCACATTGAAACGTTTGAGCCGACTGTTATTTCTCTCAGTTTTAACGGGCAAGAAAACAACTCTCAAGCAGAAATTTACAAACAATTCGAGAAAACACAGAAAGAGAGGAGAATATTCAACAAATCCTCAGTAAGAACCATGAAAATACAAATAAACACTTACATAAACGAAACAGAAATTGAACGATCCGGTTCGCCAAACGTATTCTCAAGATGCAGAGTAGACTACACAGCGTTCAGAGGCAGACTCAACAAACAAAAAAGAGTTTACGTAGTGTACGACCAAAAGGACCAAGACGAGGAAAAACCAGTTGAACAGGCAGGCAACGTAAACACAATCAATCTCAACTCTATTTTGCGTGGATACCTAACCGATTACAGAAGCAACAGAATGCGCGTACCAACAGTATTAAAATAAATTGAATGAAAATATTTATCCACTTCTATTACATGCTAATTGCCATTACTAACGATGACGGCTACAATGCAGCCGGAATTCAAGCAATTATTGAAATATTAAAAGATCAACACGAAATAATAGTAATCGCACCAGAAACCCACATGTCAGCAAAGGGAATGTCACTATCTGTGAGTTCTTAAATTAAATTCAGATAATACGATGTAGGAAACGCAAAGGGGTATATAATATCCGGAACACCTTGCGATTGCGTGAAAATTGGGCTTAAATTAATTGGAAGAACTCCAGATTTACTCATATCAGGTATTAATGCTGGATCTAATACTGGACTTGACAATCATTATTCAGGAACTTTAGGAGCTGCAAAAGAAGCAACTTTAGCAGGAATTCCATCAATCGCAATGAGCAACCTTCTTTATAGAGAAGGACTGGAAATGATTGAAAGACTAAAAACTTCAATCAACGACTTGATAGAAAATATAGTAAAATCGGAATAATTCAAATTACTACCTAAGAAACTAGCAGTAGTTAACATAAATTTTCCGGGAGGTTCAATAAAAGGTTATAAAGAATCGTTTGTATCTAACTAATTGATGTTTGAAGTAGATCCAATAATTTAAGATGGCGTGGCTTCTTATAATCATTACCATAGAACCGCAGTAGAACCAGAACATGGAAGTGATTTCCATATTGTTTCAGAAGGCTATATAAGTTTAGGAATATATTATATGGGACAAGGCCACACTGAAAATATAGACATCAAACAAATATTCAGCGTTTTGTGATGCTCTTGTTAAATATATTTAAATATATCGAATATTATAACACAATCTACATCATCATTCAATGCTGATTTAATCTATTAATTTCAAGGTTCATATTCATAAAAGTCGACTTTTGATTACTATTGTTATGCACTCATTGAAATAGCTATTTTTGCACCTTGATTATTAAATTTGTTGGCAAATGCCCACGATCTTGCAATTTAGTTCGTGTTGAATTAAAAATCAAGAATGTGATAATCAAACAATTCTTTAAATGAACATAATTCAATAATTGAAAATCCATGAATTCTTTTCCCTAAATATTTCATAGCTACTTGAAGACATCCAGTTTATTGTGACTAAATAGCGTTTTCAATTGGATTCCCATTAAAATATTCGGATTTAGCAAGTATAACATCTAAAACCTGAGGTTTATTATTATATATAGCATAATCTGCTGCATACATTGTTCCATACTAGATGTCAGCCTCATAGTCAATCAAAATTTACGCTGCTTCGGCATTTCCAACTTATGCTGCATACATTAAACAGGATGCTCCTTCCAATAGAATTCTGGCTTCAAATTTAACCAATAATTTAACTCCAATAAGATTATTAAATTACACTGCTCTCATTAAAGCTGTTTATTATTCAGGAAGATTTTAGGTAGCTTAATATTACATAAGTTCATAAAGAAAGTCGTTAAAACTATATTCAGCCGCTGCTTACAACGGTTTATAACAAACAACCGCTTTATATTTGTCATCTTCCATTTATGGAGGTTTGTATTGGTAAGAGTCTTTATTTAAATTATAAGCTTGGTACAAAAGATGTTTGAATGCTTCTTTATCATATGACATAACAGCCCTTAACAACGTTGACTCATTATTAAAATCAAATATATCCTTTTGATCATCAAAATGTTCACGACCATATTAAAAAATCCCACCCGTTATACATGCACTAAATGGAGTTTTGTTTACGAATGTGAACATATCTCTCTCTTCAAGAAGCAAATCAGCAATTTAAGTATTGCCTACTCTTAAAGCCAAAAGCAGAGCAGTTATACCTGTTTTAATACATTTACTCATTATATATTACTATTTTAAAACCTAAACAGCAGTAATATTGTTTGTTAGCACTGCATACATCAAAGGTGATAGTAATAATTCTTTTATTGAAAATATATTTGTTTAAAACTATTTCCATTAGTTTTCTATTTCTATATTTCGAATTTCGTCATCTTAAACATCTATCTCCTAAATCATATCAATTTATTTACACCAATCTTTATTATTCTATTAGAAAATTTGAAGGTTATTGTACAGAAGTTGTCTATTATCATCTGTATACGGTTTATTACCTTATTATGACAAATACTTTAACTAGGGACTATTTTAAATATAGTTTTGTAATGATTTTTGCATTTCTGCTTTTAAATTGGGAATATCTATCGCTAATTGTTATATTTTGGAATAATTATATTCAAATAGTAGTAGTTTGATTATTTATTTGCTTTTTTCAGATTCATTATATAAACTATTTGCCATAGCAAGAGCAGTTATTCGTTAATCAACGACAACTCCAGCTTAATATATCAATTTTTCAACCCAATATAAATTATTACGTAAAATAGCAACCATTAGACTTGTTTCGTTTTATAGACCAAGTTAGTCTTTATCGAAAATGAATTTTTGAGCATAATCAGGAGCGTATGAAAGCGCAAATTAGAAATAAGATCTATGTGGAATATTTCTGTACCGCCCTAATAGTTTTTCTACTGCTATATCATTTTAAGTGTATATAGCAATGTGGAGAGGATTTAGTTTAGAAATAACTTCGGTAAAAATGTCATCGTTAATATAGTGTTATATGCAATTATTTCTTTTGAAAATAAGAGCGATCATGAGTCTGCTAATTCTATAGGTTATTTGGCTGTTATCATTTGGCTTTTCTAGTACAGCTGTAAGCGGTTATAAATTTTCATGTGTATTTTCTTCAACTACATCATCAAGTATATGTTGTAACTGGCTGGTGGCTGCGAATTTTAGTGTGCAGTCATTGAAAGGCAGTGTGACGCTCATTTGGGGTGGAAATTTGACCAGCAACTCAATTCTTTTAGTGTTATCGAGTTAGTTAGTAAATTATAAGATAAGTAAAATAAAGTATTTCATATTTTTTTGAATATTTCTCCGCTGAGTTCTTTTCCGATGTAGCTTTTGATGCTGCATGTGGATTCTGTGCTGTGTTCTTGGCTGGATTCGTCGTCCCATTCGCTTTCTTCTTCCGTTTTTGGTTCGAAGATTGCGTTTAGGTATTGTTCGATCATGTCGTTGAGTTCGTTCGCCTGGCCAATTGGCACTGCTTCGTCGTACATCTGTAGTTCCGTTTTTTCTCCCCATATTTTATTAATCAGCTCTTACCTGGTGAGTGCTTTTATGTGCACGTCATCGCTTGATATTTTCTTCATTTCAACCGGCTCGCTCATCATGGTGGTGAGTTCTTTCAACAATTACTCCTACTCACAGTTGAACAAGGGCTCCTCCTCAAAGTGCTTCCTCTTGAGCCTGTCCGGGTTAACGTAAACGGCCCTGTACCCGGAGTAATTCGGTGCAACCCGAACGATGTTGTTCCGGGCCAAAAGGGGTAATTCGTTCTCCTCACTATCAGCCGAGGAGAAAACGGACTCAATCTGCTCATAAAAGTTGGACACCTGAGCCTGGTTAAGGTGATAGAGTGTGGAGGACGAGTTTATGAAGTACTGGACCCAGAGGCGCACGTCCTCCTCTACTAGGCCGAAGGCGCGCATGAGGTGCACGTAAACTACAATCTGAGCTGAAATTAGCATGAAGGCCATGTTCTCGTCGCACTCCTCCAGATTCTGCTCGGATAACGCCTAGTGGAAGAGGCCACGCCAAAGAATGTGCGAAGTAAACAACTTATGACCACGCAAGGCCTCGGACGCATACAACTTCCGCTCATTCGTCAACATGAAATACGTACGCAACGAATTCAACAAAATATTCATGTCCGCAAACGTAGGATCGCCACACCTGCCAACCGGAGTCGGAGACGCAATATTCGTTATAGACGGAGTATAAAAAGCCTCAGACGTCTTACGACCCTACTAGGCACGCTCCTGCTTTTCAGTCAGCAAACGATCGCAGAATTTTATGTACACCTCGAAAATACACTCAGAAACCATTAAAAACTACTCAAATGAATGCTTTGACAAAGGTCTATCCGAGTGAGATCTTAGATTAGTAAAAGCAGATGCGACCGCATGAATGGATGTGGGACACGCGCCAGATAATTATTTTATCAATTCAGAAGTATCAGGCGATTCGTTTCGCAATAATGACAGAATAATATCAGTTATCTACTAGTCTGACAACATTGGAATGGAAAATAGATGATATCATATTATATATATTAAACATTCACACCTCATTAAATGACTTATAAATCGCCCTATCCTTTGGACAAAGAAAGATAAATGTACTTAACTGTGATTAATGAGCATGCTTATTTTTATGCAGATAATTATTGCTACAAATGTGATTACAACCTGAACGTTATTGAGCAATAACCCATTGATTTTCCCTATCTACTATAAAAGGGAATAGAGAATTTTCCAGTTTTCGGTCATGACTTTCCACAGCTATTTAAGTCGCATGAATGCTAAGGTCGCTTTTATACAAATGTGTTTGACACAATTTATGAATTTTCAGAGTTCAAAGTAACTAAACGGATAACTCTGCCGGATATTGATCCGTATTAGGTGCAAAATAATAAATGCGCATCTTGTATGGATAGATTATTTGTTACAAATGGGAAATTACTATTTGAAGTTTTGGTGGACTAAGATTATTAGTTGCAAGAGATTCCAACACACGGGTTTAAGTTTAATAATTTAAAGCTTCATGTAATGAATAACAACTTATTTTTGAGAGATCCGCACAGCAGAAAGTTTTATAAACTTATGCTAAACGACCAAATTGTTGAGTTGCATCTAGATTTCAGCTATAGCGAAATAGTAATAGACAACAAAGATATTATGTTATTCTATTTTAATACTAACATCTATTATTTACTCTATTTTAATCAAGACGTAAAAACACTTAAAATCAATGTAGATTATAATATTAGTAGTAAATAGCATGAATATATTATCACTAACTATGGGTGGTCTATAGACTACAAAATTATTGACTAAATAGTAGCGTAGAACTAGCAAGTTGTTCATTTCAATTAAAGACTATAATTAAATAACCCCATTCCACAAAACAATTTTACGGTTTTGAGCTAAAATGTAATAAAATACTTAAAATATAATTCGAATTTTATGTAACCTGAATTACAATAAAACCAACTAAGCTCATTGCAGTAAACTGACTATATCATATATTTGGGATTAACTAAGTAATTCTAACTGCTTGAAGAGTGTATAAGAAATAAAACAATACATAAAATATCTTAGTTGACTTTCGAATTTTTACACGATTTTCATGATATCAAATTACTAAGTTAATTAGTATAAAATTAAGTGTTATAATTAAACTTTGTTGCAGTATTTTCAGACAATCCTTTGTTTGATACATTGAATATTGAATTATCTGAAGAAAATTTAGTTTAAGATGTAATATTATAAAAATTTAAATTAAAAAAATATTTTAAATTAATAGAAATTAACAGAGAAAATCTATTATTAATGATACATAAATTTTTTCATATCGACTTATAAGTATTGAATGGTTTTAATAATATGCAAAAAATATATAGATTAATTAGAGGCGATATACCTTTGGACAAAGAAAGATAAATGTACTTAACTGTGATTAATGAGCATGCTTATTTTTATGCAGATAATTATTGCTACAAATGTGATTACAACCTGAACGTTATTGAGCAATAACCCATTGATTTTCCCTATCTACTATAAAAGGGAATAGAGAATTTTCCAGTTTTCGGTCATGACTTTCCACAGCTATTTAAGTCGCATGAATGCTAAGGTCGCTTTTATACAAATGTGTTTGACACAATTTATGAATTTTCAGAGTTCAAAGTAACTAAACGGATAACTCTGCCGGATATTGATCCGTATTAGGTGCAAAATAATAAATGCGCATCTTGTATGGATAGATTATTTGTTACAAATGGGAAATTACTATTTGAAGTTTTGGTGGACTAAGATTATTAGTTGCAAGAGATTCCAACACACGGGTTTAAGTTTAATAATTTAAAGCTTCATGTAATGAATAACAACTTATTTTTGAGAGATCCGCACAGCAGAAAGTTTTATAAACTTATGCTAAACGACCAAATTGTTGAGTTGCATCTAGATTTCAGCTATAGCGAAATAGTAATAGACAACAAAGATATTATGTTATTCTATTTTAATACTAACATCTATTATTTACTCTATTTTAATCAAGACGTAAAAACACTTAAAATCAATGTAGATTATAATATTAGTAGTAAATAGCATGAATATATTATCACTAACTATGGGTGGTCTATAGACTACAAAATTATTGACTAAATAGTAGCGTAGAACTAGCAAGTTGTTCATTTCAATTAAAGACTATAATTAAATAACCCCATTCCACAAAACAATTTTACGGTTTTGAGCTAAAATGTAATAAAATACTTAAAATATAATTCGAATTTTATGTAACCTGAATTACAATAAAACCAACTAAGCTCATTGCAGTAAACTGACTATATCATATATTTGGGATTAACTAAGTAATTCTAACTGCTTGAAGAGTGTATAAGAAATAAAACAATACATAAAATATCTTAGTTGACTTTCGAATTTTTACACGATTTTCATGATATCAAATTACTAAGTTAATTAGTATAAAATTAAGTGTTATAATTAAACTTTGTTGCAGTATTTTCAGACAATCCTTTGTTTGATACATTGAATATTGAATTATCTGAAGAAAATTTAGTTTAAGATGTAATATTATAAAAATTTAAATTAAAAAAATATTTTAAATTAATAGAAATTAACAGAGAAAATCTATTATTAATGATTAAACAAAGTCTTATTAATTAACAGTTCTCATACTTAAAATAATTATTTGAATATTAATCAAAAACAATAAAATCTATGAGTGGTACGAAATTTTCACCAATAGATTTAATTATACAATCTAAAAACTTAGATTTAATTTAAGAAGTACACAAAAACTATCCAGATTTAAGAAATTCTTAACTGTAAACTGCGTTAATGCTATCAGTACATATTCTTGATGATATACCAACTTGTTTATTTTCCTAATTGTAATGTTAAACTAAAGCTGGAATGACTGCTCTTATGTTTGCGGCATAGTATTAAACAAAAATTTACCCTTAACTTTTAGAAGAAAAATTTAAAATGAACAATGAAGGAGAAACTGCTTTATATTTTGCGGTTATAAATAAGAATTTAGATCATATTCAATTACTTGTAGACGAAGCATATATATTAGTAAAACACAAACATATATTGTGTTATATATCAATGGTATATGATCAGTTAAATTCAAAATAGTTATGTTTAGCAATAGCATAATTACTGTTCGATAAAATTAAAGAATATTTTGAATGGTATCCATTAAATATAGAAAATTTAATATTAAAGACTCATAGTCTTTCTAATTAAATTTTATTTACTAAATATAATCTAAGAGAACAGCTAGTTTCAGAATTAGATTTTGAATTAAAATATAATTTATAACACTATGATTATTTTAAAGTTGGTGCATCTCATTATTTGTGTCTATTCTCATCAAATATTAAATATTTACATTTAAAAGCTGATATTTTTGATCGTTCTAAATATTTTTTGTAATGTTTAGGTTAGCAGCTTTGTGATTAATGGACTCTATTTGATGAAAACTTTGACTATTAGGAAGAAGACTGGTTGTGAATCATATGTAATATATTTAATAAAAACTATTGAATCACTTTGTTTTGCGTTTCTTCAATGTTTTGATCATTTTGTGAGTGTGAACTAGGTGTAATATCGATATAACGCTTGAAACTACAACGATGGTTACCGAAATGCTTAATGTAACGATAGTCATTACGCTGTAGTTTGCTTTAACGATCATATCAGCTATAAACGACGCATTAACCCCATTCGCGTGCAGGGTGAGTTTAATTATCTGCTCCTCCTACTGCACTTTCATTGCTTTTGAGCAGTTGACTCCCAATTCCGTGCACTGAATGCAAAACGAAGTTTGGTTTTGGCTGAGAACTTGACTTTTGTTAAATATAATTCCGTCGTTCACCTTTCCAGATACGTTCATTATCTGAACAGATACGGTTCCTTCCACTCCACCAACTGCTTCGAAAAATGATGCGCAGGCTGAACTGTTAACGTTAACGGTGTGGACGCAAACGCTGTCTTTCTTTATCTAAAACGCTCCGCTGCTGAAGCAAAACGGCTGCAAAGTAAGTTTCGTCTTCTAAATCGTTAGAAACTCCTTTTTGTTGAAGAAACGAATATCAAAATAAAACTGGGCGGATGAATTTAACTTCGCCAACTCCAAAAAGGACGCGCAATCTGCATCGTACAAATTTCCCTCTGTGCACGGGAAATCCAAAAACCTGAAATTCTCGTCAAACGGAGCATTTCGCGTTTGCTAAATCACAATTTAATTAGTTCCAGACTAACCCACAAAACGATATGAAACATGCGTATACGTAGTTAACGGAGCCAGAAGCAGCGCAACCTTCGCAGAAGAAGTGTCAAACAAAAGATGAAATGCGTTATAATCCATCACAACTTAGGCTGATTCAAAGAACCCTGAAATAGAATCAATAACTATATTCTCCAAAGGATAACTTAATTAAGCTTCCTAGCCACCCTGATTCGAAATTACCTCAACAGAAGTACTAGTGAAATAAGGTTGCTACATTAAATCGATCAAAATCAAATTTAAATCATCACCAACGCTTGAAATATCTAAACGGATATCCACTTTGGCAGAACCAGTATTTGCAGCTATGAAAGCTGCAAGATCTATTTCAATTTACGCACCTTCAATGTTCAAATAAACTTGTTTGATATAGGAATCAGCATTAGTTGCAATACCTACCATCTACTCAGAACATACACCTGAAGGTGTGACACTGAATATCAAATATTCTTCATTTAGAAATACATCAAGTTATTCAAAACAATTTTCTAAATTTGACATAGTTTCAGAAAATTGAAGTATTTCAATCTCAGTAATTTCTGCGTATGTATATAATTAAATAACTGCAAATTATTCAGTTGTAAACAAATCTAAGTCTGCCGCAGAGATAGTGATTGGAAAATATATTTCAGCAGTTGTTTTATAGTTGAAATTGTCAACATTCACTGTTATAATATGAGGAAATAACGATGAGCCCAAAGTAAGATTTGCTCCGATTCCTAATGGGAATACATTACACAAATCATTATTTGTGGATTTTAAGTGCAGAATAAACATCATTCTATTTCTGTCCAGCTCGATATCAGTATTTTGAGTGTAACAGTTGGTCAGCACATTTCTGTTTGGAGCGTCATAGTTTAAACAAATTGATAGCAAAATCATTGTGTGGAGTGTAAAATTATAAACATTTATAATATTGATTATTATATCGCTAACTATCACACTTCAATTTATTTCGATGTTTGTCATCATAAGTATTTTTACATCTGAGACTGCGACTGAGTAGTAGGAGATTAAAATGGACTTCAGGCGTTTCGATATCCCGAAGAATTTTTCAGCCTTGACTGAGGAGGAGAGGTATCGTTTCGGGTTGATGCTCTTCAACATTACAGCGCGTAACATAAATCTGGACGAGTTCAAGATGACCGCGTTGCTCAAGCAGTTCATAGCCGCTAACAAAACCGAGTCAACATTCTCCTCTGATTCTAAGGTGACCATTATTGGTGATTTGCACGGCTCGCTCGAGGATTTGATCCACATCTTCACGAAAACGGTGAATCTGCAGCGTTTCCTCCGCTCTGACGAGCACATCGTATTTTTGGGCGATTATGTCGACCGCGGAGCCAACGGCTGTAAAACGCTTTAATTTTTACTCGGTCTCTCCCTCATTTGTCCACGTGTTCACTTACTGAGAGGAAATCATGAAAATGAACAAGTAAATAAGAGGTATGGTTTTTACGAGGAGGTCATGAGCATTTACTACGAGGAAATGTTCGTTTTGATTCAAAACGCCTTTGAAACTCTCAGCCCACTGGTAGTTTTGGAGCAAAACGGAGAGAAGAACTTGTTCGTTCACGGAGGGGCGCCCGTTACCTCCCACTCCAATTTAGAAAATATAATTTACAACTTGAGTAATGAGGAAGAATGGAATGTACTGTGGAGCGATCCGACGAATGAAACGGAGAACGTGCAGAAGAACAAGCGCGGGGCTGGAGTCGAGTACGGAATTAATGCTTTTAATGAATTCAAATAGAGAACTGGAGTTAAAAGGGTTTTCAGAGGGCACGAGGTTGTGGACGAGCTCAGGGACGACTTCGGAGATAAGACACACTTCACAGTCTACTCGAGCAGAATCGAGAATAAAATGGGATTCGCTGCAATTCTTGAAAATGGGGAAGTACGCGAGGTTAAAATCGACTGGGTTCCAGAGAGCTGAGCATTTTCGATCATTTTAATATTTTAATCAAAAGAAGCTCATAAAATTATTTATCTCATGAGAAGTGCGCTTTGATTAATCTATGATGTATTTTATATTTATGAAACAAAGATTTAAAATTTGAATACGTCAGATTCAAATTTTTAGTCAAACAATTGTCGCTTTTATATCAATTATGTTCTATTCAGATGTGCAATTAAAAAAGTTAATTATCTCAGAAAGGTGTTACCAACTCATTGTTTTGCTCTTTGTTTATAAAATATAATAATATGGCACAATAATATGTGTAAAGCAGGTAACTACATGAAAATTTGAGTATATTGCTAAATAGCACTTAAATATGAACTCACCTTCATTTATTGGCTTTCTTCTACTTGTTACCACTATATAAACAGTCGTGAAATAGTTTGGAGATTTCTTCAAAATACTATGAAGTGAAAGATAGAATTTTCTTCCCAGTACCGTGCTATATATTTGGCTTGCCTCGCATAAAAACAGAACGCGAAACACCTAATTTAGTTTCTATTTGTTATAAAAATTACTCCACATTATCGGTTTAAAATGTGATAATTTTAGAGGTAGAAATAGTTTCCTGTATTTTAGAAGAATTCTAGTCGCCACTACTTACTGCTTCTGATTGCATGGTGTTATTTTTCTTTTGTTTACCTATATGTATGCAATCGCCAAATTACTTATATAATCTGTCATAATACTGTAGTGGCGTAGTAAATGAAACAATATATTTACCGGTAGCATGCATCATTACATTGGGCTTTCCGTGCATAAAAGCTGAACGCAAAACACCAATAGTTTATTCTACTTTAAATAGAAATCGCTCCACATCATCAATTAGAAATGTGATTATTTTAGTTGTTGTTAATTAATTTTATTTCTATATTGGTTGTGGTTACACTGAACTGCGTTATTCTGGTTAAGATGTAAATATTTCTGGTAATTTTTCTTTTTTAATCTATTGTTAAATAGTTAGCAATTCTTAAAAAGGCCAGACGAGTTCATAATACTCTGGTATTACAAAGAATGACAGATCAAATCCAGGTTCGCTTGGACCAATAGATGCTTTTCCGTGCATAAACTGTTCGCGTGGCACATTAATTATAGTTTCTATTTACTTCAGTGTCTCTTCGCAATCTAATACACGAAAATTAACTTATACAGATTTAACAACCAAATCAGATTATACATCGTGTTATTCTGTATCTGAATTAGATAGACAATCTATGTGGAAACTAGACATACTAGACATATTGGAGAGCTCTTCTTCGTTGTTTTCTTCATACATACTGTATTAAGGTTAGTCATTCAAATATTCTTACTCTTATGAACCAGATTATTTGCTGCCAGATGTTATAATCTTTTAACTATACATTATAATAGAGGTGGTGTTCATCCAAACTTAACACATAAAGATTTTGAGATAATAACATAGAAATTAGTATATAGTAATTACAATTAGTATATTTTTCATGTAAATTCCTGTATTTAAGGGGAAACCTTAAGTTAAAAATAGAAATTACATGAAATAATTTACTAAGAGTAGTATATAGTATTTATTAAATGAGTAACAAATAATTTGATAATTACATATTTTATGACACTCATCATCTGAATTAATACATTTTTAACATGAAGGAACCATTTAAGATTTATGTGATATAAAATATATTTTATGTTGAATCACTCATAACTTGCGCCATATTACTAATATTATTATTGCTATTATAAAAGCTATTATCCATTACTTTGTTTCATTGTTAGATTTTACATTACCATAATCATTATCATAGCTATGTGTATCTTCACTTTGGTAATGAGTCGCTTTTAAATGCTTTTAAAGATTTTCATACGTGAATTACTTTATGCAATACCTGCAAGTAACAAGTTTATGCATTTGTTTGATATAATTGGTCGTAATTAGCACATTCTTCATAGCATATTGTGCACACTACCATTTTGGGGTGTTCGTTCTTCACATGGATAATAGATAATATATTTATAGATAATTTAAATAATTATTGTATATTTTATGCATTCACTCATCCGAATCACTTATTAAAATATATGATTCTGCATTAGAAGATTCAATATTACCATCATAACCCTACGTATCTTCACTTTGGTAGTGAGTCGCTTATAAATGCTCTTGAAGAATGTCATATGAAGCAAACTTTTATCTGCAATACCTGCAAGTAACAAGTTTATGCATTTGTCTGACGTGTTCAACAACTTATTGGTGGCTTACAAATATTTTCCCGCACTTTTAGCACTAATTAGTCTAATGGTGCGCCGTTTTAAGATGGACTTATAATTGGTCGTAATTTGCACATTCTTCATAGCATATTGAGCACATTTTCGTTTTGGTGTGCTCCTACTTCACATGCATATATGATTCTATTTAACCACCTAAATCTTCATCATTTTTGTAGTGGGTTTCTTTTAAATGCTCTTGAAGAATGTTATATGAATCAAATTGTTGACTACAATACCTGCAAGTAGCTTCCTAATGTGTCAACTTTATGTGTTCAACAACATCTTGACGGCTTTTAAATACTTGTCCACACTTTTAGCACTAATTTGACTACTTGTGCGCTGTTTTAAGATGGACTTATAATTGGTCGTAATTTGCACATTCTTCATAGCATATGGTACACATTTTTGGTTTCGGGTGCTCCTGCTTAACATGCGCCAACATAATTTCTTTAGTGGTAAAACTAGACTTGCACACTTTGCATTTAAATTATTACACAGTTCTGGCTGCTTCAAATTGTTTTTGTTCCATTCGTTCCATTTGTATGGAGTGGATCAAAGTTCTATACTTCGACATAATAACAAAAATTAAAGTATTAGAACTTGGAGCCTAAGTAAAAAGATAAATTTAGATATATCTTATTTAAGCATTCTTATAAATAAAACTAATAAATTAATTGAATATAGTGTTATTTAGTTTGTTTTAATTGACAACTTCATCACAGATAGTATTATGGATTAAGGTTACTTAAAGTGATAACACTGTTGTGTGATGTTAAAACTAAACACATATTATATTATAAATAGTTGGAACAGTATTTTGAAATAATTAAATTATACAATTCTTGAGACTAAGTTAGGCTTTGTGGATTGCTATGATTTACATAAATTAGGAGAGTACAGTCAGTCCAGATTGAGAATGCACTTTTTGTGAATAAAAGGACTAAAAAGTTTTTGTTCTGTATAACTAATTATTGTATCTATATTGACTATTATTTATAATAGGTTTCCAACAACTGCAATATATACTTCAAAAATTCAAATTATTAAATTATGAGGTTTTCAATATAACTTCACTAATAGTAGTCGTACGCCGCTAACAATAATATGGTAAAGGTTTAATATTATACACAACAGAGTTGTCTTCTTCTATTCAATCTACATAAGCCAAATTCTACCATATTTTGACTGTTTTCATTTCATAAAATATGCTCGGTCATGCTTTTAGAAGAGTTGGAACTGATTTGCTATAAATTTGTAATACGCATCTAGTAACAAGTGAAATTTTGTTTGAAGTTTTTAATTTCAGCATTTATGTTTTCACTCCAAGAAATTTGCTTTTTGCTTTACTTTCTGAGGTTTACAGCATTTAGAGCTATTTTATTTTAAATTTTGATTAGTTTTAGTACGACTACTTCATACATATGTTATAAATTATGGAAGTTATCTCCGGTCCAAGTTATTAAAATAGCGTAAATTATTACATTTTACGAATATGTAATATGACACATTTATCAAAATCGGAAACTTACGGGTAACTTCGACTTTGATTTTAAATTGAAAAAGAAAGATAATTATACATTGACACAAATTATATTTAATATCTATCATGGGCTATTCGAAATCATATTTTGAAGCACATTTCTCTAAATACTTAAATTAGTATTCTGTGTTAATTATATATTGTATTAATTGTAAATAGATGTATTCGATAATACAAGAGGTTGTATGTGCTAAGCAAGTTTAGATATTACCTCCACATCAACAATATTCTATATCATATTTATAAGTAAAAATGTAACGCAGAGCATAATGATTATGAAATTTATTATTATGGCATTACCTTGATTAAATTTATTTAATGGATTAATTCTTCAAAATAATATATTTCGTTGTGTTTAAAATAATTTGATTATCTAGATAAGAAACGCAAATATATTTTAATAATATTTTAGTTACGTTATCATATATAAATATACTTTACGGTTACTTCTACCTCGAATGATATTGTATGTTTTATTCATTTTTTGAATATTAATGAATAATTGTAAATGCAGTTTATTGAGACCTGTTAGATCTATTGCAGCATATTAATAGTGACTTGTGTTATAACTTCAAAAGCAGTTAAAGAACTGCATTTTATTGATATTTTGTTGTGATTAGAAAATCGGCAATTTTGATATTAAATTATAATATTGATTTGTTACAATCTACTAATAAATTAATTTGATCAATACGAACAACAATAATCAATAGTAAAATTATATTTCAATTTCATCATAGACTTTTGTAACATAAAATCAAATATAATTGAGTAAAACTTGTTTCTTCAAGTTCAACTACAGTTATATTTGGAGTACCTGCATAGTGAAATACAACATTTGAAGTTACCCGTAAATTGAGTCCAGCTCAGGCATACTTAACTATTTTGACGAAAACTCACATACTTATTCAAATTGTGTCAGACATTATTTCACATTAGGCCCACCGACCAGATATTTTCTCGTTACTTAGGGTTGAATGTAATAGGTAGTATTTTGATGTAAAATTTTTTATTTACGCTAATATCAATAATAAATGACTGAAATTAAAATCATAGATGTTCTGGTCTAAGGTCATTATTATCCCAACAACTTATATTTATATCTCGAACCATGTTCAAATTATAAAATTTTGGTAATTTGGCGAATATTGGAGGTGGTATAAAATCCAAACATAAAAAATCTTTTTTATATATGATTGTTAAACTACAATATCAGTTTCCCTCAAATCCAAGTATTTGACCTACCGAGCATATTTATTTCATAACAATATTGAACTTTAAATTTATAAAATAATAGTATATATCGAATATGCAATGATATATAATATTTAAATAATTTTTGTGAAAAAAGTATCCGAAATTCAGAAATTGTATTTTACATTTGCGTATTTTACATTTGCGAAGTATAAAATTTGTATGCTGATAGCAGTGTTCTTCAAAATTGGTGTAACTATGTAATATTATACTTGCAATGTATTATTAAAGCATTTATTCATTTCATTCCATGTTACGGTTTTTAAAGTCATTATTTGATTTTTGTTTAAATGTCAATAATTTCAAATACTAAAATGCAAATATCAAATAACTTTTAATATATTTATTGATCAAAGGTAGTAATAATAATAAATTTGAAATATCATTCCAATCTGAGCTATGCATTATAATGGTAGTTTTTGTGTATTTGATACAATTATCAATTCAATCGAAATTTAAAAATATAATATTAATATAAGATATGCAAAAACTCTTTCTTACAAATGTTGGAAGATATAGACTATCATATTCCAAGTAATAGTGATACAGCAAAATAGCACATATTTGAGGTGGCAAAGATACAAGGCGAGTGAAGAGGAAAATATAATAGTTATAAGTATATAACAATACGAAGAAGTTATTTATTAAATGTGGACATCACTACTATTCTACGTAAATTTTGTGCATTCCGAATTTTTTAAATTGTTGATAACGCATAAACTATGAATTATAAATGAATAATATCTCACTTCCGTTTCATAATAACCACTTGAATTGCTTATTCGATGTGTTTCTTGTTTTCGGCGTTAATTTTAACGATAATCTGGTGCGTCCCGTTGATCAGAGCCGTGTCTTGCGTAACCGTCAGTATTTGGTTCCTTTCCACTCCCAAAATAGCTTCGAGCTCCGTTATAAACTGCTCAACGTTCTGAACCACAATCGTGGCCGGGTTTTGGAGCGGAGGGAACGAATGGATTTGTTGCGGTTCTGTAATTACTTTTGGTTAAACGGGAGCGTTTTCTTTTGGTAGAACTTCTTTCGTTTCAACTCTTTGTTAATGAGATGTTGATTTTCGTTCAGGTTATTTATCTAATTAGTCAATAACAAGAGGTAACTTAAATTAATCGATAACAGGTTCTTTTTCTTCTTACTAATCTGACTTTGAATCTTCTGAATTGGAGATGTTGAATTCAATAATCTCTGAGTCTTCTTTTTGTGCTTAGATGTTATTTTAATCTATTTCTTCATCACTCATCTCAATATCAAATGACTCAGTGTCTAATGATGAACTTGATTGCTCACCATCTAAAGTTGGTTTAGATTCCTAAAAAATTCGACTAGTCACTGTTTGAATTCCATGTTGCACTAAATATGATTCTTTTTGAACATTAAATGCTTAATCGTTACGAAATTAATACTTTTATTCGTTTAAACTATCAAAATCGGCTACTGTGGTATTAAGTTTTGTTTCATCGGTTGTTAATTTATTTAGTTCCTATCCTAAAGTGTGAGGTTATACTATACTTGCGAGTTATACTGGTTTCTACTCACAATCATCCTATTATTAACCATTCAAGAACAGTAATGCTTGAGGCACATATTGTGATAGAATTTTAAGAGTTAATGAATTTATGTTTCCTTCTAGTTTTGTAATAGAAACTTTTGAGCAAAACTTATCTCTGGTTAGATTTAAATACGCTTCTAATTTACATATAGTCTCTTCACAATTATCTGTTATACTAACTACCTTTTCAAATTTAAGAAACAATGACTCTTGTAAAGACTTCAATAACTCGATATAGTTTTATTTTGCAACAAATTGTAACTAATATCCGAATTATGTTTTTGTTACAGTTTATATTCCTTCCATGAAATATTCGCGTTTAACATTAAGAGTTGATTCCATAATTTTAAGTGCTTCTTCACAATCTATAACGTGGAATATTAAACCTTCATATTATTAAACTTTAGTTACAAGTGGTTTCTGAATATGAGAGATTATAGGTTTCTTCAGTTCAGTTTCATGTTTCAACTATAGATTTAAAGACTCATTATTCGCCTTTTGTCTTAAGCCACTGTACAAAAATTTGGTAAACCGTTAGAATATCTTATCATAATATTAAATTGGGGTGGTAAATGATAAAATTTACTTTCCTGTGTTATGCATATTAATATTTGGCTTTCCATGCATGAAAGCTGATCGCAATACACCAATTGTTTATTCTATTTATTTCAGAAATTGCTCCACATTATCAATTAGAAATGTGATAATTTTATTAATTTTGGCTTTACTATCTGAATTAGCTTGCTACATATTTTTATTTGTAATTTTAACCGTTTCAGATTACTGTTTAATAATGTTTTTCTTCTGTTTATTACCAATATGCATGTAATTAGAAAATTATTATTAAATTGCATTGTAATATTATAGTGGCGTGAAAATTTATAGAATATGTTTTCCTGTACTTTGCTTCTTTATATCCGGTTTGCCTTGCATAAAAGCTGAACGCTAAATATTAAGGGTATTTTCTATTTATGATAAAAACCGTTCAACATTATCAATTAAAAATGTAATAGGCTTTACAGATTAGTTATTCTATTTTACTTTGGGTACTATTGGGCTATCTGGTTAAACTGATTGAATTTATTTTTTAATTGTTAGTAATTCTTATAACGGCCATATCAATTCATAATACTGTGGTTTAACAAAGAATGACAGAGACACTCCTGTTTTGTTTGGACTAATAGATGCTTTTCCGTGCATAAACTGTTCGCGATTTACGTTCAGTATAGACTCTATCTTTTTAAATGTTTCTTCGCAATCTTTTACATGAAACTTAACTTATTTCAATTATGAAGCCAGTTATTAATTATTTTAAGAATCAGCGTCAATAAGTATTGAATTTATAATTTATTCTGCTTCTTCTTTGTTTTCGTCTTTTTCTGGACCCACTTGACGATCTGGCTGGAAACTAGACATGCTTGAAAGCTCTTCTTCTTAATTTTCCTCTTGTTCTCCACATTAATTTTACTCATTTAAATACTCCGGGTGTTGTTACACTTGTTCTTCACTGTCAGTTGATGATAATATTATCTCTTCGCTTTCAGATTCCATTGAAATGGAGTGGTATACGCAATTCTTGAATAAAACAACATAGCTTCAACTAAATTTCCAAATAAAGCCAGAGAACTTAAGTTAGAATATATATTGTTTAATAACATTATAATAACATTATAAATAAATATAACATAAAGTTCATAAAGTCCATTCTTCTTTTAAAATATTATCTTATGAAAGAACCAAGACTTGAAGTAACTTGTATTTGGTCATTCGATTTCGTCAGAATCGCTGATGCATATTTCGTATGATTCTTCAGAAGTTAAATTATGAGATATTTCTGCTACATTCTTATTAGTTGTCTGAACTACTGTTAGTTAAGATTGTTCAACAAAGATACTGGTTTCTGTTTCTATATTATACAAGTCGTTTTAATGCTTTGCTTCTTGTGATTCACTAATTTCAATTTCGATAAATTCAGAACCACTAGAATATTCTAAGCATTAGGTTAGTTAACTGCTTAGTATTTGTAACTGTTTTGATTCATATAAAAATGGAATAACATTATTAGTTTGGATGTTTGTTTACGAAACCTGGGATGTTTATTCTAAGCTTTAACTTTTAATATGTTTTGATTTTTCTATTTATTCTTAGTTTTCATTCTTCTCGGTTATTATCTTCTGATTCTGTTCAATATTTTAATTTATTATTTAGTCTTATTATAATTAATATTATAACTATTTTTATGTCTATTATAGCTGACTAGCTTGAACTTACTCATACACGTGTGATTTTACTAGGAAAGACAGGTTGTATCCTGGCGAGCCCGCGCTGATGTACGAGCTCCCGTCAATGAATTTTTCGCGTGGCATCTTTAGCGCAGATTCTATGGCCTTCAGCGTTTCTTCGCAGTTCCTAACATGGAATTTAACTGGGTGGGATGTCTAAACCGGGGCTTCACGATTCGGTGTATGTGGCTCGGCTTTTTGTTTTTGGGCTGCAGTATTTTCTGATGCGTTTACAAGTTGAGACGGCGCTTCAGCTTTCTGGTCGCTTTCTTGTAGTATTGCGTTTTAGCTTGGGACTTATGGTTCCGTTTACGCTTACTTAATCGGAAGCGATTCAAGCGGTTGATTTTCCTACGATTGCTATTTGTCAGCGTATATAACGTCTCCGAATTTGGACAGAATCTCATCGGAGTGCGACTCAAACAAATTCAACGCGATCAAATACTTACCTGAGGGGTGTTAGGATATCTTGGGGTCTCCGTTCATAAATGCCGAGCGGTGTTGCCCTACGGCGCTTTCTACCTAAGACATGAATAACTCAACGTGATCAACTAACATTGTTGCACGTCTGGTCGTCAATTGATTACTTTGGTCCACGCTTGGCTAAAATGGAACGATTTAGTGAGCTGAGGCTTAGTTAAAATTAGCTTTACTGGATATTTTTACAGCGCTGTATTAATAATCTAGATAGTGTCTTTGTATTATGTCACGATACAGAGGCGCTGCCGTAAATGATATAATATATCTACCTGTAATGTGCTTGTTTATATTTGGTTTACCGTACATAAATACAGAACGAGCCTAATTTATTCTGTGTTCTACGTTCGTTAGAAATTCTTCAACATCCTCAACCAAAAACGTGATTATATTGGAACAAGACAGTTTCCTTTTCGGTTCTGGGTATGACTCTGAAGGTTTATTTTGGTTTCCGTCTGTATTTTATTACAGCGCACTTTCTTTATTAACTGGCGGAGCCTGTTACAATATTTAACTTTGTTCTTTGGCTAAGCTGCCTGAGAACTGATTAGCTTGAACTTACATGTCAATTGATAACTATTTTTATAATGACTGTACTCGTTCTAGGTACTCCGGTTCTACGACAAATTGCAAAGAAAATCCTGGTTTCTTTGAAACTACACTTGATTTTCCATGAATAAATTTTTCTCGTGGGATCTTTAGAATTGACTCTATAGATTTTAGCGTTTCTTCACAGTTCATCACATGGAAATTAACTTAAATGAATTTAGGTTAATCTGTTTTGACAGGATTCTTTTGTTCTGGTTGTAAACTTTAGAATTTGCTGTCAGTTTCAGCCGTGCACGGTTTATACCCGCTATTTTTCAATTGGGTAGTTTGTTATTCTGGTTTGACCACGCTCTCCATTCGTTCAGTCTATATTGACAGTGTTTCTTGCAGAGGCCGCACCTACTCATACACGTGTGATTTTACTAGGAAAGACAGGTTGTATCCTGGCGAGCCCGCGCTGATGTACGAGCTCCCGTCAATGAATTTTTCGCGTGGCATCTTTAGCGCAGATTCTATGGCCTTCAGTGTTTCTTCGCAGTTCCTAACATGGAATTTAACTGGGTGGGATGTCTAAACCGGGGCTTCACGATTCGGTGTATGTGGCTCGGCTTTTTGTTTTTGGGCTGCAGTATTTTCTGATGCGTTTACAAGTTGAGACGGCGCTTCAGCTTTCTGGTCGCTTTCTTGTAGTATTGCGTTTTAGCTTGGGACTTATGGTTCCGTTTACGCTTACTTAATCGGAAGCGATTCAAGCGGTTGATTTTCCTACGATTGCTATTTGTCAGCGTATATAACGTCTCCGAATTTGGACAGAATCTCATCGGAGTGCGACTCAAACAAATTCAACGCGATCAAATACTTACCTGAGGGGTGTTAGGATATCTTGGGGTCTCCGTTCATAAATGCCGAGCGGTGTTGCCCTACGGCGCTTTCTACCTAAGACATGAATAACTCAACGTGATCAACTAACATTGTTGCACGTCTGGTCGTCAATTGATTACTTTGGTCCACGCTTGGCTAAAATGGAACGATTTAGTGAGCTGAGGCTTAGTTAAAATTAGCTTTACTGGATATTTTTACAGCGCTGTATTAATAATCTAGATAGTGTCTTTGTATTATGTCACGATACAGAGGCGCTGCCGTAAATGATATAATGTATCTACCTGTAATGTGCTTGTTTATATTTGGTTTACCGTACAGTGGTGGGCCCTCGAAATGCTTTTTTGAATTAGGAAGAAGAATGAAGTTTATTATTTGAATCTTACTTATATCACTGCCCGGCTCAATAATGAGTGTGTTCTCCCTCCTCATCAATACACTCATTAACTCTATTTACTATTGATTTGTAAAGTGCTTCAATCACATCAAGGCCTGGTTGAGCCTTGGATAGCTGTGCTACAATAATTAACGTATATAACTCTGTATATACTTCAATAATAAGTTTCAACTTTACCTAACGTTGTATAATTTAACAATCAAGAAAATTGATTTCTCATTATGAAATGGAAGTGGAAGATCATAAGTAAAATAACTGTTGTTTTAGAGTAGCATCAATATATTATTTAATGCTGGGCCCGACTAACCCACTTGATTCCATTCTTCAAGAAACAAAAATGCATTCATTAATTGAATATTGAGAATGAAAGCGACTGTAACTACCTGAATTATAATTCTAATTAAGCGAAGTACCAATACTTCATCTTGAGCTCCCGGTTGAGATTGAAAGAAAAAGTCCTCCATTGTTTTTCGTGATTAAGAAATACCTAAAATCGTTCAGATTGGCCCAGTTGAAGATGAACACCGAGGTCCTCTGCAGGTCCAGTGCTTGCGCTACTAGTTATAAATTACATATTGCGTCCGTATACCAATCATTGGATCCTCTTATTCTTTTCTCCAATCAGGCTTAACTACCATATATTTTCGAGATAAAATCTTTCATAAATTAGTTTTGTTGACTAAAACGTAGAAATTACACAGGGACATCTTAAACAAGTGATATAACTAGTTCAGATTGGTACAATATTTTATGAATTCATCCGTTGGACCCAGAAATGAAGAGAATACAAACGCTTCAGAACTGCCTAAGTTTGTTAAGTGAATTAGTTGACCTTCCCTAAACATCTTCTACCGCGTTTATTTTTGTCATTGCCGTCCTTTTATTGCATGTGGTAATTTCTATTTTTCCTTTTTGGAATATTAAATACCGACTTTGAATAGTCGATTATGGTCTAATACGATCGAAATCATATTTTTGGCCCTCTTGTGTTAATGAGTAGTTCATGAATAATCTCCAACTTGAGATTATTTATTGGAATTTGTCATCCGCATTAGAAGTGGCAAAATATTTTAATATATAATTACTCACATAGTAAACAAGAAAAAGCAATTCCACCTCCCATAACTGTACATAAATACAGAACGAGCCTAATTTATTCTGTGTTCTACGTTCGTTAGAAATTCTTCAACATCCTCAACCAAAAACGTGATTATATTGGAACAAGACAGTTTCCTTTTCGGTTCTGGGTATGACTCTGAAGGTTTATTTTGGTTTCCGTCTGTATTTTATTACAGCGCACTTTCTTTATTAACTGGCGGAGCCTGTTACAATATTTAACTTTGTTCTTTGGCTAAGCTGCCTGAGAACTGATTAGCTTGAACTTACATGTCAATTGATAACTATTTTTATAATGACTGTACTCGTTCTAGGTACTCCGGTTCTACGACAAATTGCAAAGAAAATCCTGGTTTCTTTGAAACTACACTTGATTTTCCATGAATAAATTTTTCTCGTGGGATCTTTAGAATTGACTCTATAGATTTTAGCGTTTCTTCACAGTTCATCACATGGAAATTAACTTAAATGAATTTAGGTTAATCTGTTTTGACAGGATTCTTTTGTTCTGGTTGTAAACTTTAGAATTTGCTGTCAGTTTCAGCCGTGCACGGTTTATACCCGCTATTTTTCAATTGGGTAGTTTGTTATTCTGGTTTGACCACGCTCTCCATTCGTTCAGTCTATATTGACAGTGTTTCTTGCAGAGGCCGCACCTACTCATACACGTGTGATTTTACTAGGAAAGACAGGTTGTATCCTGGCGAGCCCGCGCTGATGTACGAGCTCCCGTCAATGAATTTTTCGCGTGGCATCTTTAGCGCAGATTCTATGGCCTTCAGCGTTTCTTCGCAGTTCCTAACATGGAATTTAACTGGGTGGGATGTCTAAACCGGGGCTTCACGATTCGGTGTATGTGGCTCGGCTTTTTGTTTTTGGGCTGCAGTATTTTCTGATGCGTTTACAAGTTGAGACGGCGCTTCAGCTTTCTGGTCGCTTTCTTGTAGTATTGCGTTTTAGCTTGGGACTTATGGTTCCGTTTACGCTTACTTAATCGGAAGCGATTCAAGCGGTTGATTTTCCTACGATTGCTATTTGTCAGCGTATATAACGTCTCCGAATTTGGACAGAATCTCATCGGAGTGCGACTCAAACAAATTCAACGCGATCAAATACTTACCTGAGGGGTGTTAGGATATCTTGGGGTCTCCGTTCATAAATGCCGAGCGGTGTTGCCCTACGGCGCTTTCTACCTAAGACATGAATAACTCAACGTGATCAACTAACATTGTTGCACGTCTGGTCGTCAATTGATTACTTTGGTCCACGCTTGGCTAAAATGGAACGATTTAGTGAGCTGAGGCTTAGTTAAAATTAGCTTTACTGGATATTTTTACAGCGCTGTATTAATAATCTAGATAGTGCCTTTGTATTATGTCACGATACAGAGGCGCTGCCGTAAATGATATAATGTATCTACCTGTAATGTGCTTGTTTATATTTGGTTTACCGTACATAAATACAGAACGAGCCTAATTTATTCTGTGTTCTACGTTCGTTAGAAATTCTTCAACATCCTCAACCAAAAACGTGATTATATTGGAACAAGACAGTTTCCTTTTCGGTTCTGGGTATGACTCTGAAGGTTTATTTTGGTTTCCGTCTGTATTTTATTACAGCGCACTTTCTTTATTAACTGGCGGAGCCTGTTACAATATTTAACTTTGTTCTTTGGCTAAGCTGCCTGAGAACTGATTAGCTTGAACTTACATGTCAATTGATAACTATTTTTATAATGACTGTACTCGTTCTAGGTACTCCGGTTCTACGACAAATTGCAAAGAAAATCCTGGTTTCTTTGAAACTACACTTGATTTTCCATGAATAAATTTTTCTCGTGGGATCTTTAGAATTGACTCTATAGATTTTAGCGTTTCTTCACAGTTCATCACATGGAAATTAACTTAAATGAATTTAGGTTAATCTGTTTTGACAGGATTCTTTTGTTCTGGTTGTAAACTTTAGAATTTGCTGTCAGTTTCAGCCGTGCACGGTTTATACCCGCTATTTTTCAATTGGGTAGTTTGTTATTCTGGTTTGACCACGCTCTCCATTCGTTCAGTCTATATTGACAGTGTTTCTTGCAGAGGCCGCACCTATAATGCGGATGACAATTCCACAAATAATCTCAAGTTGGAGATTATTCATGAACTACTCATTAACATTAAGAGGGCCAAAATATGATTTGATCGTATTAGACCATAATCGACTATTCAAAGTTTATTTAATATTCCAAAAGGAAAAATAGAAATTACCACATGCAATAAAAGGACGGCAATGACAAAAATAAACGCGGTAGAAGATGTTTAGGGAAGGTCAACTAATTCACTTAACAAACTTAGGCAGTTCTGAAGCGTTTGTATTCTCTTCATTTCTGGGTCCAACGGATGAATTCATAAAATATTGTACCAATCTGAACTAGTTATATCACTTGTTTAAGATGTCCCTGTGTAATTTCTACGTTTTAGTCAACAAAACTAATTTATGAAAGATTTTATCTCGAAAATATATGGTAGTTAAGCCTGATTGGAGAAAAGAATAAGAGGATCAAATGATTGGTATACGGACGCAATATGTAATTTATAACTAGTAGCAAGCACTGGACCTGCAGAGACTCGGTGTTCATCTTTCAATCAATAATCTGAACGATTTTAGGTATTTCTTAATCACGAAAAACAATGGAGGACTTTTTTCTTTCAATCTCAACTGGAGCTCAAGATGAAGTATTGGTACTTCGCTTTCTAATTAATTATAATTCAGGTAGTTACAGTCGCTTTCATTCTCACACATTCAAATAATGAATGCATTTTTTGTTTCTTTGAAGAATGGAATCAAGTGGGTTAGTCGGGCCCAGCATTAAATAATATATTGATGCTACTCTAAAACAACAGTTATTTTACTTATGATCTTCCACTTCCATTTCATAATGAGAAATCAATTTTCTTGATTGTTAAATTATACAACGTTAGGTAAGTTGAAACTTATTATTGAAGTATATACAGAGTTATATACGTTAATTATTGTAGCACAGCTATCCAAGGCTCAACCAGGCCTTGATGTGATTGAAGCACTTTACAAATCAATAGTAAATAGAGTTAATGAGTGTATTGATGAGGAGGAGAACACACTCATTATTGAGCCGGGCAGTGATATAAGTAAGATTCAAATAATAAACTTCATTCTTCTTCCTAATTCAAAAAGGCATTTCGAGGGCCCACCATCAGTTTGTTATTCTGGTTTGACCACGCTCTCCATTCGTTCAGTCTATATTGACAGTGTTTCTTGCAGAGGCCGCACCTACTCATACACGTGTGATTTTACTAGGAAAGACAGGTTGTATCCTGGCGAGCCCGCGCTGATGTACGAGCTCCCGTCAATGAATTTTTCGCGTGGCATCTTTAGCGCAGATTCTATGGCCTTCAGCGTTTCTTCGCAGTTCCTAACATGGAATTTAACTGGGTGGGATGTCTAAACCGGGGCTTCACGATTCGGTGTATGTGGCTCGGCTTTTTGTTTTTGGGCTGCAGTATTTTCTGATGCGTTTACAAGTTGAGACGGCGCTTCAGCTTTCTGGTCGCTTTCTTGTAGTATTGCGTTTTAGCTTGGGACTTATGGTTCCGTTTACGCTTACTTAATCGGAAGCGATTCAAGCGGTTGATTTTCCTACGATTGCTATTTGTCAGCGTATATAACGTCTCCGAATTTGGACAGAATCTCATCGGAGTGCGACTCAAACAAATCCAACGCGATCAAATACTTACCTGAGGGGTGTTAGGATATCTTGGGGTCTCCGTTCATAAATGCCGAGCGGTGTTGCCCTACGGCGCTTTCTACCTAAGACATGAATAACTCAACGTGATCAACTAACATTGTTGCACGTCTGGTCGTTACTTTTACTGTCAATTAATTACTTTTATCAGTATTTACAAGTTGAGTATTGTTCATATCGCTTTTGTTAGTGTTTTACATTTATAAAGTTTTGCATTCATCATCTAACGAAACGGATAGCAAATCTTATAATGGTAATATCAAGTCGTAATATTATGGTTTTACAAGTAAAGATATAATATAACCTGAGTTATGAGGTATAATTGAGATATTTTTGTGTACAATACACTTCCAGGAAATATCAAGCATTTGATCTATTTTTTCCATGGTTTCCTCAAAATTTAATACCCGAAATATAATAGGTTTTAGTAATATAGTAGGTTTTTCATTTGAATCTTAAAATAGCGATGATTCTGGTTTTCTTTTGTTATATTCATAATTTATTTAACAACTTTATTGTAATTGTTATGTACTTGACATTTCTTCTTCAAAGAATTATTCTTCTTACTATTCTATAGTTTCTTCGTTATCGATAGCTTTAAAATCTTAAAGCATCTATGAAATATTATATTCTTTTAACCATTCTTCTTAAATCATTTATTATTCATTGCTAGAAAGTTCATTTTCTTATGTTTCTTGTTGACATTGTTCATGTTCTTAATAATTTAAATATACTATATTTTAGGTTTATATTTACTAATCATACTCGAACGATGATATTGTCTAGTTGCTTGTGGTTTCCATCACGGAGTGGAATTGTTAAAATAACGTTATAAATATACATAATATAACAAAATTAGTAATTATTTCATGTAAATAGGCAGAATAATATCTCTTCTTTGCAATTGGAACGACCACAACCGATTTGTTCGTACCATTTACACAACTCCTTTAAATTTAACACATAATACCAAAAGTAAACTTATTGAGCCTGCAAATTTGACTTAAATCTGTTTAAATACAGATGCATAGAATTACTTTACTATTTTAACATCGTCGTGCATTTAACATCAGTTCATTAATTTCTAAATAAATATAAACTAATCAACCACAAAAAATTCACTTAGCTTCGTACTTGAACGGTTTCCTCTTCTTCAGCTTCTCGTAGTCCTCTGAGAGTTCGTTTACGTATTGAATAATTATGTCCTCGTTCTCGGCGGTGTCCAGAACGGCCATGACCGCGTTGTTCACGCAGTCGAACACCTGTTCAGAATATTCCTTTATGTTCTGCCCACTGTTAACAAACAAATGATACTTTACATCGAAAACGGGGTCGGCTTCTATTGTGAACAGTAAGGGGGCGTAAATCCGAGCTGAGGCGCTGAATAGATTCTGAATAATGAAGCCCTGCTTGACCTGGTCCGAGGACAGGAGGATCTGAGCCAGGCATATCCCCATTTTAAGCGTTTTGGCCACGTGCAGGCAGTTATTGAGGGTGTACTTAAGTAATAGAGATTGGGCGGAGAACGGGGTCACGATGCTAATCAGCGTTTGCGATTGAGCATCAAACTTCTGTATAAAATTTAACACCTCCGCACCAACAGTATTCAACTCGTACAAAGGGCAGTCCTTGGGCACATACGCACCAGAAGGAGTCTAATACAACTAATCCAAAATCTACAAACAATAGTTAAAAATGACCGGAGGACTCTCGAAAATCAAAGAAAAATCAATACTCTCTATCGGAGTTATCTGCAACAACAAATTCAAACTCTACGGCTGTATGAAACTGATAAACACCAGCTCAAACACATCCGTAATCCCCTAAAAATAATTTGTAAAGATCGCGTCACAAGTCATATGCCACAACTTGCAAAAGAACACGTTAAATATCGTTTACATCTACGCACACATATCCATCTTATCACACTATAAAATGTCTTTAAATCTCCACATACCACGATTAATATCACATTAAATTTATCTGGATATGTGACTGTCAAATTCCTGCTGTACAAATGATTCTAAATCAACATACTTATATTTTTAAATTATGAATTCTTTAAATTTATCTAGATCCTCCATAAATGAAATGGAAATTTTAATACATAATTCAATAATAAATAATAGATATTTTTTAATATAATTAGTATTGTGCAAAAATAATATTAATATTAATATTAATTCTTATTCTTAGGCAAACTTTACTAATAGTTCACAAGGTTACAATTACGTTGTTTATTCTAGCTCTACGAGGAAGTTTATAGTCATTTATATATTTGTAGTAGTATAGTAGTAGTAAATAGTATATTTAAGATCTCTCATTTATTTTCTTATAAATCCTACAGTAATTGATCTCTCTTTTAAAGCTAAAGTTTTAAATCAATGATCTAATTTTCTTGCTCTTTAATTATTTTTTAAAGAATTAATACATCCGTACTTTATGAGCTTTATTATAACTTACGCATTTTAATAGCTTCCTTCATAAAATTCAACTTATTTGTTAATTTAGAATCTTCTTTATGCGCTGTGTACTTCAGAAAAAAGTCAGGAAATTGGGGCGTAACAGAAGATTAATCAATTTGAGTCATTCTTGAAGTGGTTAAACTATATACGTTATCTTAATAAAAAAGAACACACAAATGTTAAAATTTGTTATACAAATTTCAAATCAATGTTTTATTATTCAAACAGTAGTATACAGAATTATATACAATAGCTAATTAAATGCCATAGGCATTGGCAATTATTTTAAATAGTTATAATACTGTACTAAAATCTCATTATATCAAAAAATTAAACATAACAGCTTTTGTAATCTAATGTTTGCAACATATTGACACAGTATATTTTGACCAAGTATATTTTTTCTTTTCGTTTTCGTGTATTTTGCAGACTAAGACTTTTCTTCTACGGAAGAGGAAACTACGAAGAAAAATACGACCAAATCAATATGAACAAACAAAGACCGCAACTGAAACTTCCTTTGGATCTATCGTCAATCTGGAGACGAAAGCAAAAAATAATTACATTATATATTATATATTATGTGTATATTATATAATATTAACAATTTCATTAATATTTTTCATCTAACAACATCTTCTAATGCCTCAATATATAGCGTTTTAACTTCTTTGTATTATATTCGATAAAGTTCTTCAGGTATTTAACCATTTTAAAAGCTTTGTCTCAATTTATTCATTAAATTTCTAAGTCTCTCTACTTCCGAAAGCTGAAGATACTGAGGTGAATAAGGATTTTAAAAATTACGATTTTGCTATTACATAGGTATATTTATTTATTATTATTGTTATGGTAATTAGTTATATTACTATTATTGCTAATACTGAATTTAATTATTATTGATTTAATTATTAATGTCTAGACTTTACTGTTTCACATTATTATCATATTTGTATTATTTACCAGAATACGTTATTGGATTAGGTTAGTAAGAGTAATTATTTTTAGGTTTATCGTCTGTATATATACTTGTTTATGCGTTGGATCTATACGTTGAAATAGATGTATCCGTCATCATTGATGATTAAGCTGCAAGCAGCTGTTCAACATTTGAATAGTCTGAATGATATGATTCGTCCATAAAATTTAAAGTTTGGAGTGTTGTCAATATTATTCTTAAATATAATTTAAACTTTAGATTTGTAACACTTCAATTTTTAATGGATGATAAATACTAATTAGCAATTGAATCAACAAAAGTTGATATAAATAATCTTTTGAAATAATTAAATGAATTTAAAATTGAATAGCTTCCCCTTGATCATTTCGAGTAAATGATTTTTGATGAAAACTAATACAAATCGTAATATGAGGCTGAATAGTTGCGGTTTGAATAAGCTCGATTACTATTATTTGAAATATAAGATACTATAGATTAAATAGACCCTAATTTCATATAAAAATTAGATTAAATTGTTTAAGAAATAGAGCTGGTGCTTTAGAGTAACAATGAGATGTAAGCATCAAAGTAACTTGTTAAAAGTTAAGTGGACAATAGTATTTCACTAATGTGCGAAATAGATAATGAATTAGGCGATGTTGAATAATGATATTTACTATTTTTAAATTCTAATATATAATTGATTGGCTACATAAAATATTATTAATCTCACATCATTTCTGCTTCAATTTATACTGGTTTGTTACTTTTGCCACTGATATTACCGTTTGGTCATCTAAAGCGAGCTCTGAGGTGAATTCCTTGAATTTAAATTATTTATCTTGTTCATTATTCGAGTCGTGTTCAGTTTCGGAACTTTGTTTATCTTCAATTAAGTGGATTGTTTTTAAATGCATGTCATATGAAGCAACTTTTTATCTGCAAAACCTGCAAAAAACAAGTTTATGCATTTAATTATTATGCTTAACAACCTCTTGATGACTTGTAAATACTTGTCCGCACTTTAAGCACTCATTTGACTATAGAGGAGCTGAAGATTCCGTTTAACCATTAAAGCCTTCATCATTTTTGTAGTGGGTTTCTTTTAAATGCTCTTGAAGAATGTTATATGAATCAAATTGTTAACTACAATACCTGCAAGTAGCTTCCTAATGTGCTTACTTTACGTGTTCAACAACCTCTTGACGGCTTTTAAATACTTATCCACACTTTTGGCACTAATTTGATTGATGATGCACTTTCTTAAGATGGACTTATAATTAGTCGTAATTTGCACATTCTTCATTGCATATGGTGCATGCTATTGTTTTGGGATGTTCTTTCTTCACATGTTTCAACATGATTTCTTTAGTGGGAAATTTAGATTTGCACACTTTGCATTTAAAAATTTGTCCATTCATATTATGATATATATGGAGTGGAGCATCATTATAATAGTATATAAAAAAATATATTATACAGCATTTTCACATAAGTTTAAAATATATCAAAATATATAGAAATCAGGAGTGTGAACTTAAAATATTCGCAAACAGCGACTGTTGAAGTGAAAAATAATTATAATCAATTAATTCACTTTTATGTTATCTTTTACATCTCCATTAAGTCTTTAATCATTAAACTATATAAAATTCAGATAAACGAAATGAAATCGTTTTCTGTGAACAACTTTTTGAGCGTTTTCCCGGGCATCGACTGTTACCGACTCAATTTCGGCTCAAAATTCGGGATAAGTTTCAAACTGTTTTATTTGCCCAGTTTCGCTTCGTCAAACGGTTCAAAATATTTTACTTTCTCCGTATCATTAGTTATCTTTGAGATTTTGGTATCTTAAGTTATCTATTCGGATTTTTGAGTGATATTTTTGGCGTTTTGGGAAATAGGCCCGTTTTCAAGTTATTCAGGTTAATTTTAAGCGTTTTAAAGTGAGATATCTGACTCAAGCTGCTTTTACTCGGTATTGTATGTGTTTTCACTGGTGGTAATCTAAAATTGAGCTTGGTCCAGCCTATCTAGCCTGTCCATGACATCCTGGAAGACTGAATAACTCAAAGATTTATCGTCGTTATCAGCGAGCTCCTCCACGATACGGAAAACGTCTTCATATGTAACACTCATCTTTAATTTCTTGGATATCTTAAGCACCTCGAACTTATCAATAGAACCAGAATAGTCAGCATCAGCGGCGTAAAACAGAATAGATTTAACATCTTTGTAATTGGAATTCTCGCAAATATACAAAAACGAGCAGAATTCGTCCATTTACATAACACCATCATTGTTATCATCGACAATGTTTAACATGTACTCTAGAGTTAATCGATTGATTGAAAGATTCATTTGATCATTTACAGCTTCTTCTAGTTAATCAAGAGTCATATAGCCTTTATTTTCATAATCAAGTTCCGCAAATATTTGTTCATACTTGTATAGATTCACATCCATTTTAAAGTGGCGTTAATATTAAATATATTACACATATCAGCATACATATCAGCATACCGCAATTTTTAAGATCTATATATTTTAATAAGATATAGTTAATATACATAATACAACAGCATTATCAAATATTATTGCTACTATTATTCATATTAATATCATATGAATTAACAATTCTATTAAATTCTTCTGAATATGTTTTGATTGCTATTAAACAGTATTCTTGCTTCTTGAAAATATTTAACCTGCCTTAAGCAGGTTAATTAGGTTAATTGTTAGTGACTGGATATTAATGAAACGGTTCACTTAATAACATTTGGATGATTATATTTCTAAAGATCGATTCTTTCTTCAATTAACAAGAATTTAACAATTTATAATTATTAAATATATCTCATTTTGTTGTTATTTGGATAATAATTTCCACTTTATTACAAGCAAATGACTACTGTCGATCCGACTATTGATCAAGAAACAGGTCAAAGACTTTGTTATTATAAACTTTTGGATATATCTATCGAAGAGCAAGATGCGGCTAAAATTAAAAAGGCTTATTTGCGTGCGTCTTTAAAATATCACCCGGATAGATGTGAGGACAAGGAGTATGCACATATAATGTTCAAGTATCTTTCTGAAGCGTACACTACTATTTCAACTCCACAAGAAAGAGCTTATTACGACAGAAATCGCCACAAAATCTTGAATATTAAGTCAGAGGACGAGTTTGCTGATCGCGAAACGCATTTAAACTTCAACTTAGCTCGTTCATCGCGTGCGTATCAGGAATTCGATGACGCTCCGAATGGTTTTTACACCGTGTACAACAATTTCTTCACCATGTTGAATTAGGAGGAGAATCGTGCAGCAGTAACACAACTGGCTAACGAGAAATTAAATCAGAAGTAAGCTGATTTACTTACATTCAAGTCTACGTAAGTGATGCCTTCATTCGGCGATTCAAACGCAAAGAGAGCCCAGGTGCATGCTTTCTACGAGTACTACAAAAATTTCAGCACGATAAAGCAGTTCTAATTCGCGGACGTGTACTCCTCAGAGAAGGAAAATTCCAAGATGCGGAAGCTTATCTCCAACGAGAACGAGAAGTACCGCGCTCAGCGCCGCGAGGAGTTCAATCAGAAAGTGTACGACCTCGTTCTCTACATAAAACGCAGAGACCCCCGCCTGGACAAATTCGCAGCCGAGGAAGCAGCCCAACAGCAGTAAAAACTCCTACTCCAACAATAACAACAATAAGAGCAACAACAACTTCAATAAGAACTTGCAATCAAAATCAAGCAGGAAAAACTAACAAAACTTCAGGAACTCACCGAGAAACTGAACCAGGGGTCCATTTCTCCCCAGGAAATGCTCGAACTGGAGAAAATGACCGTTAAAAGCAACCCAGAAGTTGACAGAATCGTAAAACAATGGGAACAAATGGAAAAAAGGAGCCAATAAACGGCAAAACAGCAGTTGGAGGAGCAACAAAAGCCAAAAAGGGTCGAGGACTTCGGCGCTGACAAGGAAATGATCAAATAAGGAGTCGCACTGGACCAAAATGATAAACTGTACTGCAAAATATGCAACCAGAGATTCGGACTCATTGGAGAATTCAAACCACACGTGAACTCAAAGAGACACAGAACAGCAGTGGCTGAAGCTGAAAAAGACGAAGCAGCGAGAAGAAAGAACCAGTCAGAAGAAGCAAAAATAAAGAAAGAAAGCAGAGATAAAAGAAAAATTAAAGAAGAATCAGAAGAAGAACAAGAAATTGACGTCAGCCCGCCAAAAGAAGAACCGGAATTGCAACTCAAATCACAAAAGAAGAAAAGAAGCAACAAAATAATTAACACATCAGACGAAGAAGATATCGATGACGACATGCCCAAAAAGAAACAAAAGAAAGAAGACGTCGTAAAACAACAAGAACTACTCAAACAACAACAGCAAGAAAAAGACCTCGCAAAACTCGAATAAATGAAAGGAGAAACCAAAGCATTCATATGCATTGTGTGCAGCAAACAATTCGACAGCAAAACCAAACTATTTAAACACATTGAAGAAACTAAACACGCTGCTCTTAAAACAGAAGTTTCTGGCAAAGGTAAAAAGTAAAAGTGAAAGTATTGTTTAAGAATTATATATTTTGTTTGCTTTTTAGAGCTCACTCACTCAAAAGAAAAGCATGCCATCGTTAAGGTTAGTAAGTTTACAGATATTATATTTTCAGGTGAATAAACAAATATAGGAACCACTTCACATTCATGCAGGAAAGAGATTTTCAATAAGTACTAAATAATCGTAACATGGAATATGGAATTTTCATCCATTGTGATAGAAGTTAAGGGCACATTATAAATAAAGCTGGGTTGAAAAATGTTTAGGAATGTACCATAAACAAGGAAACGTGGTGTTGCGCTGATAATCCGGATAATGTTCTGTATATGGAAGATTTGGCCGATAGTTCTCTATTTTTCAGAATTATAACCAGACAATTGCGCACTGCTCCGTAAACTCCACCATAACCGTCTAACTAAGCTTAATTTGGTGGTCTCAACCAGGGACCTAGGATCAACTCGCCTGGAAATTAATTTGGCCAACCAGCAAATGGTCAGTTTAATCCACAACCTCCTTAACCATTTGGCTCACCTTTTGGCAATCCTCAACCTGGCTTTAATCCGCAGTTTAACACAGCTTTTGGCGGTTAGCCACCACAGCCTGTATTTAATCAGCCGTAATAACAACCATTTGGCGCTCCATTTGGCGGCCCACCTCAACCGAGAGTAACTTCTCCGTTTGCGAACTCTCAGTCTCCATTCGGCTAACCTCAAGGAATGCCGCCCTAACCAGGTTTTAATCCTCCACCATTCAACCCGAATCAGGCTCAACAGCCGTTTGCCTCCTAATAATAATTCAATAATTAACCGTTTAACGCTCAACCTCCGTTTAATCCTCAGAATAATCAACCGTTCGGCTCTCAATTCAACCCACAACAAACTTTTAACCAACAATTTAATCAAAATCCGCCTCAGAATTTGGAGATCCAGTTTTAAACTTAAAATGGGAACCAGATGATAAATGACATTTTGAACGCATTTTAAACGCCTTGGTAGAACCTTTTCAGCGCCATGCCGGTTATTCAGGGAGGAAACGGGGCTGAAACTGTTACCCTGAGAGCACACACACCATAAATTAAGGAGCAAATCCAGCTGTATATCATGAGGATGCTTGGGATGCAGTGAAATAAGAAGATCAAATTATATTTTGAGATGTTAGATAAATATGATTCAATACAGTAATCGAGTTTCAAAATTTCCGCATCAAAAATGATTATTAATCGTAACTATATCTAATGATTCATTGATATTGTACGTAAGCCAATGATAAATTCCCCATGAAATCGATTGTATGAATCATAATGGCACCAGTTTCGTTTTTTTCTTAAATTTTTAATGATATAATTTAATTTGAAGAACAAAGAAATTTTGATAATGACGAGTTTTCATTTTTCAGAAACAATAATTGTTACCACTTCTATTTATTATATGAATATATTTTGTATTAGAATACAAGGAGCAAAATTGATTAGTGTAATTAGTTAAGTGTAGAAACTAGTAAATAATAATATGAATATATAAAATATTACTGTATTCTCCCTGTTAAAGTGGGGTTGGACGACCCTATTACACTATTTATTAATGAATTGTGATATGGTAATTTAGTACTGTGATTCAATAATACAACTATAGTAAATATAATTGTATATACCATATTTTTATAATTATTATCAGTTTCCTATTTTGCGTCAGTTATCGTTTTTATTCATTTAGACCAACTTTTGTCTATGATTTGACAGGCTCTAAGACAAGTTATTTATCCTCTTTCTTTTTCTAAGTTTCCTTTATATGAATATTTATATGTATACTACTGACAAATTATCTATCGAATGAAATTCAACACCCAAACTTCATAAAATTCTTAGGATGCTGTAGTTGCATTCATTATAATAAAAAATTATTATTTAAAACAGAATTATTTCAATCATAATTATTTCAATCAATAATTTCTTTTAACTTAAGTTCTTTGCCTTCTATTTGTAAATATAGTTGAAGCTATGTTATTTTATTCAAGAATTGCGTATACCACTCCATTTCAATGGAATCCGAAAGCGAAGAGATAATATTATCGTCGACTGACAGTGTAGAACAAGTGTAACAACACCCAGAGTATTTAAATGAGTAACAATAGTATGGAGAACAAGAGGAAAACCAAGAGGAAGAGCTTTCAAGCATGTCTAGTTTCCAGCCTGATCGTCAACTGGGTCCAGAAAAAGATGAAAACAAAGAAGTGTCAGAATAAATTATAAATTCAACACTTATTGACGCTAATTCCTAAATTAATTAATAACTGGCTTCATAATTGAAATCAGTTAAGTTTCATGTAAAAGATTGCGAAGAAACATTTTAAAAGATAGAGTCTATACTGAACGTAAATCGCGAACAGTTTATGCACGGAAAAGCATCTATTAGTCCGAGCAAAACAGGAGTGTCTCTGTCTTTCTATGTAAAACCATAGTATTATGAATTGATATGGCCGTTATAAGAATTACTAACACTTAAAAAATAAATTCAATCAGTTTAACCAGATAGCGCAATAGTACCGAAAGCAAAGAAGGATAAGAAATCTGTAAAGCCTATCACATTTTTAATTGATAATGTTGAACAATTTTTATTGCAAATAGAACAGTTTTTAGGCGTATAACGTTCCGTTTTTATATAAGGCCAGCCTAATATTTAAAAACATAAAGGTAAATATATTCTATAATTAATGACGTCACAATAGTATTATGATAGAATATGTAAGTAATGTAGCAATTTTTTATATAATGGTTAGAATTAGATGGAAAATATTAGTAAAATATAATAAGAAAAATTAAAGAAAATTTAGAATCCGATTATCAAAGGTTAAACCAAATTTTAAGTTTAATTTCACGTTTGGAATTGCGAAGGAGTATTAAAATCAATAGAATCGATTCTAAAAATCCCTAGAGAATAATTTATGAATGACAAGCCAATAATTGTTCCAAAAAAACCAGGGTTTAATTTGTAATTCAATGTTAAACCAGACTATATAGATTAAGTAAAACCGTTACAGGAATAGTTGTCATTAAAACTGGAACAAATGTTTGTTAAGGTTCAAAATGCACAAGAAGCTTTGAAGAAACTCGAAACTCATCTAAATCTAAAGTAAGATTAGTTTTGCTCATAAATATCGATAAAGCAATCAAAAGATGGCTATGATTAATTAGCAATTCTTATTGTTTCTATATTCAAGTAGAAAGCATACATGTTTTTGAACAGTTTTACATCAGAAAGTAATGCAGTTGAATCAAAGTGTCCATAAATTAGCAAATCGGAAGTAAAATCTGATTGTTTGTAAACATTAAGTTTCCACGTTTTAGATTGTGAAGAAGCATTGAAATTTATGGAGTCTTCTCTTAATACAAAAAGAGAAAATTTCATGTTAGGATAATAAACTATCACACAAACATAATTCGGATATTAGTTACAATTTGTTGCAAACTAAAACCATATCGAGTTATTGAAGTCTTTACAAGAGTCATTGTCTCTTAAATTTGAAAAAGTAGTTGGTATAACAGATAATTGTGAAGAGACTATATGTAAATTAGAAGCGTATTTAAATCTAACCAGAGATAAGTTTTGTGCAAATTCATCTATTACAAAATTAAACGGAAACTTAGATAAATTAACATTAATGGTTCTTTCAAAGTATGTGACTCAATCATTAATGTTATTAAGTAGTTAATCTAGATAAACTACTTAAGTAACTACTAAAGTAAAAAATTAGCATAATAGTGTATAAAAAATACAAATGATGTTCAACCAACTCAATAAAATGCTATTCCTCGTGCTTCAATATAATTTCATGTGCTGAATTGTGAGGAAACATTAAATTCAATTGAATAAAGCTTAAAGAACTCAAGATAAACTTTCTTATATGGAAAGCCAAGCTTTGGTATAAAGAAACCAGGATTTTCTTTATCAATTTTTGTAAAACCTGAATATGTTGACTAAGTAAAATTGTTGTCGGAATAATTATCATTAAAACTGGAACAAATTGTTGTTAAAGTCGATAATGCACAAGATGCTTTGAAGAAACTCGAAACTCATCTAAATCTAAAGTAAGATTAGTTTTGCTCAAAAGTAAATATTGTTTCAAGAAAAAAGAAGCCATAGGAATTAACTATTAATTTAATTTCTGAATATAAAATTTAGGCAGAGTAGTTCTTAAACAGTATTTCAATCAAAGAACCAATCCAAGCCAAAGAATGCAAAAATCATAATCAATAGTCTTAATCAGCTATCTCAACCAGTTAAAGTAATGTTGCTGTAGAAAATCAGTCAAATACAATGCAAAATAATAATAATAAATAATAAGCTAATCCGATTGATAATGAAGAGGTATTAAATTCGTCCAGTTCTGAGTCGTTTGACATTGAAATAAGCGATTCCAACGAATAAACAACATAATAAAACGCTTAAATGAAATAAGATTAAAACGAAGACTCAGAAATTGAATTTAACATTTCAGATTCAGAACTTTCAGAAAACGATTAAAATAAAGAAAAAATAATTCAAGAAAAATTAGTCGAATTACCTCCGCACCAGACAATTGTAGTTCCAGACGTTGAATAGTTTATAACCGAGCTCGAAACGGTTTTGGGAGTGGAAAGGAACCAAATACTGACGGTTGTGCAAGATACGGTTCTGAATAACGGAACGCACCAGATAAAGATTTAAATTAATGCTGAAAACAAGAAAAACGTTGAATAAGCAATTGCTAAGATGAATAGAGAGTGAGATATATAATCAAAATAGTTTTCGTAGATTAAACGAGATATTAGAGCGGTGATCAAACTAATTTTTGCTTATTAATAATGAAAATTAGTGTGTGACTTACACTTGGATCACATCTGAGATATTTAAAATTTATAGTCAAGTAATTTATACAATAATAAATGATTATAAACTTATTTTGGTCTTTGTTTGAAGATGTTTTATTACAATTATTGATAATTTATTAAGAAAACGATTATTTAAATCTATAAGTACCAATAAATAATACTGTGTATCAATCTGTTTTAGAGACCTGTTTTTCTCTAACATCTCTCCATTCTTTCTTTATCAAGAGCTTTAAAGCCATATTAACAATTGCAACAGTCCATATGACGTTTAAAATAAACAATACGGTGAATGCTGCAGGAATGTATGTTCTTTCGAGTTTTGAATATGCTTTTAACAGATCGACATTGGAATCCAATTTAATCAGTGTGTCATCCAGTTATCCATTATAAAATGGGATTATTAAGAACTTTGGAAAAACATAGCAGCGTGGAATGATAAAGGAAACACCGAATAAAAAGAAAGTTACCTTTGAAGTAGGGCTGTTATTTGGCTGTACCATACAGGTTTTACTTGGAAACTGTACCTTGTACAGCTGTATACAGTATACAGCTTTAATTTCTATACTGTATGAAATCATATGTAGAAACGTAATATTTGTCCAGTTTTAACATAATTTAACAATAATTTCGAAAATTATTTTTGCAATTATCAATATTGTGTTATATAATCTCTTTTATGGTCTATTTAAATATATTTAAGTCATAAAGACTTAAGTATCTTATAATTAACTGATATATTTATCTAATTTCTAGTGTTTTTCATTATTATGAATTATCTATAACTATTATGTATGTCATCAATAAATATAAGCATGTTGTGACATTATTACCTAATTGAAAAGTATTAATATGTAAATATTTCAAATATTATTGAAAATACATTGTATTTGGAGTGGAGATGTTAACATGTTAATATATTTGTATTAAATTAATAGTATTGATGTTATATTGTTGTGATATACCATAGTTAATTGTAATATTAAATTTCGAATTATCAAAAGTGTTCATTTAATGATCAATATCATATATTTCTATAGCATACTCTATATATTCACTGGAGACATGTTGAAACTGAAAATACTAAGCGCAAATAATATACACAAAAATTGGTGTGATACTAGAAAATGTAGTAAAGTATAAAATAATCTATAATACGTTGAAATATTTTAATATTCGCTTCCATTTTCAAAACTTATACAGCCAATACAAAAACCTGTATAAAACTTCATACAGGTTCATACAGGTCCTGTAGCAAACTGTATACAGCTACAGGTCAAAAATCGACCAATACTGTACCCATACAGCCAAATAACAGCCCTACTTTGAAGTTTACGTAAACCCAAGATAGTAAATCATCTTGGAAAACTCCAGGAAAATATCTGATATATCATGAAGGTTTGCAGTAGAGACACCCATGTTGTAGTTTTTAGAGTACATGCTGAAGCAAATAAGTGAGATCGTACATGCGTGGTGAACTACCATCATAATAAAATCTGCATGTTCTTTTCTGGTCTCAAAACACCAAGTCATTGCCGTCGAAATGCAAACAGAAAGCTCCAACATTAAATAGCAAGCAGTCATAGTACTGAATGAATGCATGTAAATTTTCTCACAAAATAGATTTTCGTAATTTAACCACCAAAGACCTCCCGGTTCAATTTGATTTTAAAACGCTAATCAAAATAGGAAGTGACTGAATTTTTAATAAATTGTATATAGAGCCTTGGACGCTTTAAAACTAAAATATTATCAACTCACGAACCAACGTTTTTGAGATTTACAAAGTTGTGTAAAACTAGATTTGGTTTTGGATAAATTGGGATAAAATTAATTATATAAGCTTAAAGAAGCAGTATAGAAACTTTCCACTTTAAAATGCTAATCAAATTAATGAATATATACTTTTTCTATTATAAAAATAAATATTATAATATATTTTCTTGTATTATATATGTAATTATAACTATTTATGCTTGTTTCTAAATACTAGGAATAAAAATCCTTACTATATATTAATAATTATAATAACAGAAAGAAATCACTTAATAAAAGAAAACATACCAAATTTTATACCAAGCTCAAAATAGAATTAGTTATAATTTTTGTACAGGAAACATTAAGTACAACTTTAATGATCATTAACTATGTACAACACCATTTGTACGTTAGATGCACCTCCACACGCAAAACAACCTAGGACTCCGGTATAAGCAACAGAATTGTAACGTGGATGCATTTTTCAAGCCGATCTTAATGTAAATTTATATTCAATTGTACATCTATTATTGTTTAATGAGAAGCCAGTATCACAAGAAATTCTAGTATGTGGCCATGCATTACTGTTACGCTACTATTGATATAGACTCCATATAGATCAAATTTAAGTTAAAGAGATAAAACATTATGTTAAATAATAAAAGAATGAAGTGTATTTGTGCATTTATTAAATCAAAGTCGTTTCACTGAAGTGGAGAAATATTATTACAATTTTTAGTTAATATAGTTAAATATTATAGAATCTAAAAATAGAGCGATGATATGAATCAAAATTTCAATTTTAATAATATGATAATTTTTACTATAATTTTAGTAATATACTCAATATTTCAATAGAATTCACTCCTTTTCTCTCTATCAAAAAATGAAGTTATTTCATTTAATAACTTTGTAATGCAAAATAGCCAATTCGAACAATATAAATATGTTAATTGCTATCGTAAATATAATTCGTGCGTAATTCAGCTAATAGATTAGAACCAACGTTTACGATATCTGCAACATCTACTTTATTTGATTATATCCTAGCAATTCTGCACGTCATGGGCTTATATTAAGCTATATAACATGCACCCAAATAAATTTGCGTGGTTCTAGCCCTGCTCCAAGTTATTATATAAATTAGTTTTAATTCTGGGGGTGGGGGAAAATGCGCCAGTTTCTGACAGCTGGAACACAAATATTTCATTGGGACGGCTATAGATACAATAAATACTCATACATACTTAAGGGATTAATAATATCACATAAATTTTATTCACACTCCATGTATCCATGTATGTATCCGATTTGAACCAGGAGGTCACCAAAGTTTGTTCTTTATTACTATAGTAGATGAAATTAGCGTAAAAACAGAGTATTGTAGCAGATAAAACATACACTCTGAGAGCTTTTTCACATTTTTATTATTTCTGAAGTAGTGCATAACAAATTTTTAAAAATAAAAGCGAAATGCCATATGAATAATGATAAATGGTGGTATCAACACGAAGCTAGTTGCTGGAGTTAAGGATAACATTTAAATGATGCGGTGAATATGTTTATAGTTTTGATTATCTATAAGCAAAACATTATGAAGTCTCATAAAAATGTTTCATTTGGTTGGTTTCAATACTCTGTTAAAATTTAAACGTAATTCAAAGTAACTTACTTTTAAAGTATAATATGAAGAAATATTTATATAATTTACGAATTATTATTAGATTTTTAATAACACAGAACTTTCACCAGTATTCATGTTACTAAGATAAAAAAGATTAAAATAATCAATACTATGTGTTATGTATGCATAGTATATTAAATACATAATGGGTACTGAATCATATCCAATCATACAGTATCCAATCATGAAACTGACAGGTACCTACCTGTTACTAAATTGACCTTTGAAGTTTTGTCTAAATAGTAGCCACACCGAATGTATTATTAAGTAAAAATGATGAACTTTTTGATCATTCTGTGAGGTATTCTTTGAACTCTCTTTTGATTATGGATACTAGCTATATTTTCCCGATAAAAGTTAGAATTTATCCATATGGGCAGTATTTTATGTTCGGTTTCCCCTGTATGAAGAAGCTCCTGTCCTTCCCTAGCCTTCTTTCTATCATTTATAGCATTTCTTCTGCGTCATGCACCTCCATTCTAATGAGTGTTTTCTTGTTCGTGTGCTTGTAGTTAACGTGCTCAGTATTTTAATCAAATTTTTAATATTTTTGGTAATTTCCATTATATTTTGCTTCGTTTTAAAAGCAATTTTAATATTAATCTTCTTTTTCAAACCCATTTTCAAATTATTCTTCATTTTAATTGTTAACATCCTTTGACTGAACAACGCCCTTAAAAATGTGGAGCAAAAGGGGCCGAAAGTCCTAAAACGCGAAGAACTGCAAATATTCCCCACCAGTTTTTGGGCGAACGATTATAAACTTCCCCCTCATAAATTCACTTCTTTTCAAACCCGTTTTTTGCTCAATCTCGAGAAGTAGCGCTTCTGGAGTGGAAAAGGGGAATAAAAGGGGGTAATTCGGGGTTGGTTTGAGTTTTGGTGGATTTGGATGAATACATTAATAATTATTGGAGGTAGGGAGTTAGAGGTTACTATTGTCATATTTAATGTCGGTTGACTCAGAGGAAGAGAGGATGAGCTCCTCGGTTTCTGAGTCTGGGTCTGGATTTGGAGGTAAAACCTCGATTAAAGGAGATTTTGAGCGTGCTGGTTCTATTATTTAGTTAGGTTTGGGAGCTAAATCGGAAGAAATAGGATTGTACTCTTAAGAAAAGTCATAAGTGGGCATAGAAGGCCAATATGGATCTAAAATTGCTTAATAGTTAGTTTAAGGTGATTAAACAAGAGTAAGCTCTTAAGTTTGCTGTTCAGTTTCTGATAAATTCCAAAAAATTTCGATTTCACCATCCTCATCTTCACATAACGATTTTTAATTTGCAAATTTATTAATAACACCTTAATTATTATAATCATAATTATTGGTGCTAAAATCTGATTTGTGCTCATTAATATAATGAGTATTTAACGCACCGTCAGAATTATATGTTAAATTGCAAGTATTACATTTATATACGGATATTTGCTACTTACGTGTACCACACTGTTACATCTAATTCCAGATATTTGTATTAGATATCGTTGTTAAAGTGGAAATATAAATATTTAATTAAAGAGACATATACGATTAAATAAATATAATATTGAAAGCATTCAAAGAACTTAACCAATAAATTGTTCATTCTAAGCGACTTTCAGTATAGTAAAGCTTTAAATCGCACATATCGAGCAATGATTTAACACTTTATAATTAATAAAATTTGCATTTAATTGCAATGTAATTTATGTGATTTCTTACTTCTACATTTTGTGCGACACGTTTTTAAATTTCATTTACCAGATATTGCCCGTCTATATCATTTAAATTAATATAAATAACCCAGATTTCTTCTGATTACTTAGTGCTCTGAATTTCTTCAACCTACCCTGCAAAAGCGTTTAATATTATTTCTTTGTATTATGCAACTGGAGAAAATTATAGTTTTTGTCTGCCATTAATAATTACAATTTTATATTTTTCGCGCATAAGTTGAGAATGACGTAATCCTGTTTTTGTTTCCAGATCGCTAATAAATTATGCTGCTGTTGTAAAATTGAACTAAAGAAGTGTATCTTGAGTTTATTAAATCAGAGTCTGATCTTATTAATTATTAGCTTCTTCCACTTCAAGGTCTTTAGCTCTTACTTCTCCTTAAAATTATCTTATGATTAAGTCTCTATGTTCTGGAATGGCGAAAAACTGTATTTTTTGTTCACCAGTTTTTAGTTTTACAATTTAATGTTTTCCTTTTATCAGTTTTGATCTTGGCAGTCCAGTTCTCAGTTCAAGTTCATTAAAAAATTCTTCTTCGGTTTCAAAGCTGAATAACAGTGGATATTGATCTGCATTATTTTGATTTTTGTTTTATTTAGGAGCCTTTTATTGTTTGACTCGTTACACCTAATTAGTTATCTAGCCGTACATTGGAATAAATTACTAAGTTTAACTTGAAGGTATATATGAACAAGTACTCTATGCTTACGGAATTTATTAAGGTAGTTAAGTTTGCTCCTGTTAATATTATAAATAATGCTAGTTTCTATAGTGCTAATTGAATTATTGAATGTCATTTACATTAAACTAACAAATTTTGCACTAATATACGTTAATTATCCCTTGATATGTTTGATGTGTTGTTATTTAACAGTTCTTTGTTATTAAATTATTCATAAATTTTAAAGTGAAAATTAATTACTAACAATAAATACTTCATTTTCTTTTTATATTTTCAAGTAATATCAACAAAATAATAAGATAAATAACTATTTGACTTCTTATTGAAATGTGAAAAGTCACTTAAATATTCTTTTTGTGTACTTGATATTCTGATATACTTTCAGAACGTCTTCAATTTGTTATAGTGTTTTCTCGGTGCATCTAATAATGATGTTTCCGCTGAGGCTGGTTCTGATTTCAACTTTAAGTCTTATTTAGTCTCTGAGTTAGTCTTCGAATTGCTCAGCCTCATAATTATTTTGCAAATCAACCGTGACTATCCAAGTGTCCGAGTTATCCACCTCCTCTACCTCAATCTCCTCTTCTGGCTCCTTCTCAGCATCATTTTGTTCAAAATTGTCTTCATTATCTTCATTATTGTCTAAATTATTTTCATTTTCCTCATCAATTCCTTCATTTTCCTCTTAAATATCACAATTTTCTCCTTCATTTTAACAATTTATTTCGGTTTCTTCCTCTTCGGTTTCGTCCTCAAATTGTTCGTTTTCGTCCAAAACTTCGTTTTGAACGACCAAATATTAAAATTTTTGAAGTAAAATTCTTTTTTCGTTTTCATAAACGGAGATTTTAAGTTGCGTTTTGCTCGCGATCGGTTCTCCGATAATAAAATCCTCTGAGTCCTTTTTAAGGACCTCCTCGAATTGTTTTATTAAATCTGTGGCATTATTCGTTCTGAAGGTCATTAGTTGTGGTTGATTATTAAATATAGTTTTAGTATTGGGATTAAATGGTTGAATAAATGGTTGATTTTGTTAGTTAGGTCTAAATAAGCTATTAGGTTGATTAAATAGGTTATTTTGTTGAGTAAATTGATTATTTGTATTAAAAGTGTTATTTGGATGATTTTAGTTGTTATATGTATTAAATTGACCATTAGTTGGATTAAACTACTAATTTTGTGCGACTTGGGGTAAAAATGGAGAGTTTGGCTTGAACTGAGGTTGAAATTGTGTTTATGCGCTGGGACTAGGGCTAAAGGACTTGCCAGAATTCGGGCTTGACTAAGTAGGAGCGAAAAAGTTAGACTATTGAGGTTAGAACTGTGTTTACTGTGTCGTATTCACATTGGGAATAAAGGGCTTCCCTGAATTTGGTGAGAAAGTAGGACGCTAGTTATTTGAAAAGATGTTCGTTTATTGTGGTGATGACACAAAGTGCTAATTGTGGTTTAATTACGTCTGAAATACATTAGGTGAGAACTAATTTTAGGTATTTTACGGTGATTAGAAAGGACTTTGAATTTAAGCAATATTGGGATTGAACTACGCTTGTGGAGCATTCGGGTTAAACGGGGCAGGATTGAAGGCATTATTCGCGTTTACAACTTAATTTTGAGTAAATTATGATTGCGAAGAGAAATTCATTGTATTTTACTGATTGAAGTTCATATTTAATGAAGTGGTTAAAATTGATAATAAAAAATAACGATTAAAACGTATGTACTATATGCATTACATAATATTATTGCACAAACCCCTAATATCCCTGCAATCTAGATGTTAAGTCTAGTATAAATTAAAAACAATTAAAAACAGGTTAAATCACGATTTATAGCGGAAATCAGATGTCGTCCATGTACTATTAGCTACTGTACTATTATTGAATACATGTTGACAGTTAGCACCATAAGGCAGCGGTTCGTCCAAATACATCATTAACTTCTTAATTTGTTTTACCATAAATCAAACAATAATACTGCTCAAATCCAACTTAAAAATAATTAGCTTCACACTCATTTAAGGCAATATTTTTTCGTTAATAAATTAATTTCCTCAGAATATATTTACTATTGATATCTTAGTTTGTAACTGTATGTTTATTATTAAGATATTCGATTTTAACTGGGTATGACTCGAATTGTACTTTTATTCTAATATACATTTAGTTTATTATGCTACTATAACATTTTTTGTTAAAGAATTTGCTTTATTCTACCATATAGTGTATAATAGGTAGACCCTAAACTTAATATTAGGATTCATCTAATAAAAGCTGAATACAATGCCAGTTATGACAATAAATTGCAAAAAATAGGGCTGTTTCTCCATTTCTTGTTTACATTTTTTGTTCATATAATAATTATTCAACAAATTTTTAGTTTCCTGTTGACGCGGCAATCATCAGGGCTGTTACACCTGTTATAGTTTACTAACGGAGCTATGTTAATAAAAATTGAGGAATATCTCTAAGTTTTCGAACAGCTATCATTAAAGCTGTTTCACTATTTACATCTCGCATATTTGGAAATAAATCATAAACTTTTTATATCACCATTATATTGTTTGAGCTTATAATATATTCTAATGGAGAAAAATCTGTATTACTCATTTATTATATAAATATTTATTGAGTTTCTAGTACTTAAAACAAATAATTATATTTTCTATATTACAAGCAGTATATTATTATTTTAATTAGTATGTTGTTATCTTTAAGTATAGAATTTTTTAGAAATTATGATAACCTAAATTTTTTTGTGACTGTATCATTGAGAAATATATCAGCTTAAAAACCAATTTATAATGTGATAAATTGAGGGTTATTTATAAAAGTATTTACAAAAGAATTTTACAAGTATTCATTATAAAGTATTTTCGATAAACACTTAATATCTTAGAAGTCTTCTAATAGTTTAAAATCAAAACAAAGAATGTTGTTAAATCGTTTTTAATCAATGCATTACTTCAATATAATATATTATTTGGTTAAGCTTAAATATATAATAAAATCAGTTTACTATAGAGGATTAAGTTCTTATTAAACAATAAAATAGTAATTATATTGGATGTAATTTTTCAAATTTTAATTGAGTAAATTAAGACATGTAAAATCTTGTTATTTAAATTAAAAATCATCATCTTGTTGTCTCTTATCAAATTCTTATTATTTTAAATTAGCGGCTACTATTTCATTCACAATATCGTAATTAATAGACCATCCATTATTTGTTATTATATATTATTATTTCTAATTTCTTATTGAATAGTTAACTGTATAATTTAACACTTTAATTTCTTAGTTGAAATAAAGTAAGTAGTACACATTATTATCAAGATAAAATAACATAATATCTTTGTTGTCTATTACTATTTCATCATAATCAAAATCGAGTCGTAATGCTGCAATTTAGTCATTTAGCATGAGTTTGCAAAATTAATCTTTATGTGGATCTCTTAAGAATAAATTATTATTCATAACATGCAGTTTTAAATTCTAAAATTTAAATCCAAAGGTTTAAATTTCTTATAGCTTAAAATCTTAAGTTATCAGAACTTCAAATAACTATTTTCCGTTTGTAGCAAATAATCTACCCATACAAGATGCGCATTTATTGTTTTGCACTTAATGTGGGTCTACGTCAGGTAGCGTCATTCGTTTTGTTACTTTGAACTCTGAAAACTCATAGAGTGTATCAAACACATTTGTGAAATATCGACCCTGACATTCATGAGATTTGAACAATTGAGGGAAGTCATGGCCAAAAATTGGGAAATTTTCTATGTCACTTCTAAGAGAATAAGGAAAATCTATTGGTTTTTGTTCGATAACGTTTTGGTTATAATCGCATTTGTAACAGTAATTGTCAGCATAAAAATATGCATACTCTTTAATCACAGTCAGATACATTTGACGTTCTTTTTCTAAAGTATATTGCATATGTCTCATATACATTACTTTTGATTAATTAATGAAGTGAAATTAAATTTTAATGTAACAACTCACTTAACTAACTATAATAATTATTTATACTACTTTTGAAAAAGTATACTTCATGTCTATTTTAACCGTAGATAGACTATAATAGTAATTGCATGTTATATTTTCTGTTATTAAGGTAAATATGCACATTAATAGGTGTAAATATGTCAATATTCTTGATTTAGAAAATTAAGTTAATTTAAATTTGAAGTAGGAGAAATAAAACCAAGATAAATGTAGTTCCCCAGGGGTCATTAGAATATTAAAATAAAATAAAAAGGAGAGAAGCTGTTATTTTTTAAGTTATATAACAAAATAAACTATACTACTTTTGAAATTTATACTACAATATAGTATAAAAAACCATCCCTACAACTAACTAAAAACATGTACATGTATTCGTTTAATAACATGACTCACTCAACAGCAACAATCCAACAATACATCTAAACGCAATATATAAATATATACTAGTTATTTTACCATATTCGTTTAATCATCTTCTTTACTTATTCTTTACTCTCAAACAACCTGTAATTAATATATTAATTACAAATACACTTTTGAAGTATTCTTTATGTGTCGGAAAGTGATATATTAATTTTCTCACTCGCTCATATTCCAAGTCTTCAATTCTCGACGGTTACTCCGAGCCCGTCCGATCCAGCGTTGCCTTGGGCTTCGCCTTCTTGCCTTGCTCCCACACCCTCGAGGCCTGGCGGCGCTCGTAGTGCCCTTCTTCCGGTAGCTTGACGGTCTCTCTAACCTTACTTCGTCGCGATGGTGCCTTCATGCAGAGCATTAGTGATCAAGCTGGTGTAATGCAGCTTGGCTTCTTCGTTAGCGCGCGCTACTGCAAGACTATTAGATTATTATTATTATTATTATTTATTTTCTCACTCGCTCATGTTCCAAGTCTTCAATTGTCGACGGTTACCCCGAGCCCGTCCGATCCAGCGTTGCCTTGGGCTTCGCCTTCTTGCCTTGCTCCCACACCCTCGAGGCCTGGCGGCGCTCGCGGTGCCCTTCTTCCGGTAGCTTGACGGTCTCTCTAACCTTACTTCGTCGCGATGGTGCCTTCATGCAGAGCATTAGTGATCAAGCTGGTGTAATGCAGCTTGGCTTCTTCGTTAGCGCGCGCCACTGCAAGGCAGCAGTGTTTGCTTAGGAAGGAGTCCGTGATCTCTGGCAGGAATGTTGTTAGCATGTTCATGGATTTCTCGTACACAGTGCCGTTGTAACGAAGAACGAGTGGAATCACCCGATTATCGCCATACGTGCCTCCGTATTTGAGAATCTTGCCCTTGAACGCGTTGCATATATTTGCTTCGACAGCGAACGTGACATCAAGGACATAGGTTGCGTTTTTGTATTGGAACTCTATATCAGGTTTCTCCAATTTGTCGGATGAGGGTAGATTACCATGGGCTTTGTCGACCGGGCGAGGGTGACGATGATGGTCTATCTTGGTCAGGATACGGTTCACCATGTAGTCATGGCGCACTGTTCTGATTCCGGCGTTTCGGTTGCATCTGATTTCGTGTTGGGCGGTCATTTTCTTTCCACATAACAAACACTTGCTTTCCGAGTCGAGCTCTTTGTTTAAAACCTAAAATCGGTGTTTTATTAGGTCGAAGAGTTCATTATCAGTCAGATAAGTGAAATTGTTGATGGCATAGCCAATGGCCGGTACTCCAGGGTGATCCTGAAGGGTGTTGAGGTATTCTTTCCGCAAAGCTTTGAAGACGCCGCACTTCCCAGCAAGAACCGCTTTTTACTAGGCTTACATGAAGTCGTAGTATAATGAGGGCACGACCATTTCTAGTCCGCCCTTCGAAGCAGAATTTGTGAAGAAATCGGCTTACTCCGTCTCAGACAAGTCCTTGACGGCGAAGAGATCGCTTGCGTATTTGAAAACCTTCTAGTCGATAAGACCGTACTAGTTTCCAAAACCGTCTTAGGGAATCTTGGGTGCGAAGTCGACTAGCGGTGCGTAGTTGACCTTGGGGAGGACCACGGAACGCAGAAGAAGATACTTCTAGTGGTTCGTGATCGGGGAGGCGTCCAAAACTTTAAGACATTTATCAATTTTTGCTGTCATCCGCTCTGCGAGAGAGACGGTTGAACTTTGAGAAAATGTTTGACCCAAGAAGGTGATTTCACCTCCATCCTGTGTTGAAGAGCATTTATTCAACGCTAGTTCGAGACCCAGCGGTTAAAGAAGTGCTGCGAGTTCCTAGAGCACCACGTCCTTGTCGACGTTCTGGTCGTGGCTTATTTGGATGTCATCAGCGAAAACGGTGAGTTGGTACCCTTTGGCTTCCATAGCAGTGATTACGTCTGTTAGCGCTCCTGCGAACGCCATAGACGACGTAGAAGAACCTGCTGGACAGCCAGAGGTTATCTTATCTGCGTATTTGCAGCTCCGCGTGTCTAAGTAGGTGCGGTAGTACTCAACAAAGAGTGAATTAACCCCGTTCAATTGTAAGGAGTGAATTAACGCGTTTTAATCAATAGCCTAGTACGCATTCGTACAATCGGCCAGAGTTAGCGTTTTTCCTTGAGCTTTGAAGGATTCGACCCTTGCGAGAGCGTGAGTAATACCCCCGCTCTTGAAACAGAATTGGTGATCGTGTATTTTGATCTGTTGCATCAACCTCGTTTTTAAACACGAAGAAAATACAGCTAGAATCATTGATTCGCAACTAACTGGCCTGAAGCCACCTGTCTTCTTAGGGATAAGAAGAGCTCTGAAGCGGAAAAGTTTCTTGCAGTCTTGCAGGTGACGGGGGTTGTTCAACAGCTGGTTAAAGAAAAATTCCAAGATTTTGAGAAAGGGCTCGTGTTGGTAAACTAAGTACTTCAGGTGTTACCCCGTAATACCGTCTTCTCCTGGGCTCTTCGCTTTCTTGATGCGGAGGATGATCGTCTTTATTTCATCTTCGGTGATTGGCTCCATCTGTCCTTACATCACGATGCCGGCTGGCAACGGAGGGGACTGAAGGTTCTTTGAATCCGGATGCTTACGCTTAAATTCTTCCAGTGCTTCTTGTTCTGTGATGAGCACCCTTGGAACATTGTCGTAATGGTCTTCGAGTCTTTAGAAAGCCTTGCCTGTGGCTTAAAGAGCAAAATCCCGGGAGACTGCTGATCGCAATTTACGAATTTTAATCTACTCGTCTTCTTCCAAAAAGACGGTGTGTTTATTCGGTTTGGATTCCTTGAGTTTGAATTAACCAATGAATCTGTCAATATGCGATGGAGTTTCTATCTTGGAGCGGATGAAATCGTCGTGTAGTTAGTTGTATGCTTTGTCGAGAGCTAACTTATCCGTATTTGAACAGAAGCGGCTGAGCGTGTAACAGTCATAATCTGGAAGCTGTACGTTCGCTGTATCCTATTATTATTATTATTATTATTATTATTATTATTTAGTCTAAGATAATGTTTGACCGATATTGTCTGAGGAGGCTATTCAGAGTTAAAATCCTAGAAGATGAGGTATGATATTGAGAACAATACAAAGAATACATATCAATATCGGGTTTTCTCTTTTGACGATCAATAATATGAAATAAATGTTATATATAATAATCCACTTCTTAGAAATGTAGTTGACGCAAAATCCTAATTAGATGGATCGCATTAATTTGGCAGCGTGCATGTATGGAGATGATATTCGCGATAAGTACTAAAAGTAGAAAAGTGTTATTCCCAAACAGCTTTCGCAGACGTCTCCTGTAAAAGAGTAACCAGCTGAATTTGGATTTAAAGTTAATGCAACGTTAACTCAAATAAATAATACATTGCAAGATATTCCGGTGTAGTCTCCGACGTGTATGAAAGGAAAGAATGCCCCAGTTACATTTAAATTGAGTAAGCCGGCGTGTTTGCCTTAAATAACGTTTATTTAGTCCGCACGCACGCAATTTAACAACAAAAACAAATAAAAGCCGCTGCTTGATGGGTAAAATGCACCTTAGCCAAGTGTTGAGCGTCCACCATAAAAGTAGCACCCGTAAAAGATTAAAAGGTCAACCTTGATGAACGACTCACTTTAAAGCATGAACGACACACCAAACGATAACACGAAAGAAAGCTACAAGAGGTACATTGTGGAAACACAAATTCAAGAAGAGCACAAAATTACAAAAAGGAGAGAGCCGAAAGAACCGGCATTCGTTCAAAAACTTAAAAACTCAAGAATACAACAACAAAAAGAACCGCTTATTTACGAACAAAATCCTAAAGTAGACGTAAACGATTTGAGCGTTCACTCTCCCATTCTCACCAGCCCAACGACCTCTCCAAAAGCCCCCTCAACCATCGTGCACCTGTAAAATACAAAACCTCCAGCCAGCCGCGTAGAGGACTTTGAGCAGGACCTAACTATTCAAGAGCTTGACAGGATTCAACCTAGCCCGGACATAAGTAACAACGTAGTGACAAATACGTACAACAGCGTTGTAAAATAGCCGAAAGAACAAATTGACGACATCATCCTCGAGAACATAATGAAGAATTTCTACAAAGTCAAGCAGACTCTGGACCAGCACGTAACGAGTAGTTCGAAAACGCAGTTTTCAGACCTGGAAATACTGAAGCGCGAGCTATTGAAGCGGAAAACGCAACTTATTGCGCAGAATACGGACGAACTGAAGCAGTTTTCGACCGAGTTGTACTTCTTGCGCTAGTATCGCGCCGATTATCTGTTTCAAAAGGGGATCAAGGAGGAAAAGGTGATTCAGGTCGACCCTAACCTAATTAAATAATTGTAGCATTGCTTAACCAAGTTGCAGAGCTCTTTTTGCCTCTGGGTTGAGCGCGGAGCGCCCGGATGCTAGGCTTGCATGAGCACATGCGGCCTTTCACAACAGTAAATATCTACGAATATGCAGAAATTGAATGACATTCCGCAATCTACTTTCGATTAGGCCAAGCGCTCCATATCTCAGTAAATTGCGCGCATTCAGCAGCACAACGAGCTGTACCCCAAGCCCGGCTCGCGAATGCAAATCCAAGTGCTCGAAACGGCTGGTGAGTTCCCCTTCGTCCCCTCCTCTAAGGAGCAGTCTAGGCAAAATAACAGGGTTCCATCCCAACCCTTGGCTGAGTACCGATTCGTGTAAAATGCCCCTTTCAGGACCAAATCCCAGTTGAAGTCGAAAATTAACTCCCTTGAGAAAACGGAGCTTTTTTAGAACCAAGATTCGAACAGATTCGTTCTCTTCCCCTGCGGGGACTCCGTTTGTGAATAATGCCTTGAGGGAGATTTATGCCCCGTTTGTTTCGGCCCCGTTATTAAAGTGGTGCGGAGTGGGGTTAACATTCAGGGGGAGGAATTTGTTGATAAAATGAAGGGGGTACTTGGGGTTACGAAGGGGCTGTTCTGCGATGTGGTGGACCTTATCAAGTTGAGCGACGGGCAGAATCAGTGAGTGGGTATTTTTGCGAGTCAGTTAACTGCTAAAAATAATGTTGGATTCAAAAAGAGATATTAAAAAATGGCATGTAGTTATAATTCACTGTTCAACAAATTTATCTATTTCTTTATCTAATTATTAATATGCTTTCTTTCCTAATTTGTTCATAGATTTATTTTTCTATTTAGTAGTTATTTCGGAAACGAACATTTATATTTCATTTTAACGTTATTTTGCCCAAAATGAAAGAACTTCCTTCCCTACTTTGTTTTTCACGATTGATGGATTTCCTTACATAAATTCAACCCTTTTCATACCTAAATAACTTTCAATATTGATTAATAATTATTCGGCATTTTTAACAGTTACAACTATCTGTTTAAGATAGTATTTTTTAAGACAGTATTGTTTAAGTGGCTGATCACTTTTCTTTGAAATTTAAACAACTTTATTTTCAATATTATTTTCTGACTTAGAAGTTGAAAGTTAGAATTTGGGCATGTGTAAGTATTATTTGAAAATATTGGAAAGAAGATCTGTATATTTTGCTTTAAATTATAATGATATTTATTTTTTATCACCTATATTATAAATAATTGGTGTGCACAATAAAAATGTTGATTAATGTTAATTTAGTTTTTATTCCATTTATGCAACCAAGTCTATATTTTAATTAGTAATAAAAGTAGTTGTCTTTGAACCTAACTGTTATGTTTATGTCAAATATTGTTTGAAATATTATTTTATTTATTAGTTATATGCTATTTTGCACCAAAATTGAAGCAATTATGTGTTTTTCTTCTAAATAATGGAAGGGTTTCCATGCATAAAATCGTTTTATTTAATATTTAGTGCGTGTTATATTTATTTTATCATTTAATCTGCGTTTATAACTTTAAAACTAAGCTGTTCTAGTTCGTATATGCGAATTGGTTTCTTCTGTTTCAATTCCTCAGCAAAAGCTTATTTGATTTGGTCTTTAAATTAATCCTGAACAAAAAACTACACTATTTGTACATTTTTACGAGATGCTATATTTAAACTTCCATATTTAAAACTATCTATGTTCGTATCCAGTTTATTTTAAATTCGTTCTAAAAATGTGTTCGCATCTGTTGTAATGAACGTTAGTTATTCGGGTTTTTAATATATATTATCTTTGAAGCACTAAGTAATTAATTAGCTATATTTACTATTTGCTTCAAAAAATATCATTTAGTCTTTTTTCAATGTAAATATTTTGGGATCTCCCCGTATTATTAGATTCAATGGTAAATTTAGAAGTTAAAATAATTTAGAAGTTAACTATTCCATATTTATATTTATCAATCTTATTGGTGTGAATTATTGCTTTTCAGAATTTTAAATAAGTTAAGCCTAAACTATTTGTACTATTTATTCACTAAAACAATTATTAACCCAAATTTACAGATTATAAAATCCATTTTTAAGTTTGCTAATTGAATATTTACGTGGTAATATTACATCTTCAGGTTAACCAATCGTTTAACATATTAAATTAATAGTTTCGCTTGGATTAGATACTTATAGTAAATAGTTGTTTTGTTAAGATTAATCAATTTGTAAAGCTTTGTCCTCAAAAAACCGTTTAATCCTTGGAGCTATTTCGCCAGTAGCTTTAAAAGTTATGATTTATTAGCCAGAATTTACGGTAGAAATATCTAATATCCCTAACCTCTTTTATTTGCAATTGAGATACTTTAATAGTTTTTTTATAGTAACACTGGCATTTGAAACAGTAAATTTAATACTTTCTTAAATTGTTTGTTGTTATATGCTTGGATCTTTTTAAGCACGATCTAATTATTACCAGAAATATCGTTTAATAGGTTCTTTATATTTCTCTATCACCTAAAACTGTAGAACTTATTATCTTTTACTTTCATTTTGTTATTATTTTTCATCCTTTTAATCTTTTAATTTTTTTAAACTAATATTTGGATTTCCATGCATAAACTGATGGCGTTTAATACCAAGTCGTTTTTCAATTTTAAAAATCATTTCTTCAGCATTAGATACTGTGAATTTCAACGTCATACTTTTAATAGTTTCATTAAGTATTTTTTAATCAATTTTGTTTTGATCTTTTTTCAAATGCTACATTTCACCATTTTCAGTTTATAATTTACATTATTATGTTGTATTTTTAATTTAAGTTTTAAGTGATTCTTTATTATTAGTTTAGGTTTTTACTTATTTTATTGTTTATTATTTTACATAGTTATTATAATCATATTCAGAGTCATAAATAGAATCAATATCATTGCTATTATCGTAATTATTATTACTATATTCTTCTTAATTACTATTTCCGTCACAAAAATCATTAAATTCATCAAAATTATTAGAATCTGAATCATAATTATTATTATAGTCGTTATAGTCTTCATAGTCATTATAGTTATCATAATCATTATAATCGTCATAATCATCAGAATCCATTTGTGAAGTGATTAAAATATAAATGAATAATAATATAATGATATAATATTTTATCACTTCCCAGTTTCTAACTTATGTTGCAATTCAGAATTTATGTTAAACTTTAATAAATTCCTTGATATGATATTATTGAGCTAAGACAATATGTTTTTATCAACAACATGCTTGTCTGATTGTTCTATTTGTAAATTAATAGCTATTTTTAATTAGGCATTAATCTTATCATAATATAGTTATTCTGCCTATATTATACTATTTCCAAGCTAAATCCATACTTTAGATATCACGCGAAGGGAATCATTGAATATGTTGAAATATTTGGACTATTGAGTTACTTCCACATTTGAATTCTTCTAAAATGGATATGTTAATATTTTATTTGCATTTCCATCTGTAAATTATTTGGCGTATGATTCAACAATTTAATTTTATGACGATTCCTAGTTTTATTGTGCATAATAAAGTTACCAAATAGAAGCAATAAATATAAATATTTCGAAGTCAATTTCTTTTTCAGCAGTATCTTCATAAATTATATTATCTATTTCTGTGTCTTACTTTGATGTATTCTCTGTTTCCAATGAAAATTCAGTTTCTTAATAGTTTTCTATTTTTAATAATATTTCATTTAGTACTTACTTGTATTTATTTCCAACTTTAGTTGCTAATGTCCATTTCTTGTCTTATTACCAATCAAAAGTAAGAGAAAGTTCTAAAAGAGACTAACAAAAATCGGAAAATGGTATTAGCTATGTAACTGACACAAACATTAAAGCAAAATATTTTCTTACGTTAATGTATTTCAGACCTATTTTACTTGCTAAAAGAATAAAGGCATCTTCTAATTCTTTATTTCTTTCATTATTTTATAGATTCTTCGAAACTTATATCCAAATATATTTGAAGAGAGAAGTGAAAAAGATCAAATTTTTAGTTTAACATAATTAAAGATCATTGTGTAAAGCCGTGAAATTTGAGCGTTTGTCTAAAACACTTATATTATCGTTTTTGATGAACTAGTTAATGACTTATAGTAATATTTAAGTATTTGAGGTATTCGATTAATTGTATGCATAAAGAAGCGTGAAAAATTATGTTGGGACTAAATTAACATTACTAAGCTAAATAAGTTCAGTAAAATGATTTTTTACTATTTTAATTAGTTTTTCGCTTGGTTAATTATTAAGTTACTTTATTTACAGAATTAAACATAAATCTGATGCTGTAAATAATATTTTAGACAGTTCTTTTTCCATATTAATATTGTATTAGAATCCGTGATCAAACTTTTCTAAATACAACAGAATAACTTTATTATTTTTATTACTGGATATTTAAGTTTCTTGGGAAATAGGGTTTTACATGCTGTTTTATACTGGGTTAATTTAATAATTATTTGACCAGTTGTTAAATTATGTTGCTATTTGAACTTCAAATGGTACTTCTTCAAAAATAATATTATTTTCGTGAATAATATCTATATTTCTAACATAACGCTCAAATATTAAGTATAATTAAAAGAACTCTTAGTTTGAAGAAATATATTACAAAACGTTTTCGAAAAATGACTAATGATTCTCAGTGTATTAGCTTTACTCAAGTTTCAGTGATAATTTGTAAAATATTTGAGTTTTCATTTAATTATCTATTGAGTCACGATTTAGTACCCAAATCATTAACTTAAATGCTGCAATATCCAACTATGAACTTAAGAAAATTATTGATTATTCTATAATCATATTTTATGCACAATCTAATGATTATTTAATGTATTACTAAATAATTTTATGATCAATATTTGAAATAACATTATTAGATGTTTTATAATAATGCTAAATTAATGACAATAGCATTTCTGATTATTTATTTTAAATTAGAATCTAAAAATCTTATGGTTTTCCAACTAAAAATATTAAAGCTTCAATAAGAGTAGTATATTCTGAATTGCTAACAAAGGTATCAAACTTTTGCAGTAATAAATTTAACGTTTTACAATCATCATAGGCAAGGAGTACTTTTTCCAACTATTATTATGTGGAAATAGATGATATTTAAGTTGATAATACTAAAAATATTTGTTCATTAAGCTCATAATTATCTAAGCTCAATAAAAGATGAAGATAACGTTATTACTACTAGAAAATATATTCAACACATTCTGAAAGATATTAATTATTTTAATTTATTGTTTATTGTAATAATTATACCTTAGAAGACTCGTCTAAGCTTGAATTAAAAATATTAGAAATTAGAAATTACATAACATGCTATTTATTGGAAATATTAACATTTTAAAAGAATTGTAATAGTACTTTTGGATCAAATATGACCTTTTGAGAAAATTATTTATTATTTAATTTGATATTAATAAAATCTGATTGAATTTACTTTGAATTTTAAATATCAACACCAACTAATAGTTAATCTTATTGGCAAATTTAATATTTAGGTTATTTTTCAATAATATCAATAATTTTTTCATTAGCAAATCTAATATCAAAACTTTTACATGTTTGTTGAATGTTACATGGGCTTTTTTCTATTTAACTTTTCTTTTCTATTTAGATGGATAGAGGTCTATAACTTAATATTGCTTCTTAATACATTGAGTATAGTTCTTTCAACTACTTATTATTAGTATATAGCTCGTCAGATTATAATGTAATAATTTTCTCTATGTTTTACGAAGTAGTTTAATAATCTGTGGGTTTATTAAATATATATAATGAATACGGAACTGCAGAACTAGCAAATGTAAATTCTTCAACATCTGATAATTTTTGTACTTCTGTGTCTTATTACTATAAATTATTTTAGCGTAATACTGAAAGAGGAACGCAATAATTTACATAGTTAACAGACTAAAATAATGCTTCCTAAAATATACTAAAACTCTAAATTGATTAGTTTTTAACAGGGTATATTCCTGAAAATCTAACTTTTTCTTCTAATATAATGGTTATTCCTAATAATTTCTTACAATCCACAATAATTTATATTGAATTATAACACTGTTTTGATATTAGCTGTTAAATATTTATAAAATATTCTTCTTTTTATTTTCCATTAATAGCCAATTTGATTATAATATTATTATCAAGTTATTGCAATGAAATATCCCCATCTTACAAATTTATAGTTAAAATTTAACAATCTTTTGAATCTTATACATTAAATTGAGTTGAAACAGTGAGTGTTTTAGTACTTAAGTCAATCGTTTTAGAGACCTAATATCCGCCGTTATGAATCACTTTATTAGATCCGGCTTATGGTGTTAATGATTCCAATAATAACCAGTCGCTTTCATCAAAATCATTCATTCGATTTAATATTGATTTATTTACAATGTCTGATTAAATTATTGATGAAATTTATATACTTTATTATATACTTATTTTATTCATGAAATCATTTGTGAACTAAATTGTTGAATTGTTAACAATTTGGTAAATATCTGGAATAAAGTTTTGTTTTTCATTAATTATTAGTTCAACTGCTTTAAAAGTAGCATATTATGGTAATGCTATTTCAGTAGAGTGCGAGAAATACAATACGTTCATTAAATAAGTATCATTTAATTTGTTGATTATGTCTGCGATTTTTACATCATAATATACCATTTCCTGCTTCTAAAATTAGCACTTGCCAAAGAAATTGGTTTGTCCAAGACATAAAGAGTGAATAACATCAATAATATCTTAATTTAACAATTATTCTTGTTTAAGTTTATACAATGCTTCGACTAGTTCATCTGTTAACTCAACAGTAAATCTTTTGTTCACAATTTCTTTATCACATAATGCAAGACACCAAATAAAAATAGTTGTTGTATCTAATTCTGTGTTCAATAAATTTGAAAGAGACTTACAATTATATCTTAAATAGGTTGTTAGAAGACTTTTTAATTCTGTTAATTATTCTTTTGTAAAAATAATTTCATTATTTCTGAGTTCAACGATTACATTAACAATATCGTATTGAATAAATCTAAAAATTTACTTTACTAGATCAAGTGCATACATAAGACCGTAGGAATGAACACTGCCAACAATTTATTCAATGTTCTTTTAATCTTTTTGTGTAATTTTTGTTGGAGTAATTGGGGTAATGTCATTTGATTCTATTTGAGTGGTTTGTTTAAGAATTATAATAAACTACTCATAAAGGACTTCATCACAAATAAACTGTAAAAATTAAGGAGTAAAATTTTCATTGTACTCATTGGTAAGATATTAAAATATTTATGATTGCTTAAGTTAATCTGAGTGGAGCCATTCTAAACACATTTGCTTAAATAATGTTTTAAATTCATTTTCAATAATAACTGCAGCAAATTGATCTAGTAATTCAATAGTTCTCCATTCAGTAGATTTTTACCACAATATTTAAATATCTTCTTCTTCAAGTTGTATGTAAATTTGATAATGTGCAATTAGTAACAATTAGCACACATATGGAGTTATTTCAGATCTAATAATTCTCTTTTGTGTTTGCAGATCACAATTTAGTGATAGTATCACAAGTACTTCCATCATTTCAGCTTTGTCGGCGAATTTCTCCATTATAGCGCTGTATTTCATTTTTTGCAGGCTGATGTGGTCTTCGCCAATTATAACTACTGTTTGCGGGATTTCTCCGTCTTCATTGGTTTCTATGGTCATTTCAACGTCTTCAGGTGCGAATTCTATGAATTTCAGTGGATTCTAGAGCACGGCTTCGTATCCTCCGAATTATTTAACTTTTATGTATTTCCATCCGATTTGTTCCAGGAATTCTTCGTTTGGCAGGATTCTTTCGCTGTCTCCTCTAACTATATCCATTATTTCTTCTTTGCTGAGCTCGTTCAGCATGTCAATTTCGTTTTCTTGTATTTTATACAGTGAGAGCTTCAGAATCTTCTGTTTCAGTTCGTTTTCTGTTTGCAATAGAATAAATCCACCCAGGTGTAGCCCGGACACGAACTATATTCCAACCTGTGTGAATTCGTTTGGTTCGAATCCCGTTTAGCTCCCGTTACTATCTTTTATTATCTATTTAATGAAATTTAAGTATTAAATTCTAAGTTATTAATTTAGGTCAATTTATTGAAGCGTTTTTGAGACGTAGAATCCGATTAGTTCAGAGTTTTCAACTGAAATGAACTGGGAGAACTTTGGGAGGAGTTTGTTCAAATCCGCGTTGTTGCTTTCAATCTGGTTCTGAGAGAACTGGGTTAACAACTGATTGAAGGCACGCATTACTTTTGGGAGGTGGGGAGATATTGATGATTTAGCGGGAATGGCGTATATTGGACGCAATACGGGATTGATTATAAGACGATTTTTGATACATATTTTTGTTTATAAGGGGTCTGTCCCCTTTTGAAAACACACGCGACACCAAATCATAACGCAATAATCAAAATGCTGATTTCCGCGTTTATTTCAAATCCATAATATGTATAATGATTATGTATATACACCTTTGGTAGTATAATTTTTTATCGTAGTCTGGTACCTGCAGTTATGAAGAAACGACTAACTTAACAGCTAAACATAAACTTCTGGAAATAACTATAATATTTATGAGGCAAAAGTTTTACAACTAAATAAAGTTTACAAAGCAACATGCTTCATATTAATCTTTAAAGGACCGTCGGGTTAATTAATAACATGACTCATTTTTTTGTCGGGTTAATTTGGGTTTTTTGTTTTCTATAGTTCTAAAAAATTATATATTGTTATATTATATGGTAACTCGACAATTCAGTTTTTTTAATTTTAGACCCACTTCTTTAACAGAAAATGAGAAATATAAGTCTTGAAGCTTAAAATTATTTCGTATCATAATCTTGCTTCTACTATGCAGAATTAGTGCATGTTACTTATAATAGGAACTGAATACTATTACACCACATCTGTATCATACTAATTTAATTAAATTCTAATATTTCCATGTATAAAACAGTTTAAAGACGAGTTAATAATAAAAAATGCATTTTTATTCAAGTAAGATTGTGATAACATGCTTTCAAAATATATTCGCTTACTTGATTGACAATATTTAATTTATTAAATTTTGGTCTCAATATAAGCTAACTGGTTTTGGCGATAAATTTTAGAAATACGTTTAAAGAAATTATTGTGTTTATGCTAGAAAATACCAGAGTCAACATCAACAAAGAAAATAATTACCACAATTATGAATACGGTAAAGAAAAAACAACTAGTAAGATTATGAAAATGTAACATTATGTTAACCATAAGGTATTCATAGATATATATTATAATTGAGGTACGCAGTTTGAGATGTGCGTTGAAACTATTAGTGTGATTTGCATTTTTAGCTTGTTGATAAGTAAAATACAACCTATTAAAATTAATATTATATGATTGTACTCTTACACATCTAGTTTTTACAAATTAATAATAAGTCCACTTCATATTCTATTTTGACTTATAACTTACTTTGACTTATAACGTTTATCAAAATATTTTATATGATGAAATAAGTTTCTACAAAAATTTGGTGTCAGAACTTGGTCATAAGTTATGTTGCCCCATTTTCATACCGGATGGAAATAGTTTAATTTTTTCGAATTTATGAGTTATGAATCTCAACAAATATACAACAAACTTAATAATATAGTTTAAATTAATTATACTGTATTGGTAACTATTAATTTACCTACAGTAAGCCGACTGAAAATTAGTTTATGTAAATCTTAAAATATTTATTGAATTACACAAATACTCAAGTACATAAATTATTAAGTTATAATTTATATATTTATATACCATCTTGAAATAATATTCAGTTAACTTCCAATTATCTTCTTCAAGATCAAAAATATTAAATAAAATTATTATTGAATTTCGCAGTAAAAGATGCAAGTGATATTTACTTTAGTAATATTTATAAACATTGATGTTCTATGTATTATATTATAATACAAATGCTTATAGTATTCTAGTTGTTCATAATTTGAGTGATCTTAATTTCGACTCTGGATTTGATGGATATTGAGTGAAATTAAAAAGTGAACTATATACAACCTCTCACTAATACATATATCATATTGGTTTGCTTCTATATATTCTATTTTATTTTTTTTGAAAACCCCCTATGGTCCTTTAAAGATTAAACGTAATATATTATATATTTATAACAAGAATTCTTAAAAACGTAATAATATAAAATTCTGGATTGCTTCTAAATTTAGAGCAGGAACAAGGTCGTAAAACTGTTCAGGTTCACTTACTCTTGCTTGTATATAACTTCTAAAATAGTACGCAATATGTAATAACATATATTGTTTTTTGTTAAAAAGATATTATGCCTATAAAAGATTTATATTTTTAAATTGAATAATTATCACATCCTTTCTACATTGTATTTAATAGACTAGCCATAGACTTATATTACTTATACAACTTTAATTACATTACTATAATTTGAAATAGTGCATTAAATAACGATGGATTAATCAGGTAACAATTATATTACAGAAATATTACCAATATTTTAAAGTAAATACTAATATAATTGTTATGGTAGTCCTTGTGCAGCAGTACTTAATGGAATTGTGATCTTCCATTAATTACTAGGTGTAGATTGTGTGCATATAACCGGTGGAGTAATTTACTTATTCTGAACCGAACTAACAGGATAATAAAGGGTGCTATTATTTACAAATGGTTATTATTTAATCGGTAAAGAGGGAGCATTTATTTAGTTGTTGACATCTGGTTTATTAATTGTATTAGATTTTTAGCTTTTTGATTAATAATCTTGTATAGCTGCATGGACAACAAATTCCATTCCATTTTTGATCTTGAATAATATTCTTTCCTAATTAGGTTGTATTAATGTTATTTCTGGTCTTCCGTCTACAAATTTATCTATTTTGTGTTTAGTTACTTGTTCTATGTGATTTAGCATTCCTTTTGCACTTTTTACTACAATATTTATTTGATTTTCATCTTTTTTCTTAGTTTTTCCTTGGAGTTGCTATGATTACTCAATTTATTCATTTTTTGGCTTTTCAATTTTTTCATCAGGTTTAAAAACTTTTATAATTTAATCTTTGTAGTCGTTTTTCATAAACATAGTCATTTTAAGCAATCCAGTTTTCAGAACACTCGTTGAATAATTCCCATTTATTATTTGCTCGCGCGCTAAACCAAAATATGTTTGCATTTGTTGTAATAAAACCTCTGGATCATCAACAGTATAACTAACTGGTGTAGTGCCTAAATTACTACTAGTTTATTTAGGTACTTACTGATATGGTTAGTTATTCTATTATATAGGATAATTGAGTCGTTCTGCTATTTATGAGTTTTATCCAGCATATTCTTTTGGATGAACTTATTTTAAATGCTGCATCAGCTAATTAAAACCAGTGCATATATAATTGCATTTATTACAAATTTTTTGTCTTTCTTCTTAGTGATACAGAGATAAATGTTCAAGTAATGTATCTTTCGTTTAAAATACTTGATTGCATAATCTACATGTGAATACTTGATTTGGTTATGAATTTTATGCATGATTTTATTATATGTGGGTGCTCAACAGCGCAGTAGTAGCGTACAGTTATCCACAAAAATTGCATTTAGGTATACTCATTAACAAGGTGTGGAATATTTTATTTATGATAATAAAATTCACTGAAATAACTTTTTACGCTATTTATAACGAGATTCACACACAAGAAAAGCAAAAACCTTAAGCTATATGTTTAAGCGGAGGATTCTATTTTATTAGTATCAGAAATTCTTGTTTACTAGTTGAACGTATTCCAACTCGAACAATTTTCTATTTAATGATATTGAGATTAGTATAGTTAGTGGCGTTCGTGTGGATTTATGAGATGAAGATGGAATGATTAAACTGAGCCTTTGTAGTGATGATAAGTTACTTATAAGTGATTTTATTTCAGATGCTACATTCGCGGTAGCAAAAAGCTAAAACTTTATTAAATTTCTACAAATAAGTGATTTTTAATGCTGTATATGTACGTGGCTCTAGATCCTCTTTGTTTTAAATTTTTTGCTCACATATTCTGCAGGAATAATAATTCATTATAATGTAATTCATTATACTTGGAGTGGAAAATGAAAAAAATCTAATCTCACTTCGCGGCGTATACTTCTACGCTTCCGTCTGATCTGCTGCACACGATTTCAAGCCCGTTTCTGCTTGCTTCGATACCAGTAACATCCGCTCCGTTTCCAATAACGTCCGTGCTTCCGTTTTCGGTTTTGAACATGATCTGCCCTTTGGTGACTAGTATCAGGTTCTGGTCTGCACCCGGGTTCAGAAACAGTGCATGTTCGCAGCTCTTCTTACATTCAAATACTATTTTTTATTCACAGTTAATTACTTTTGTCTATTCAATGTCTGAGTACAAAACACTGCCGTTCCAGGCTAGGTCAGCGCATTTTATGTTATTTCCGTTAATTTTCATCTTTGCACGCCCATTATTTAAATTAACAATTCGTATTTCACTAGTTGATGCGATGAGCATTAACTAATTTACTATTTTCATACACAGAATTGGTTCATTAAAACTTTGAAACGTTTTCCCGCTGCTGTTTGAGCCGGTGGTGAGCCTACTGGTTGTTTTCAGATCCCGCAGATCATTCCTGAATACTTACCCGTCGAATCCGGCCGTGTAGCAGTACTCACCTAGAAGTAGTATTTGAACCACCTCCTGAGCGTGCTATTAGAGTTTTACATATTGCTTATCCTCAATGTCGTACACAACGGCTTATCCATTTTCTAATCCGTAAGCTAATTTATTTTCCTTAAAATCACAACATAAAATCGGGCTCTACTCCTTGTTCTACACAGAAAACTTCTAACGCAAGGTGAGATCGAACACACGCACGAAGCCGTCTAATGAACCTATTACCAAATAATTATTTTAAAGAGAGCTGCAAAACGTAGGGCCCTGAGTGTTAAAGTGGAGCTCGTTATTTAGTTGAGTGTCAGAGATAATAACATTGCCCTCGTAGCCGGTGGATACAATATGAGATGAAGACAGGGAAATGGAGGTAGTCTAACAAATATGCGGAATGTGTTATTTAAGTAGTTTGAACTGTTTATTATTTAATGAATTTTGGCCCTATAAAAGCAAATCGAGAATATAGGATAGTTTTTCCTCATAGTACTTCAAAATCCTGGAATGATTCAATAAATAGTCTTGCCAAGAGGGCAAGAAGCATTTATGTGGCAAGTACAATTCCTAGGACTAAATCACATTTTTGTTCTTTACACAATTTATCTTCACGCGTGGCGGATAATGAGCAAGTTATATTGATTCGATTTTCATTAAAGTGAGTGGAGAAAATTTTAGGTTAATGATTATAATATTATATAGAAAGAAATAAAAATACAGTTAAAATAATACTACTTCAATCAAACAATTCTAATGACCCTATTAGTCTTCCAATTGCAAAATTCTTTCCGTCTAGGCCCATGCTGAGTGCTGAGATGTTAAACTCAGGTTTTTCAGCAAGTTCTCCTTAAATACTATGCACCTCGTGTACTTGCTCCTTTTGTATTCTGTAAATTTTGCTCGATGAAGTGCAAATAAGCCCGTCGTTAATTCTATCCATAAATTACATGTGTTCGCAGGTGATTTCAGATTCGCAAGTGTTGAAGTATTCTTTGTTCAAAACGGCTGTTTATTTTTAATCTGAGTATGCGAGACAGTTCTAGTTCATGTCTGCAGTGCGTAAATCATCAACTGTTGTTTCAAAAAGCGGTGTAGAATTATTTCTCAAATCGAATACTTTGATTTGATTGGATGATACAGTGGTGGGCCCTCGAAATGCTTTTTTGAATTAGGAAGAAGAATGAAGTTTATTATTTGAATCTTACTTATATCACTGCCCGGCTCAATAATGAGTGTGTTCTCCCTCCTCATCAATACACTCATTAACTCTATTTACTATTGATTTGTAAAGTGCTTCAATCACATCAAGGCCTGGTTGAGCCTTGGATAGCTGTGCTACAATAATTAACGTATATAACTCTGTATATACTTCAATAATAAGTTTCAACTTTACCTAACGTTGTATAATTTAACAATCAAGAAAATTGATTTCTCATTATGAAATGGAAGTGGAAGATCATAAGTAAAATAACTGTTGTTTTAGAGTAGCATCAATATATTATTTAATGCTGGGCCCGACTAACCCACTTGATTCCATTCTTCAAGAAACAAAAATGCATTCATTATTTGAATATTGAGAATGAAAGCGACTGTAACTACCTGAATTATAATTCTAATTAAGCGAAGTACCAATACTTCATCTTGAGCTCCCGGTTGAGATTGAAAGAAAAAGTCCTCCATTGTTTTTCGTGATTAAGAAATACCTAAAATCGTTCAGATTGACCCAGTTGAAGATGAACACCGAGGTCCTCTGCAGGTCCAGTGCTTGCGCTACTAGTTATAAATTACATATTGCGTCCGTATACCAATCATTGGATCCTCTTATTCTTTTCTCCAATCAGGCTTAACTACCATATATTTTCGAGATAAAATCTTTCATAAATTAGTTTTGTTGACTAAAACGTAGAAATTACACAGGGACATCTTAAACAAGTGATATAACTAGTTCAGATTGGTACAATATTTTATGAATTCATCCGTTGGACCCAGAAATGAAGAGAATACAAACGCTTCAGAACTGCCTAAGTTTGTTAAGTGAATTAGTTGACCTTCCCTAAACATCTTCTACCGCGTTTATTTTTGTCATTGCCGTCCTTTTATTGCATGTGGTAATTTCTATTTTTCCTTTTTGGAATATTAAATACCGACTTTGAATAGTCGATTATGGTCTAATACGATCGAAATCATATTTTTGGCCCTCTTGTGTTAATGAGTAGTTCATGAATAATCTCCAACTTGAGATTATTTATTGGAATTTGTCATCCGCATTAGAAGTGGCAAAATATTTTAATATATAATTACTCACATAGTAAACAAGAAAAAGCAATTCCACCTCCCATAACTGTACAGTTAGCAGTTTATTGTTCACTATTTTCATTTTAATGATCGGTGATTTGTGCGATATAAGCGATGATTCGAAATTGTGTAAGCCTTCTGTTTCTTCAGCGTGTGCTCTCAGATCATTCCTGTTGACTACGCCATCGAATCCGGCTGTGTAGCATAGATTTCCTTCAATTTGCATTTAAACCACTTCTGCGTAGTGTTGAATCAGTTTTTGCTGCGTTTTGCGCTCTATATCGTAGATCACGCACATACCAGACTCAGTTCCAACGGCCAATTTCTGCTTGAAATCTAGTGATAGAATTGCGCTGTCTGTGTTGGCACTGAATATCTCATCACCATTAAAGTTCGTTACGTGTACATTTCCATATAAACTGCCAACTGCAAATAAGTTAGAGTTTACGTTTTCATCAACTTTTGAGCAGAATACTGGATAACTGCTTTAAATCGCGTTCTAAGTTTAATTTAACAGATCATGAATAACCGTTTTCCCGTCAAATCCGGTTGAGACACAAAACCTAGTTGAGAGAGAAACTGAAGTCGTTTAAAAATGCGGCTTGGTTTAGTACGACATTTAGAACGATTAGTCAATTTACGCATTCCGGAATGAGAGCTGAACTGAGGAGGGACGCGTTAATATTCTAGGCACAATCGGCTTGCGCAATAGGTTTTTCGGATTTGCAACTAAATACTTTTCCCATGTTTCTTGCTACTCAACTTCAAAGTCCATGTTATTATGCTCTATATGAATCTCAGGCTCTTTTCTTTGTAACTTAGGCAGCTACAACGCATGCGGTTTTTGTGCGGAAATTTGTTTCATAATTATAAAGTGGTGCGGTATTTTATTAAACACCGTTAAACCTTATTTATATAAATTTCAATAAACCACATTAAACTAATGAGTGACTCAGAAAAAGAACAATTAATTGAAGAAAAACACATTGAAGATTAACCAGTAACAATTGAATAAATTCAACAAGAAAAAGACATTAGTGTAAAATTTGTTTATTTGCTGCCTTTCTTGTTGGTTGCATATACTTCTTCTTTACTGGATACAACAGGGAATAATTTATCGCTTCCATACATATAATAAGATTTTAATAAATCTCAGCCGGTTGCGTAATGGGTTCAATCAATTTACTATCTGTCACAAGCATCACTTTCAATTCCTTTAGCAAAGCTAGGAGAAATATTGGGTTAGAAGCATTCGATAATGTGGTTTTGTGGGCTTCATTCAATTGTAACCGTTTCAATGTTCTTCACATCCAATTTCATTTTGTATTGTAGTTTGCGTTTCATATAAGGCGCTCTTGCGAGTGGAGCGATGGCTAGTAGAACAACTATAGTGAGAAAACTGTCTCCAAAGTCAAAAGCCCAACAATATATTCAGTACAACATGGCGACTCTTTCATTTGTGTCAATTATAATTCCGTCTCTGTGTGGGTTGATAATTGATGTTAACTGGCGTTACATTTTGATTTTTAACGCGAGTAGTTCATTGTTATCTGTATTTTTGATTATTCCGTTTGTGAATACCAAGAGCGAGTAGCGTCAGCGTATTGATATTTATGGTTCTATTTTCTTGTTCATAGCCATTGCCTGTATTGATTTGAGTTTCACCTTCATTGGCGAGGCTAAGTATATTTTATTTGGTTGTTTGCTTCCGGCTGGGTTGCTTTTCATTGTTTTCTTCGTCTTTAGTCAGAGAAACAATCCTAACGCGTTGGTTCCGTTGCATTTGATGAAGTAGCCGGTGTCCGACTACGTGCTGGTGAATTTCACGCAGTATTTCGCCAGTTCCGGCTTCAACTATCTCATTCCGCAGGCTTTCAAGCACTACAATTTGAATTCGACCACGGTTGGTCTTATTTAAACCATTAACGCAGTCGGTTCTTTAATTGTCTCAGTATCAATTCCATCGTTAACAAAAATCTTCTTGAACAAGCACATTATACAATTTGGGTACCTTATCAACATAATTCTCCTAATTTTCGCCCTTATATTCGCAAACGCCTTCATTTCAACGGTTATTATTTACGTTTTGTTCTCAATTGCGCTTACGATTATAAACTAAACGGTTTACCCGCTCATTCTCTTGTCCGTTCCGGTTAAATTCGCCGCTCAAATTGGAGCCATTCCAACCGTTTCTAGAACAATCGGTTCAGCACTCACTGTTAGTATTTGCTCTTCCATTTTGGGAGCGGAGGTGTCAAAGGGTTAAAACGGGTTCGTGGTTAAAGAGCAAATTATAATTTGTTTGTTTTTAGTTTTTGTAATTGTCGGATTCGGAATTATTGGGCTGAGGACGGGGCAAGGGGATGCGGACAGGGGCAAACGCGGGTTTTAGGAGCGAAAGGTAATTTAGCTGAAGGTAGAGTGAAAGTGGATAGGTTAACGTTTTTCAATTAGTTAGTTCAATATATTTTCAATTCAGTTTTTCACAAGAGATCATCCTTAAAATAGCTTTTGGAACTTTATATATTATATAAAGTGTTGGGTCCTTACTGAGTGGGCATAAATGACGGGTTGAGCCCGTTTTGAAAGTGGAAACACTGGCGTGCGAGAGCCTATGTTTCGCTTTTCAATGAAGTCTGTTTGTGCCGTCTCGAGGAAGTGATATATATATATATTATAAAATTGGTTCTGAATATCAAATATAAATAACATGACTCACTCGACAACAATGTTCCACATTGAAGTCATCTTCTGAATAAATCAGTAAATTTTTGATTTATTCAGAACTATTCATAACAAATATTCTCAAAAGCCATTTTAAAGGATAGTCAACACATGCAGTTATTCTTTAAAACGCAACTGCAAAAATACTTAAAAATAATTTTAAATATAAACTTTTATATATCGATGATTATTTATATGTTCAACTATATAAAATTATTCACTCTATAGCTTTGATTGTTAATTTATATTTCTTCTACTTTTGTTTTGGGGGTTCTTTCACGGTGCACTCGTTTATAAATAATTATATTTGTTCGTAGTATTAGCTTTTTACCCAAAAGGATAGAACTTCCATCCCAGCTTTTGTTGTTGTAATGGACGGTTTTTTGTGCATGAAAACTTCGCGTTTAACATTTAGCTTCTCTTCAATAAGTTTAATAGTATTTTAGCCACTTGCCACGGTTGTTTTAATCTATTGCATAAGTGGAATATCATCATTTAAATACACATCATCAAAAAATCCATAAATTTTGTCTACAAACTCGTTGCTTGTTGTAATTTTCATATTAAAAAATTAAGTTCCATCTTGTTCCAACTAATATTTTGTTATTTTAGCATATGAATGTAATTTCTTTTCTTTTTTACTAAATTTATCTTTAAATAAATAATAAGATCTAGATACATTAGGAGCCAAAAATTGTTTTCGACCTAGTTTCATATATTTTTCAAGTTCATTAAGAGCATTTTCGGCACATTAAACTGTGAAAGATAAACCAATATCAAATTTTTATTATCTAAGAAATTACGCATGATCTACTCTTTTTTGATGCAAAAAACTATAAGAAGGTTCGAATTTCTCAGAATTTTGAAAATATTTTCTAATTAGGTGTGCTAATTCTGGAATTGCTACTCTAAATTAAAAAACGTATTTCTGTGATGTTTAATTTTGATATCGTTTTTTCTGTTCATTAATTTTCCCTTGTATAAACTATTAAGTTTTAAGCGCAAGAAAGTTTTCCATTTTTTAAAGTACAATCAGGAAATGAAATTTTGAACAAGTTATTTTGAATAAGTTATTGATTTATGGCTGTTGTTACAGTTTCAGAGAATGTGATTTGAAAGAAAAAGGTTGAATAAAATCCATTTTATTCACCTATTTAGTATATTTGTAATTAAAATTTAACATAAGCCTTTAGATTCTGATTAACTCGAACATTATCATAAGATAATATTATTAATTTTTGGCCGCTTATAATAGAATAGGTAAGGCAATTATTTATATTGCTTATGTAACTGATTAAAGAGTCTATAATACCTCTTCTATTTATGTTTTTTATTAATCATCATCTTTAAATAGAAGAACCTAAATAGAACATTCGATACAGTTTGGTTTAATTTAATATCTAATGGGAGGAACATATATAGAATCATCTTTTGTTTTATCAGACTAACTATCTGGTGTTTCAAATTTATATTCCTCATCATATTCCTCATCACCAATTAATAAATATGTTATAGGTTCTTATTTATATAAATGCAAATTTAAATTAACTTCTAATTTATCATTTTTGATTCCATAATTCATTTTTTAAATATTTATTGATTATAAAAAAGTATTGTTTGTTTCTAGCGCTTAGTTTCTTAATGCTTTTATTTAATAAACAAACGCATATCTTTCGAAAAATTAAACACATTTTTATTGAAATGGACTTAAATCGTCAATATTACCATCAACTAAACAATTTTGCAATTCAGATGTTTAATTCGTTATGTTTGGTTCATCAATGCTCTATTTCAAATTGGTCAAATGCAATTAAGTTAAACTTAATTCTTAAATTGTGTCAAATTATTGGAAGTTCGGCACTTAAATATCATTTTATGATTCGTACTAATAATTTTAATTTGAACAAAATTAATAACCGCAATCGTTCCCTTCCGTTTTAACGTTTTCATGTGGTTCAGAATCCATTGCGGAGTGGTTATCTTATAATGCTTTTTATAACAATAAAATACTATTTCTAACCAAATTTCTATATATCGTTTTGCTTGTAAGGGGTTCAATTTTGACAATGTACTTAAATTTAAAATTAATTACTTACTAACAATATTAAAGTTTAGTTATTAATTATTTAAACAAAACAAATGATCTAGCTGAAAACATAAACATAAATGATTAACTTCATATTGAGCTAGTATTCTTATCGTAATTTACGTAACGCACTCTATCGCTCTATATTTAAATAAGATATTGTATTATTTGACTACAAATCTCTATAACATCTAGATTTGTTCCTATATAATAATATACCTAATTTAAAGAGTAAAATCAATAATTGTATTAATTCCACATCATTAATGCAATATATTATAACATTTACTATGTGCAAGACTGAATTCGGGGTGTTGATTTTTAGTGACGAATTTGACTTAGACGGCGATCCAGACTCGAAAAAGTGGGCGAGAGATGTGGATCCGAATCCGTACGGCAACGAGCTGCAGTATTACAATGAGAATCCTAGAAACTCGTTTGTGCAAGACTAAATGCTTCACATTGTAGCGTACAAGGAGAATCTTGGCGTACTAGCGTATACATCTGCTAAGTTAATTACAGCTAATACTTAGTACTTTACTTACGGGAGATTTGATATTAGAGCAAAGCTTCCAACTGGAGCTGGTACATGGCCGGCCATTTGGCTCGTTTCAGAGGACGAGACGTACCAGGAAATTGACATAATGGAGAGCTGGGGTTCGGATCCAGGCAAGGTTTACTTCACAGTTCACTCGAGCAACAACTTCACTGACCAAAACGACCACCACGGAACAAATTAATAAATAAATGATTTGGAAAGTTCATTTCACATTTACTCGGTTGAGTGGACCCCGAATCACATTTACGGATTCGTGGACGGTGTAAAGTACTTTTCACTGCTCAAATCGGATATTAAAAGGAAGTACTGGCATTTTGACAAGGGAATGTACATTATTCTGAATCTAGCTGTTATAGCCACTGATGGGATCTGCGACTGCTTTCCACAGGAAATGCTCGTTGACTTCGTTAAAGTGTACAAGTACATCGGTAATCAAACAAATAAAATAATTATCGGAGTCGTTGTATGTGCAGGCGGTGCTTTGATAATAATTATTTCAGTTACAATTATCGTTAAAAGAAGAAATAGAAGAGCCAAAAACAGTAATATGGTATAAATGCTCCAAAATGACAATATTATAACTAAAATAAATTCATGAGACAATAATAGATAAATATATAGATAAAATCTAATTGAGAACAAATGAAATAAATATTTATATATTTAATCAGTTTATGATGATAGTATACTTTAATATCTTCTGATACTAAATTATTTATTATTTTACGTCTTCTAAATCAATTACATCACAATCGATTAGTAACTGTGCCTCCTCTTTATTAATTGATTTGTTAAGTTTGTTAAAGTGTGTCAAAAGATTGTTTTCTTCAATTTCGTTATCTAGATAAACAATAATCCTAGCGGTTAAAGCAACAAAATTGTTCTAAGCGTTTAAAGGTTGTTTCGTCTCTTATTTATCAACCTTTTGTTAATTTTTAGCTTTTACTGTGTTGTCTTGTTTAATTTACCCTTCTAATGCTTGCTTTCCGTTTACTTTAGTTTATTTCTTTTCTCTGTTTTTACCATTTGATTTCTTTTCCGGCTTTTCTGGTTAAGCATCTTATTTTGTATTTTCTCTTCTGTTTTATTTTTCTTATTTTTGGACAACTTATTTTATTAAAGGTTCATTTTCAGCTTTTGGAACATCTGGATGTTATAATAATTTATGCTATTCTTGTTATTCTACTGTTTCAAATTCAATTTTGCATTTTGTGCATTGTGGGTGCTTTTGACTTTTGTGTTTATTCAATTCTTTTTTGTTGTTGAATATTTCTTTGCATTTTTCACAAATCATCTCTTTAACTTTTTAGTCTGTTTTATTTTCATTTTGTGGTTATTAAACAGTTTATACTGGGTGTTCCTATTTGTTGTGAGCACTCAGTTCTTTCACCGTTTAAAAGATCTAAGCACACTATTAGCACTTAAACGTAATCGCAGGTTTCAACTTATCTGTTTCTTTTAATTAATGTTCCTTTTTAATGTGGACGTTAAGAGCCATTTACGCTTTAAAGGCTTCTGGGCACTTTTCACATTTGAATTCATGGGTGGTTTCCTTATGTGTTTGCAGCTCTTTATTAGTTTAGAATTTAATTGAACATTCTTTGCAGAAGAATTCTTTTGGGTGAATTTTAATATGCTCTTTAAATTGGGCGTATGTTTAAAGAATAGCTTTGCAGGTTCTACAATTATAATCGTGCGGTTCGGTTTCTGCTTTATCTGGTAAAGTCATGTCTTATTGTTACATTTGATTTGGTGTGACACCTTAAATATATTTTAACAAATATAATAGAGTAGATACAGAATATATCAATATTTTAAATAATGAAGTCCAATGTAATCGTTTATAACACGATTGTATATCATATGATAAACAATAATAATTAAACATATGCATATTATTTCATTCTGCTTCAACTTCGGGTCTGGTTCTTCTGATCCAGCTGAGCACGTCGTCGAAGCACAGCATTTTTCCTCTTTCTTCTGGGTCTTCTAGTAGTGGGATGACGAAGTTGTCGTAGAATGTGATGAACATTCTGGCCGTGTGCCCGCTGAGCATTTGTTCTACGTAGTCCATGAAGCATTCCGTGTCGCTAACAGCTGCGAGTGCTTCTACGAGTGTGATGATGGTTTCTTCGTTCAGTTTGTGCTCGTTGTCTATGCACAGCTTCATCATGCGCTCGAAGATCCCGTATTTGGAGACGTTCGTTAGGACCACGTCGTCCTGTCCAATGTCCAGCATGTCCGCGTACCTGAATATGTTGTAGAGCACGTACGTGTTAATTGTAATTAGTTTTGTAATTTGTTCACTTTTGACTGTAATATTAAGGATTTCGTTCACAATGTAAACGAGAGCGTTCTTATCCAAGAGCTTGAACGACTCAACAACGTCAGTGTAGCATTTGAGTAGGACCAGGTAGTCGCAAACGTCCTGGTAGTTCGGGTTCTTCATCAACAGCAGACACAGTTGCTTTTGAACGAGGGTCATTTTATTTTATGCGATCGCGTGCTTGATGACCAAATCCTGAGAGGATTCCATAACGGACACGACCTCGTGCACGTTCTCCTGCTCGCGCATCCCGTAGTCGGCCAGTTTGCGCACGATAACCATGTTCTGCGCGAACTTCGGAGAAGAAGGCTCCTCAAACGTTAACTGCTGGTACAACTTCACAATCATCTCCTCATTCATCTACTACACATCAGCCACCGCGTAACTATACGCCTTCATCGAACGACCACCGCGAGACGCTTTCTCTGGCATTTTTGGATAAATTGAAGTGAAAATGATAAACAAACACTCACTATTAAAATAAATTATATACAATCTATGAAGTGGTTGCTAATCTTGGTTAACAATCAATGTACAACATCATAACATTGATTAATTAATTAGTTTTGAGTAGAAAATGGGAATCCTTAGCGCTCTAAATAATTTTATAATGTTTTATAGTAATATTATAATAGTTTCTAATTATAGATTGATTATTCAGATATTTTATACATGTCTCACAGGATTTTATCAGCAAACAGGACCTCCATGAACCTAACCCATTCTTTGATGTCTAAGCTGGCGCTTTGATCTCTATCGAACATACCGAAATATTTTCTGAGACGGTCTGGATTCGGTTCCATTTTATGTGACTTAAGGAAAGCCTATAATTCAATATAGTTTATCTTTTTGTCCTTATTCAAGTCAGCTTCTTCAAAAAGTCTTTCAAAGTCTTGAGTAGAGTATTTCATTGCGGATTAAAGTGGAATACATTTATAAATAATTATGCGAAAATATTTTTTAATGATAAGTATAAAATATAAAAATGATATCATACAATATCTCATTCATACATTTACATTTATGTATGCTTATAATTACATATAATATCATACTGCGTATAATAACAGGTTGTGATATCTTAATATAACAGTTTGAACACTATTGATAATTTGGATTTGTAATAAAAAGATTATTTGAACGAGCACTTTCTACAATTTCGTAAATTTTCATTCATCACCATACAAGACTTCCATAAGTCTAACCCATTCTTTTATATCAAGATATTAACTTTGGTCTTTATCAAACATAGCAAAGTACTTTTTTGTACGATCTTCATTAACTTTCATACTTTTAGATTGCAAATAACTAATAATTTCTGGTAAAGAAATTTTATGATCTTTACTAACATCTGCTTCTTTGAACATATTTTCAAATTACTCTATTGAGTATTTTGGCATAATTAAAGTGGTAATATATTACTACTAAAATATAACTTTTTATTTATCGTTGTTGTTGGTTAAAACTTTTAGTGAAGATTGGCGGAAAAACTAACTAAAATTGTACAAATATTTATCTTTATTCTATTGAAAACCAGTACTCACTAAATATTCTTTCTGGCGCTCTTAATTTCCGAAGTACTAGCGTTAACGCAGCATTGACAAAAACTGTCATTTGAAGTTGATTCTTTGAGTTCTGCTCCTTCGAATTAAACTACTTTCTTGTTTATCTGTTCGATTAAAGTATCGAACTCAAGTTTCTCGGTCACTTTCTGTTGTCTAGTGTTGAGTTCACAGCTATTCAGCTTCCTCAGCTTTGTAAAAGAGGAAAGTGGGGTAGCAGTTGTTGTGTTGGTTAACATTGGAGTGAGAAAAAATACAGGTGAATAAGAGAGTAAATAACGGTATTGCAGAATTTATGACAATCTTTGACTAAGATCATTGATGTTGTGCATGTTGTAAAATAAATTGGAAAATGGTTAAATACAATATTTTTCTATACACTAATGTTTGAGTGTTTACTAAGTGTTTATAGTAAAAGTATTGAAGTTTAAATTGTAATTTAAACAACGTTAATTTATTGTATATTGATTGTTAAGTATGATACTGAATATATCTTACATTCAATTTAGGTACGTACAATGGATATACGTATGTATGTAAAGTAAAAATATAAAAATATAAATCTTCAATGAAGAATATCTCGAGGACCGTTAACCTTACATCAATCGGCGCGAAATAGAGGTTCTCAATTCAACTCAGGAATCTGGTCAACGAACAATTACAGCAAGCCGTTGTGATAGAACGGAGGAACTTAGTAGATGAAGCCAAGTGGAGAACGGACGAGAAGCGGTACCTCCGCTCCCAAAACAAGAACCTGAACGAAGCCCTCATGCTCAGGAAGAAGAACGAGAACGACCTCCAGAAAGAGGAGTACGAAAGAAACATGCGGCTCATGCAGGACATCAGGAGAGAAGAACTGGTGTACGTGAAGAACAACAGAAGGCAGGACGAGAAGAAGGCGATCGAGGGCATCAGGAACATGATCCTCCAAACTAAAACCGGCATGGTCGAGCCGGGCGTGTTCAAAGAAGAAATCGGAGCGCAGGTTAACTAGAGACTCAGGGTGTATGCAGGAGCGGAAAGAGAGATCATGGAAAACACGCGCGGAGACCAGGCATACAAGCAGAGAATCCTGGGACTCGGGAAGAACCTCGAAGAAGGACTCATCGACAAGTGACTGTGAAATAATTAAATATGTTAATCTGAGTCGCCATGAAATTTTAATTAAAATATTAAATCGCAATCATTCAATTTAGAGAAAACACAAAATATTGCAGTTGCTTGGCGTCAATCGTTATCTGTTGCAGAACGTACTGCGCTTGGTTCAGGTAGTCACTAGTTACCACAATTTGGATGTCGCCGGAATTATTCGCCTGAATATTAGCGAACGGCAAGTGCTGCCGAAGATAACCCCAGATCTGCTGGCTGTACTTTCAGCACTACATGTCCTCGTTCCTGATCGATATCGAGTATTGGCGTTGTTGATACTGAACATATTTAATTTAAGTTGACACTTGTGGTGCAAACTGCTAGACTTCATTCTCTTGTTGCAGCAGGTGTTGGAAGTCGGGTCCATACGGCAAAAGCGCCTCTTCCGCGTTGGTGGAGAATTAGTTCGTCCGAACCACATTTTACTACGCTTTGGGAAAACGAGCTTTTTAGGATCTTTGCTGTTTGTTCATTGATGTGGAAACGTGCATCTACTAAACGCCTTTAAATTCGTTGTTTAAAAGAAATCTCTTAATCCGTAATTCCAATAATATTGGTGACGAACTTAAGGTAAGTTGAAATAAAGAAAGATATCACTCCGTAAATTACGTCTATACTTAAGGTAAGTTGAAATATAATTTACAATTTCTGCATATTTTACTATTTCTGTTGTAATATAAAATATAATAGTTACCGCCACCGCGTTCCGAAAACAAATCTCTAGCCTCGTAACGAACGTCTTGGAAGTTCTACACAAATATCATCAACTTTGCTGAATATTTAAGCAATGTTGGGAAATTGCTACTGGTATCGCTGTATAGTATATATGCGAAACCAGCACCCATTCCATTATATCGATGACCTGCGTCGCCTACCCCACCCGCCAGCAAGTGATCGCCTCTCCTCTCGCGAACTCCACCGGCAGACGGCTCCAGTGGAAGAGCGTGAAGAAGACCGCGTGTCCGAGCCTCTTCAGCCCGGTCCAGAGCCAGCTCGCCTTCTTCGGCTCCGTAATCATGAGGCCCGCCGCCGAGGAGAGCCAGTTGCCCTATTTTAAGTGAATTATTACCATTGTACATTCTAGTTTTACATTCTACTTTTGTGAATGATATTATGATTATACTACTAAATTTATTATACTACTAAATTTATAAATTTATCGTGAAATATAGAATGATTAAATAGATCAGTATTGCCGATAAGATTACAGTTAAGGAAGTTTAATTATGATTATATTTATTTCTATGACAATACTTACAATCATCTTGAAATCACTTTCATGTCTTGATCACGAACATGAGGCAGCCTATGGTGACGAGGAACGCGGCGTGGAGCAGGATGATGGCGAGCGAGATGCCCACGATCATGCCCTTGGTTCCCTTGAATGTGCGGACGTATCTCAGTCCGTGGTACACGATGAAGATCTGGCTCCAGGCGGCGCATACGCTGTATATGATGATGGCGACCGTCCTCATCACCTTCGCGGTAGTTATGATGGACGAGATCGGATAGAATATGAATATTGGGATCAGGATGGTCATGGAGTACACGATCAAGTCGAGCAGAACCATGTAGCTGATGTCCTCCATGTCCATGCACCAGCAGATGGCACCCAAGAGAGCGGGGACTAAAAACGCGTAACCGGCGAGAACACCGCTGAATATACCGATGGTTGAAGCCTGAGCACCAACGTCAGAAGTACTTTGAACCATAGCGGTGATTACTCCAGAAACAACAGATGTATCTCAAATCTAACTCCAGTCGCCAGTTCCATTATAACATTCATTAACGACTAAAAATTCAGAAAATGTACGATTATATCTGCTCTCTAATCATTCCATCTTCATTTCATAGAAAATAAATATAAAAAAGATAGATATTTCATTTCTAATTTTTAAAAGTCCATTTCTTCTATTTTTGTTTTGGGAGTTCTTTCATCGTGCACTCGTTTATAAATAATTATATTTGCTCATAATACTCTCCTTTCGTCCAAAAGGATAGAACTTCCATTCCAGCTTTTGTTGTTGTTATGGACGGTTTTTTGTGCATGAACACTTCCTGTTTGACACTTAGCTTCTCTTCAATGAGTTTAATCGTATTTTCACCGCTTATGACTGTGGTTTTAATATGTTGTAATTGTTATTAAGATATTGATTTGGAATACTCGTCCAGATACTTTAGTACTTATGGAACAAATTCTTAGTAAACATTGATTTTAAGTTAATCAATTCCTGTGTCCATGTGACTTATGGCTTCATAACATAATTTAAAGTTTTTCTAATAAAACATAATGCTGTAATAACTTAGAAAGTATTTTCTTTATTATTTAAATTTTTATTCAAGGAATTCAAGCGCTTTTTATGCGCCAATTAGATTATATACTATTTTAGAATATTATTTATGTCTATTTTCTTAAAAGGCTTACAATCTATTTTTATAGTGTTACATTTTTTATTAATATATTAATTAGTCATTATAATGCTTAATAAAAGCATCTTAGAACTGTTTTTTGATCAAGAATTGAACAACATATTGTGGTTTTGGTGATTCTTCATCAGTTTCAATCTATTGTTTCAATTAAATAATGAGACCTTTCATAAATTTATCCCGTTTTTCATTTAACATATTTTCAATACTTTTAATCAGTAGGTCAGGATTATCGCACATTTATTTAAATGAAACTTTTTAATTGTTTGTGTATCTTAGTTTGTGTGTTAAATATAAATTAGGATTGCAGCGTGAACTCAGGCTGCTCTCAATACCAGCTATATCTTCATTTCTAATTATCTATTAAAATTCTGGCCATTTTCCATTAAAAGCGATTAAATCCTCGTATTTTAGGGCTTCAATATTATCAAAATCAAAATCTAAATCAATTAAATCGCACATATCTATCATAGAACATTTTTTTACCCCATTGAAATTAAAAACCCCTGTGTCACCGTTCATTTTAACAACTTCTTGCACTCCTAATATATTATACATATTATTGTGGAGTGTTTATTTAATTATAATAATATTAATTATTGAAAGAAAAATCAACTCCGAACAACACATTAAAAGAGTAAGTTTTAGACACTTCATTTCATTGTGAAATTTTCACATCATATAATATTTGTTTTTGGCATTATTTGCAGATGATGGGATGAGTTTTAACAGAAAATAGGACGATAAGAAGGCAATCGAGTATGATGGCATCAGGAACATGATCATCCAGCAAACTAGGGATATAGTAGAAAACAAGTAAATGATTAAATGAACTTTAAATCATGGTAACAATTTTAATAATTTATTGATATTTAACACTCCAAACGCAACTACCTGGAAATCCGTTTTTTATAAATTCGCTTGACATAGCTGCAAAATTGTATAATGATCCTTCAATTTTGGAGTTAAAAGTTGCACCTCATAAACGCTAAGCTACTCCAATGCGTGCGTAAAAAAGTTTAGATGCCAAGAATTTTTTGACTTTGGCTTCCAGCAATACTGTTGAGCCGAATAAGTCTGGTGTTGTTATGCAGACTCCGTTTTTGCAGTACAACGAACCGTAGCAGAGTAAAATAGCCCGCCCTTAATCCTACAAGAGGCAAATTTAGTCTGCGAAGCCTTAAAAATCTGCATAGTCACCTCAAGTGTAAATTATATAGAAGAATCACCGTCCATAGTTTGTGGAGCCCTCTCCTTCATTCTAGTCTCAGTATTTGATTCCGAAAAACACGCCCATGACGATAAAAACTACCAATTCTTCCAGTTCTCTCTTGTATTCCAATAACCCACCCGCTCCGAACCACTCCAAGCTCTTCCAGACCAAGCTCGACGACGAGGCTTCCCTTCACGAGTCGATCCACTCGTCCTCGGTGTAAAAACTGCGCGTTATTGAGCAGGAGTTCATTCCGCTCCAGACTCGCCCTCAGTCCTCCAAATCTGCCCTTAAAATCAACCATTAGAACCCGAATATAATAAACTAAACACTAAAGAACAAACAAGTATTAAATAAGGAGCCCGTTTTCCTCCCGAAAGCAACTTTTGCTCCGTTTTAGCCGCCAAAATCAGTCGAATACGTTCAAAATAAAACGTTTAAGACCACTCCCGTTCAAAATAAAACAGTTCAAGACATATTAATAAACGAAAACGCAATCAACAATCAGGTGAGAGAGCAACTCAAAATAAAACTAAAAACTATTGAAAGCTCTTTATAGAATAAACTATATGCCAAATCAAAATAAGAATCACAAAATTTGGAGGTGTTCAAAAACACAATTCAGAGGAAGAAGAATCTGGTTTTAGATCAAATTGGAACAGCCCACGAAGCTGCTATCAGAGAGATTCAAATGCTGCGGAACCTACGCATCAGGAAGATAGTTGACGTAACCGGAATGCCAGAAAACCACGTAAAAGCACTCTACGGAGTGCAAATAGACTTCCACATGATAAAAGCACTATAAATGATCAGCATACAACTAGCAGCGTTCAACTCACTATACATACTCAAAGGAAACACCGGATGCCAAGGATGCATGAGTTATGCAGGATGCTAGAAAAGCAAAATACAATAATACATGCAAACAGAAAAATCACTCATAAAGCTGGAAAATGACTTCGCGTTTAAATCCGGTGTTGAATCAATCAACGAATAATCAACATATCTCACGCAGGCTTCGTACATCCCGTTCGAATCTGTTCCTGAACGAAAATCACCAACTTTAGGTGCTTAAAACCACAATGACAGATTCATTATTAAACCATGCGGATGTTCTGTTTGCTTTTCTTGCAAAAACGAAATGACTTGCCCAGTTTGCTTTGGACCTGTTACTGGATGCGTAAAATCAAAAGTCGTTTTGTGGAATTCTGGATTCTTTGATTAACTTCAGAAATGTTAATAGTCTATTAAAGAAATTGTAAATGGCTTGACGAATACTGTTATATCTGAAATATAATGAAAAGATTATATAGATTTCAATTGCATTCACTTCATAATCGGCATCATAGGCATTTGTAATTATTGCTAGTTACACAAATCTATAGGTAATATTTATGCAGTTTTGTATTCAACAACAAATATTGGTGAAGGTAAATATATTTCCAAACTTTGTTCTGGTTAACTAACTACAACATTATTATTAATCTTCTTATGTTTTGCTAGTTTTTACTTTTTACAACAGCTAAATACTAAAGTCATAAAGATCATTATAAATACAGGAGTGAGAAATACTAAAATAAAAGTCTAACCAGATGTGCTATTGTTATTGTTATTGCTATTTAATTTACATTGATATTATTTAGTTTAACTTTTAGCTAACTAACAGAGTCCATTTATACACTGGCTAATACAATCAGCTTTAAGTTAATATGTCATTAGAAGTGGGGAGATATATTAATATTTATGTATCTATTATGATTTTACTGAAATATAGACAATATCTTAAAGATTTGATTGTAAATGTCAATATGCTATTTATAACTATTTAATAATATTGCGAGAGAATTAATAAAATAGCTTTATTAACTAGCTTCAGGAAATATATCCTGTATTTCACCAATCTACAAAAACACTATTCAGTGTATTTTATTATCTATAAGAACTAGATGTATTTTAGACAAAAATACAGGTAAAATGTACAGTATTGAATTTAAAAACGTTATAGGTATTCATAAAGTACATATATAACTAATTACATTTCCATATTAAAAGTTATGAGTCAGAAACGTATTCATGTGTGTGATTTTAATTTGTGGTAAACTGGATAGCTTTATCAATTATTTCAACAGTGAGTCTAATAACTCCTTGTTTACCAACAATTCTTGGTTTACTTTTGATAAATACTTAGTATAATCTATTACTTGATTAATATATTATTCTAAATGGATCATTTAATAAAACAGATTCAAATTAATAGTTATAAAACCTAAACATAAATGACAATCAATTATTAATGACTAATTTTAATTTAAAACTAATACAATAGTTTAAAATAAAAAATCAGTCCAGTTCCTTCAGTTTGACAGTTTCGTACCACGTTCTCGTGTTTTCCTTCCACTTTTGAAGTCGTTCCTCATCGCCAAAAAGTTTCGTGTAGAGTTTTCCGATGTCCGTTTCGTTCAGAACAACGTTTTTGGTCGCTTCGAACAGTTTGAGGGTTATTTGCTGGTTCACTAACTGATATTTTCCTTCGAGCATTATCTTAATTTGGTACTGGTAGCGCCTCCAGCGGATCATGTGCTCGGAGGTCGAGCGCACAATCGTGTTGTAGGCCTTGTCCGGGAAACAAGTGTAGTAAATGAGCTCCCGGTCCTCCATGGTGAGCTCCGGACCGAACTCGCGCATCTTCATGTACGCAATCGCCAACTTCTCCAACTCAGGAATCGAAAAGGCACTGTCCTCGAACTTAGTAGACGGACAGTCCTTCCTACGCAACACTGTGTAATACATCACCTTGCACTAATGAGGACTCGTGCCCGGAAAAGACATACACACATCCTTCCACTTTATACGATTCTTGCCATAAGACTCAGCAATATCAATCAACTGAGACTTCTCGTACTCATACCACTATTTAGTCGGCATCTCACTTTCACTCATTTAAAGTGAAATGAAAATGATCAAAATCATACAAATTATTGTAGAAAGATCAAATTTTAAATACACTTCTCTATGTTGAACAACAAAATAGTGTCATAAATATTTACGTTTTTAAATACTTTCCCTGCATAAATAGTAACTATTCTTTTTTAGATGTTTTCTAAAGTAGGACTTTTACTTACTCATTCAAATAAGTACCGCAAAGGAAAAGTTTCACTCAGTATGATCTATTAACCGTATAAGAAAGAACATGAGCAAAACGATTAATTTATTATGCCACAATCATTTTCTGATATGCTATATTACGAACATATCTTAATGAACATTTATCACCCTAATATTTTTGATGCCCTCAATGCTAGCTCAAAGAAGTATAAAAAAGGATGCATTTATCTTCTTTATGGTCAAGAAATCTCCACTAAACATGAAGATTTTTGTTTACCACTTGTTTATTCAGACATGTTTTATTATGAAACATTAATTTAAGAATCTAGTCACCCAAATATTTTTGATTCGTTAAATGCAAGTTCTGTAAAATATCATAAAGGAAAAATTAATTATGAGATGTTAAAACAAAGAAAAGTCGTTAAATAAGAATTGATTCCAAGCCATCCAACGATCAATAAGTTAATTGAACGTTTGGTAACTGAACATTTATCTAGAGTTCTTTCTTAAGCTTGAGTTTTATGTTTAAATATGTATAATTTTTAAAATTATGTGATTTATATGAATTCACTTCCGTTCAATTTATTTTCTATAATCTTGAAATACTAATTCGCTTACGTTTTTAAAGAATGATCTCCAGTCATCTAAATAAATATAATCTTTATCACCAATGGACATTTTTATAACAGCAACAATATCTTCCTCTGGAGCAAGTTTAAATGGTTGTTCTTTTTTCTTTGTTAATTTTAATTCTGGATTTTTCTTCTCCATTTGTTCTAGTTATTCTTGTATGTATTTGCAATGCATTTAGTAATCATCAACACATGATAGTTAATAATCTAAATTTTAATAACAATCAACTAATAAGGCTGCTAATTAATTTACATGAACTTTATCATGTTCATCTTTAGCACCAAGTAATTTGAAGCTTTCTAAAGCGGCATCCTGCTTATCACCTGCGCCTACTCGATAATCCATAATTTCTTGAATTTCACATGGAGCTAAGCATTACAGTTGCAAATCTTTCATCTATTTTGACTCAGCGAAATTTCTACCTGTACTGGGTTTAAAAGGTGGGCGTAATAGAGTTTCTGCAGCATGAAGTGACATATTCTAAATTGGAGCAAATCGAGTTTAAAGCGCTTTAGGTGTTACAACGTTAAGTGGATTTGTGTATCCATGAGCATTGGAAAAGAATGTGCAACCATACGCTAATTCTTCCTTAGACAATTAAGAAGTTGATAAACTTGGTAATGGTTAAGGTATATTATTTTAAATTGTTTCTTATTAAATTTCTTCTTCTACATACTCTTCTTCTGCAACCTCTTCATTCTATTCCAGTATTTCTTCCTATTAAACTTCTTACTCATCTTTATTGGACATTTTGCGCTTGGAGTGTAGCATAATTTATATGTTCTAAATTATAAAAATATTCGAAGCAATCCATATCACCACTTCATTATTAATATGGCAGACTTTGATCCTACAGCCAACAATCAATAATATGGTTAGCCCTAAGTACAGTATTCTGAAGGGCTTATGGGAGCTCCTCCAGCTGCTGTTACTAATTTAGTTAATGAAAATATACCGGAAGGCTGCACTAAAGTATTTAAGTTAGTATATTGGTAACAATTCTTTTAAAGCACAACTGCTGAAGTATTTTAACGTTGTTTGTAATCGCTCATCATTTTCAAGGGTGACTTTATAGCTGATGTTATACAGACTAAACCAGATCTCTGGTATCCAGTTTGGAACGTTATTACACTAATCTTCGCCGCTTTCGTTTCTGGAGTAATCACTGCTATGGTTCAAAGCACTTCTGACGTTGGTGCTCAGGCTTCAACCATTGGTATATTCAGCGGTGTTCTCGCCGGTTACGCGTTTTTAGTCCCCGCTCTCTTGGGTGCCATCTGCTGGTGCATGGACATGGAGGACATCAGCTACATGGTTCTGCTCGACTTGATCGTGTACTCCATGACCATCCTGATCCCAATATTCATATTCTATCCGATCTCGTCCATCATAACGACCGCGAAGGTGATGAGGACGGTCGCCATCATCATATACAGCGTGTGCGCCGCCTGGAGCCAGATCTTCATAGTATACCACGGACTGAGATACGTCCGCACATTCTAGGGAACCAAGGGCATGATCGTGGGCATCTCGCTCGCCATCATCCTGCTCCACGCCGCGTTCCTCGTCACCATAGGCTGCCTCATGTTCGTGATCAAGACATGAAAGTGATTTCAAGATGATTATAAGTATTGTGGTAGAAATATATATTATAATCCAAATAGACTTCCTTAACTGATCTAAACTGTAACCTTATCGACAATAATACTTTAAAGATTCAGTTCGAAACGGGAACCTTATCGGAAATACCAAGGTTCTGTTAAATTTCATCTTCATCTCTTACCTCTCATCAGGTCAGCAAAGTAGTTACTTTCAAGTAGTTACTTTTAAAAACTCTCATAATAGACAAATTGAGATCAAAATGACTTGACTGTAACTTAATCGGCAATACTAAAATCTATTTAATTCAATCTATATTTCACGACGGTTTTAATCAAATCATAATTTAGTAATATAATATTAATATCATTCACAAAAATAGAATGTAAACTAGAATGTACAATGGTAATAATTCACTTAAAATATGGCAGCTGGCTCTCCTCGGCGGCGGGCCTCATGATCACGGAGCCGAAGAAGGCGAGCTGGCTCTGGACCGGGCTGAAGAGGCTCGAACACGCGGTCTTCTTCACGCTCTTCCACTGGAGCCGTCTGCCGGTGGAGTTCGCGAGAGGAGAGGCGATCACTTGCTGGCGGGTGGGGTAGGCGACGCAGGTCATCGATATAATGGAGTGGTGTTGGTTTCGCATATATACTATACATCGATACCAGTAGCAATTTCCCAACATTGCTTAAATATTCAGCAAAATTGTTGATATTTGTGTAGAACTTCCAAGACGTTCGTTACGAAGCTAGAGATTTAAATTCGGAACGCGGTGGCGGTAACTATTATATTTTGTATTACAACAGAAATCATCATAATCTTTCTGATTTCCACTAACCTTAAGTTCGTCACCAATGTTATCGGAATTATGGATTAAGAGATTTCTTTTAAACAACGAATTTAAAGGCGTTTAGTAGATGCACGTTTCCACATCAATGAACAAACAGTAAAGATCCTAAAAAGCTAGTTTTCCCAAAGCGCATTAAAATGTGGCTCGGACGAATTAATTCTCTACCAACGCGGAAGAAGCGCTTTTGCCGTACGGACCCGACTTCCAACACCTGCTGCAACAAGAGAATGAAGTCTAGCAGTTTGTACCACAAGTGTCAACTTAAATAAATTATGTTAAGAGTCTATAACTTCAATACTCGATATCGATCAGGAACGAGGACATGTAGTGCGGGAAGTACAACCAGCAGATCTGGGGTTATCTTCGGCAGCACTTGCCGTTCGCTAATATTCAGGCGAAAAATTTCGGTGGTATTCAAATCGTGGTTAGCTACGACTACCTGAACCAAGCGCAGTACGTTCTGCAACAGATAACGATTGACGCAAAGTTGCTGCAATATTTTGTGTTTTCTCTAAATTGAATGATTGCGATTTAATATTTTAATTAAAATTTCATGGCGACTCAGATTAACATATTTAATTATTTCACAGTCACTTGTCGATGAGCCCTTCTTCGAGGTTTTTCCCGAGTCCGAGGATTCTCTGCTTGTATGCCTGGTCTCCGCGCGTGTTTTCCATGATCTCTCTTTCCGCTCCTGCGTACACCCTGAGTCTCTGGTTAACCTGCGCTCCGATTTCTTCCTTGAACACGCCCGGCTCCACCATGCCGGTTTTAGTTTGGAGGATCATGTTCCTGATGCCCTCGATCGCCTTCTTCTCGTCCTGCCTTCTGTTGTTCTTCACGTACACCAGTTCTTCTCTCCTGATGTCTTGCATGAGCCGCATGTTTCTTTCGTACTCCTCTTTCTGGAGGTCGTTCTCATTCTTCTTCCTGAGCATGAGCGCTTCGTTCAGGTTCTTGTTTTGGGAGCGGAGGTACCGCTTCTCGTCCGTTCTCCACTTGGCTTCATCTACTAAGTTCCTCCGTTCTATCACAACGGCTTGTTGTAATTGTTCGTTTACCAGGTTCCTGAGTTGGATTGAGAACCTGTTCGAGTCTATTTCGCGCTGCTTGGAGGCCAGAGATACGGTGTCTTCGAGCTTCCTGCGCATTCTGTGCTCGGTGTACTTGATCTCGCGCTCGGACTGATAAGGTCTGTAGTACTTGTCCATGATCGGCTTCAGGTACTGGTCGAAGAGGCTGTTGAGGTCGATGTTGATTATCTCTGTGTTGTTCTATTGCACACGGTTCATATACTGATCGGTGAGGTTGCTGGCGACCAGGACTCCAGCCGGATTCCGCTGGCCGTGTTCGGAAAGCCAGGCAGCCTGCGCCTGCATCGTATTCTTCTTTTCCTTCAGATACTCTACTACCTCGTCGTTGAAAACCGGGAAAGGAGGAAGCTGAATTTTCTACGCGATTAAATTGTACACGATCTCGCACAAAGCCAAGCAGTTAAATATATCACCGCGGTTAAATGCAGACGTGTTCAAATGACGTAACGGGCATTGTAGTGTTTTTTCCAAATGAGAAATTAACGGATCCACTTTGTGGTCAAAATAGTATTCGGCAAAAGCTTTGACTATTTCTGGAGTTATTTATACTAATTAACACAACTATGTTGTTATTTTAAGCTTTCTTAACAATGTATTTACACACATTATTACTTAACCAGCGTAACTATCTATATTTTGCATTATTCGATTGGAGTGAATATAATAATAATCTTAAATAAAGAGGAATATCACTTTATTTCATACCCAAAAGAAAAATATTTTGAGAACTTTTCTAATTCTTTTGAAAATAATCCATATGCTAACTATAATAAAGACAAAAAACAAAGAGCCTATTATAAGTCTGTCTTTTGCTTCATTTTGTTTTATATTATTAACTAAACCTCTTCCAGTTTCAGCACAAGTTGCAATTTTATCATGTGATACGCCAATTGTACGCAAAACATCTGTAGATTCTCTTAATGATGTTAAGATATTTTGAGCTCTTTCATTTTCTTCACTCATAACTCTATTAATTTAATCTAAAACTTGAATAATAGACATATTAGAAATTTTCTCTTTATCTAATTAGTTTAACTAACCTAATTTCAATTTAACCTAATTATCAAATGTATTTTATAAATATTATAGTTGAATTTCATCAAACTTATCAATTATTTTAGATTTTTGTGTTTAAATATTTTCATTTATTGTACTTATTTATTTTCTTAATGTTTACTCATCTATTTAATCACTATTTGTAAATTAGTTCACAAGTTCTGTTAGTTATTGCATTGATGTGGTAATAATGTTATCATATGTAGTGTAATATAAGTGTAATTTATTTCTAAAATCTCACTTCAATGACATTAGACTTTCCAATATTTAAGAATTTGAATACTAATTTGGCTCGAGAGATTATAACATAGCAACCAAATATTTAAATAAATGCATAAAATATGGTGCAATTGCAAGTAATTTTACAAATACTTACAGGACGAAAATACGATGATAGTACAGAATCTTTTACATTTGTACAGTTATAACTAAATCAAACTCAACAAGGATTTACGATTTATGATTAGGACGAAAACGAATTAAACGAATGGCTTCAAGTTGAAAACGAAATATTTCCACTTAATAAACTATTATTTGTGGGGTAGCACAAATGTAACATCCATCTATATTCACCGCATGTATCTAATGCAATTATTTCATGTTTGTGTAATAGTGAACAAAATGAAATCGATAAAAACTCGATATAAATATACTTTGACAATATTATATGTGATGACAATTCTGTAAATATTGATAGTACACAAATTAATGATCAAAGCTACTAGATAGAGTTAATTAAGATGATACGAACTAAACTATTACATATAAACACTTTTGATATTCAGAAAACAACAAATTTACTGTTAATGAACATGATATTTTACGATTGTTATGATATAAAACATCTTAAAATTAATTGTTAAGACAATAAAATATAGTATATTTAAGAAATAATTAAAATCAAAAAGAATAATATATTTATCTATGCTAATTCTATTCAAAATTTAAAGGATATACAATAATTAATGTTAGACACGGTTAACTTTATGAAAATAGAACATCACACACATAAAGAATATGACATGGGTTACTTGGTTGCTATTAATGAATAATCTAACGATGATAGTTAGAAGCTTCTGATAATGATGGAAATCCCTAACTTTGACATATACTTTGCTTATTCTGGAATAGCAAAAGTTATTATCAATCTTGTAAGCAAGTAATAACGAGCCACTCTTTAAGCTATTGATGAGTATGCCTAATGTAATATTTAGTTGATCACGATAAGAGATTTATCGGTAATATTAAAATGAAACTTTTTAATGAGCAATTAGTCTAAATCACTTCATTTTATAAGTAAACTATAATATTTAGTTGTCTACTTTGATACTTACTGCATTCTTAACATTCTCTAGTTATTACTTTTAACATACTATTTCTATATTATTATTTCTTAGTATTTTAATGGAATTACATTATATAATTTCTTAAAAATGTTCGTAAAATATAGAACTGTAATACTTAGGAAGTCCTTTCATGTTAACAATTACGACATAATTCAATTACTATTCTATATCTTTTTATTTTCCTTCGTAATGTTCAATATCAATCCTATAAGTTAATTTCTTCTCATTAAGTTCAACTAAATTCAAATATTATTTAACTTAATCTAAATCAGAATCGTTGCAAACTATACATAAATCTTTAGTTGTCAATTGTTTAATTTATATATTTTTCATCAACTCGTTGAAACAATCTGAAAGTAACAAATATGAATTGTCTGGCATATTTTGCATGTTAATAACAATATTGTATGTTATATGAGTTAACATCGAGTTATTTGCGAACTGCATTCTATACAAATCTACCATCATCATCTCTTATTGCTTTAGCATTTCGATATTATTTAGCAGTTTCTGTTGTTGTTTCTACATCTTTGCAATTTATTTTTATACCTGTTTATTGAATTTAATTAGCTACTTATACATTTTCTCTTATTCTTTCTAATTTATATGTATTTTTGGAGATTTTTATGTGCACTCTTACTGTAATTGCTCTTGTTCTTTGATTAATTTAAGAATGCTTTGAACTTATTACTGATGGGAGAGCTCTTAAGATACTACGGTTTCTAACTATTGTTGCACTTCCAACGTATTGCTTGATTTTTCTTTCGAGTGTGGGTCGTCCATTAGGACAGAATAACTTTGCTCTTGGTGCGAATCAAACTGTATGCTCGGCATCTCTTGGTTGGAGTTGTTACTATTTTCATTAGAATTAGCTATACTAAATTCTGGAGGTTTATTGCTTTTGTTTATGTGATTATAAATAATACTTTTAACTCTATCAAAGTATTCATCTTTAATAGTTAACGATACCATCTATTACATTTCATTTAGTATTTTAATATCAACACTTTCTTCAAACAATGTACTTTTATTAAGTTCTAAGCTAAATTCTATAAGTTACACTAGTTATTCTCCATTTTCAACAACAATCTATACTAGATTTTCTTTAATTTTTGAAGCATTAATAGCTTTTTAAGCTAAAATTGATGTTTTATTGTTTGAATAGTTTTTATCCATAAATAAACTTAAATTATCAGGCGAACCTGATTAATTAATTGATGATACTTTTTTTAAACTTACATTCAAAGATGCTTAACTTTTAGCCAACTATGATAGGTGGTTAAGTTATTTATAATTATCAGGTAGATCAGATGATGAAGACTTATTCTCAGAACTATTCCCTGAATAATTAAATTAGTATGAAGAATACTATTAGGCCATTTTTGACAATTATCCTACTTGTGGTATGAGTGAGTTTTGACTTTAAATTGCTCGTGGTGGTAATACATCAGTTAAAGTTTATTCTAATTCTTCTGGTTGTTCAAATAAAGTGATGTTATCAACATTTTCATTTTATAATTACTTTAAATTAATTTATGAAGATTAATTGATTATTGATTATATTGAACTATTTCTAGACATTTCTCTGGACATTTCCCTAGTTCTGTTACGTAGATGTTAGTATTTGAGATTCATAATTGAAATGGAAACACAATATAATGTAAAATCACATTAGTTAAAAACATTTAAATAATTTTTAATTCTAGATTTACTAAATAAAAAAATTTGTTTAATATGATATTTTTATAAATATAAATGTATCACACCGTAAATTATGGTTATGTGACCATACATGTAGTACACGGATTTTAGAGAAAGTGATTAGCCTACCAACAACCAATACATATTTTGATACTTTCAGTAGCATATTTGTATCAGGCATGACGTCCTTAAGCAATTATTAACTAGCCATCCGAATCTTAAAAGTGTCTAACTTCATATGCAAGATAGATGGTCGTTCAAAGTTATGAACTAGTTCCGTAAGCTAAAGTGAAATTCTATTACTTCAAGTTACTACCATACACAATTTATAGTGCTAAACTTTTAGCTTGGATCTGGTTCAAGTTATTAAAATTAACCGAACTTTAGAATTTATTTCTGAACCGTCTATATGAACTGTGTTAAACTATGTTGTTACGATACTCTTTGAGACCATGAACTACTATATCTGTCTCACACCAGCTACTCGATCAATAAATTTTTTCTTTTGGTTGGTCAAAATTCAATCCAGAAATTTGTTAAAAGTTTAATTTTAATAACTAATAAAAACTTTTGTCCAGCTTCAAGTAATTCATATATCACTATTGTAGTAATAATTATTGGGACCGCTTACTTCTCTCGAACTTCCTCTTTACTTCCGTTTTTGTAATTCTTGGTCACAAAAATCTCATTTTTGAGCTTAACTTGAATAAAGTTTGACAGCAATTATGATCGAAGGACCCTCAATATTCAACATTTTAGTTTACAAAAGTTATCATTTATTTACTATTTAATATTTACTTTAAGTTTTATAAATCTTTTTTCTTGAGTGGGTGGAGTCTCAAAGTGTTAAATAATATATCATAACTCTTCAGAATTTGGTTTCTACTTTAGCTTAATTATTAATTTAGTAATTTTACAAATACTTACAGGACGAAAATACGATGATAGTACAGAATCTTTTACATTTGTACAGTTATAACTAAATCAAACTCAACAAGGATTTACGATTTATGATTAGGACGAAAACGAATTAAACGAATGGCTTCAAGTTGAAAACGAAATATTTCCACTTAATAAACTATTATTTGTGGGGTAGCACAAATGTAACATCCATCTATATTCACCGCATGTATCTAATGCAATTATTTCATGTTTGTGTAATAGTGAGCAAAATGAAATCGATAAAAACTCGATATAAATATACTTTGACAATATTATATGTGATGACAATTCTGTAAATATTGATAGTACACAAATTAATGATCAAAGCTACTAGATAGAGTTAATTAAGATGATACGAACTAAACTATTACATATAAACACTTTTGATATTCAGAAAACAACAAATTTACTGTTAATGAACATGATATTTTACGATTGTTATGATATAAAACATCTTAAAATTAATTGTTAAGACAATAAAATATAGTATATTTAAGAAATAATTAAAATCAAAAAGAATAATATATTTATCTATGCTAATTCTATTCAAAATTTAAAGGATATACAATAATTAATGTTAGACACGGTTAACTTTATGAAAATAGAACATCACACACATAAAGAATATGACATGGGTTACTTGGTTGCTATTAATGAATAATCTAACGATGATAGTTAGAAGCTTCTGATAATGATGGAAATCCCTAACTTTGACATATACTTTGCTTATTCTGGAATAGCAAAAGTTATTATCAATCTTGTAAGCAAGTAATAACGAGCCACTCTTTAAGCTATTGATGAGTATGCCTAATGTAATATTTAGTTGATCACGATAAGAGATTTATCGGTAATATTAAAATGAAACTTTTTAATGAGCAATTAGTCTAAATCACTTCATTTTATAAGTAAACTATAATATTTAGTTGTCTACTTTGATACTTACTGCATTCTTAACATTCTCTAGTTATTACTTTTAACATACTATTTCTATATTATTATTTCTTAGTATTTTAATGGAATTACATTATATAATTTCTTAAAAATGTTCGTAAAATATAGAACTGTAATACTTAGGAAGTCCTTTCATGTTAACAATTACGACATAATTCAATTACTATTCTATATCTTTTTATTTTCCTTCGTAATGTTCAATATCAATCCTATAAGTTAATTTCTTCTCATTAAGTTCAACTAAATTCAAATATTATTTAACTTAATCTAAATCAGAATCGTTGCAAACTATACATAAATCTTTAGTTGTCAATTGTTTAATTTATATATTTTTCATCAACTCGTTGAAACAATCTGAAAGTAACAAATATGAATTGTCTGGCATATTTTGCATGTTAATAACAATATTGTATGTTATATGAGTTAACATCGAGTTATTTGCGAACTGCATTCTATACAAATCTACCATCATCATCTCTTATTGCTTTAGCATTTCGATATTATTTAGCAGTTTCTGTTGTTGTTTCTACATCTTTGCAATTTATTTTTATACCTGTTTATTGAATTTAATTAGCTACTTATACATTTTCTCTTATTCTTTCTAATTTATATGTATTTTTGGAGATTTTTATGTGCACTCTTACTGTAATTGCTCTTGTTCTTTGATTAATTTAAGAATGCTTTGAACTTATTACTGATGGGAGAGCTCTTAAGATACTACGGTTTCTAACTATTGTTGCACTTCCAACGTATTGCTTGATTTTTCTTTCGAGTGTGGGTCGTCCATTAGGACAGAATAACTTTGCTCTTGGTGCGAATCAAAATGTATGCTCTGGATCTCTTGGTTGGAGTTGTTGCAAAATTATTTAATATTGAACGATTCCAACAAGTCATCTGATATTGATGATAATTCCAGGTCATCCTTTTGTTTTGGTGTGTTTTCACTGTCGCATGAAAATTATGTTTTAATTTTGTAGAAGAGCAGGTTTTTAACTTGTTCTGCGTATTTTTCGATTATTGTGAGGGTAAGCAATTATTATTGTTCGTTTACGATTTCGTATTCTGCTTGCTAGCATAAAAATTGTGTCCTGTCAATTCCCATTTCAAGTTCAAGTAGTTGAATTGTTTGTTCAGCGTCAGTAACTACATATTGTATTATTTACCCTTCTTGTGAATTATTCTGGTAGCTATCTTGAGTGTTCTCTTCAGTTAGCGATTATTTGCTCATATTGAAGTCAACGAAGCTATTAACCGTTTAGTTCAGAATTTTCGTTAATTTTCCCATCCTTTTAACGTTTTCAGGCAGTTCAACATTTTACCCGCACTGATTATTATTATTATTCCGATTTCGTTTTGGGAGCGGAGGTAACAATTCGTTCTCGGATTCGGGCTGAGTAAAAAGGGTTAACGTGTCCGCATCAGATTCGTTTGGGAGGAATCTGAGAGTTTACGCCGAGGACGCGTTCACAATCGATTGAATTGAATAGTTTAGTTTTGACTTTCTCGTTTTGGAGTGGACGCGGAATTTGGAATGTTAATGGGTTTGGGGTTAAAGAGGGGGTATGGGTAATTTAGTGTCTAGTTCTAATTTGTTTAAATTGTATTTGATTTTAAAATTATTACAATGTGTTGAAAACTAGATTATTATTTGTTGGGCAATATAATGTAAGAATGTATATTATAATTTATATTAGTAGACAATTTGATGAAGTAGACAATTCGAATTATTTAATAATTCGAATTTGTTAATATTAAATATAAATGAAGTCACTCATTATGTTTTGTGTTCAATCACCTGAATTTGAGGCAATTTAGTTGTTATATCATTGATATAACGTCTTACTTCAGGTAACCTGGTGTTATCGCAATACAAAATTAAATCGTTTTGTTGTACTTCAAAATTAATTCCTTTTAAGTTGTTTGTTAAATAACTTCCGACATCATTTAAACTTTCTAGACATGCACTTGTGCCAACTTAAACAGCGTATTTTTGTACAGGAGAGGGTATCGCATTCATTGGTTACTAGTTGGGAAGGATTGGTGGGTTATTAACTGGCATTCCTCCATACTAAACTTAAGCTCCATTCATTGGATTAACAGGTACACCTTAGGTTGGAATTCCCTGGGCCGGATTAATCTGAGCACCGATATTACCAAATGGTGCATTCGTTGATTATTGAGGAGGCATATTATAGTTAGCCTGTGGATTTATATTATTACTTTGTGGAGACATATTTGCACCAAATGCGTTATTCATTGGGTTATTAACTATATTGTTAATTGGTGCCTAGTTCATTGGCATTCCTGATTGTGGAGGAACGTTTCCGAACCCACTTTGTGAGCCTGTCATTGGGTTATTTACTCCCATAGAGCCGCTTAAATTAATCTGTTAACCATTCATTGGTTGACCTTGTGGACTTCCTAAATTAAGCCCTGGGACATTCATTCCCTAGACACCTCCTTGCGCTCCCAGGTTCAATCCCTGCACAGGTTGATTATTTCCAACAGGTACTTGATTTTAACTCATTTGAGCGGTTGGAGCTGGTTCTTCAACGAACGCGTTTTTGAGCAGCTCTTGTTCTCTGAGGAACTGGTCGAGGAGGCTCGTGGGCTGGTTCTCGGTCTCCAACAGTTGGAACTTGTGAATGAGCAGATATAGGACACTGTCAATTTTTTCAAAGTGAACCTGGTTGATTTTGAGCTCCAAAAGCTCCTGGGCCTTGTTCAAGGTGGTGATGGTTGGATTTTGAGCGAGGAATTGCGCACGTGGGATGCTTGTTATCTTCTCAATTTGCTTAAGAGTCTGCTCGGCGTTTGAAACGGCAAGTCTCAGCTCCTTGGATGGCTGAGCGTTATATTGCTGAGCGTTGTACTGTTGTTGTGGCGGGTTATAAGCTGTAAACTAAGGTAAATTGGGACCAACCTGTTATTGAGGTAATTAAGGAGAAACTTGAGCAACTTATGGCATATAGGCATTTTGGGCTGGCGGTGGCGGATTTTGATAACCTTGCTACGGATTCATTCCTTAAAACATAATTTATTATTGTTATGGAAATCCCTATGGCTACTGAGACTGCTAACCTGGAACAAATTATTAATTGTTGAACATTTATGATGTGGATTGGAAATAAATTAAAAATTTCTAGTCACAATCTGAATTAACAATATAATATTCAACTAATAATATTACTGCAATAATAATACTCTAACCTTAACTGAAAGTTTAATAGAGAAAATTAATGTTTATTGTAATAATTATAATGCGAATGATCATTATATCTATTAAAGAAGTCTTCTTCTAGACGAAGCATATCTTTGATGCACTCAAAGTTTTAGAACACGAGACTGAGCCAGTAAAATGAAAGTAAAGTGAGATAACTGTGAGATATAATAATAGGTAATACGATAAACGAATTAATATCATAATAAATTATTATCCAGTAATATCTACCCTTAAGTTAAACATGTATGATATACTAGTGAAAATATTATATATAAGAATATCAAGTAATATTTAATTAAAATATAGAAATATTTCCAATCCACAATAATGTCTAATAACCAAGCCATACAACAGTTTCAAAATATAACTTAACTTAGCAACTCACAAGTGATAAGAATGTACATGCAGGAAACTAATAACCAGGTTGAACTGGCTGTTGCAATATACAATAAAAATTTTGAAGACTTCGTTGATATAACCGAAGCATCTGATGAATAAGCAAGGAGATACCTGAATCAACACCACGAAGTCGCGGATGCAGTTAACGCACTTTAAAAATCAGGCGAAGAAATAGTGCCTCGTAAAAAGATATATAGATATCATCAAACAGATGAACAGATACAGAAACACATAGCATATTTCCGTGATCACTTTAATACTTCAGAAGAAATAGCAACTTCATACGTGCGAAACGCTTATAATGATATCCTCTACGCATTCAAGAAGTATTAGCAAGACTTGGATTAAATTTAAAGAATTAATGGTATAGGGAACAAACAGGAAAAGATTTAGTAACTCATAAGGGCGAGAGACGAACAAAATATTGAATAACCACCTAATGTTAATGATCCAAAATATAGGATTCCATAGAAACCAAGTAACAACTAAGCATCTGGAAACAGCGAAGGAAAATCAATTGTGGTTCAAGTTAAAAATGCAAGTAACGCAATAGATTTAATTGAGCAGTAAATATAGGTGAGGAGAAACGAGTTTGTTCTTGAATACAAAGTTTAGTTACTAAATAATAATGTTGAATTGCTCCACCTGAAAGTCAAAGCGTAGTACTATGACTAAGTAATGGATATAATCACAGGTTTAATTCAGTCGTAAAACATGAAGTGAATTACGATTTCGTTTAAACATTTTGTAATCCGAAAATAAATGAACTCGCTGTTATTCAGTCAGAACATTGGCGCTTAATTTGATAAAAGTAATTTATTGAGCTGTTAAAAACTCATACACTGTGATTTTAAAAAAGTTTTTGATTAATTTTGGTTCAAAAATAAAACGACAATCTTGAACTAATATAATAAATCAAACATTTTAACTGAATCACTAAAATCTATAAATTTTGTTGGTTAAAAACAATTTAAAAATCATATTCACTTTCTTCTACAATCTAAAATAAGAATTAATCAGTTTATATACAAATAGATAAGTCATATATAAATATAATTAATTCTCATTAGTTTGTATTTATCCAAAATTATGAACATTAAGTATCATTAGAATGATTCCATTGAATCCAATGATTAGAACAATGAACAAATTTTAAAATTCAAAATATTATTATTGTTTTAAAGATTTTTAACGTAGTTCGAAATAGTTATATTTCTGAACTCTATTATCTTCATACGAATTTGAGTTCTAAATAACTTAATGTCTTACACCTTCTCAAATATTGTGAATACGTTCTTTGTTCGTTAAGACATATATAATTATTGTAGCGAAGGCCTAAATTGATAGTTAACGTAGTAACTTTCTTTATTCAGATGATGGCTTATAGCAGAAATGTCTGAGATAAAATTTGAATCTATATCTAGCATAGATAGACTTGATAATTCTGCAATTACAGAAATATCAGTTATCTAATTATTAGCTGCATGTAGCTCTTTCATAGAAAATAAATAACGCAACGGCGTTAGATCAGTAACTTTATTTTTACTAATATTGAGAGTTATAAGATTTTTTAGATACTTAAATACTGATATATCAGAAATCTTGTTCTTATTCAAAAATAATTCGTTAATTTAAGATAAATATCGTAAACATGATATATCATTTATATTATTTTCATTTAAATACAATTATGTTGTATTCTACAAAAATTAAAGCACTTATATATTATTTAATTCAGTTTAATACATTTTGAGAGATTTAATTCGTGTTAAATGTTGAAAAACAGAAATATCTTAGAGATAATACTTATTATAACCTCGTCTGCTTATGTTAAAGGTATTTAAATTTAACAAGCTTTTTAATGGTTGAATATCTAGTATATTATTGCTCCATAAATGTAATTATTCTAATTTTGACAGATATTGAACTGAATTTATTTCTGTTATATTATTTCCCCCAAGATTTAAATTAATCAATTGTGTTAAACTATGAATATTAGAAATATCAGTAATATCGTTTTATTGTAAGAATAATTATTACAAATTTGTTAGTTGACAAAGTGGGGATATATCGGTAATATAATTGGAATTTAAATTAAGATATGTTAAATCGCTTAGATATCTTAGTTCGGATATGACTTTTATTGTGTTTTAATTTAAATCCAAATGATATAACTAAGTCATTTATTCAATACCACTCAGCTTTTAAATGCAGCACTATTGTACCTATAAGTCCAAAATATTACTTGGTGTTTTGTTAAAGTTAACTAAATCACATGATTAAACTTTCAGAATAGTAATATCAAATTATTCGACAAATTATAAATTTTCTATAATTACATTCGTAATTTCAAGAGATTTATCTTATATAGACTTTTTCAAATCTGAAAATGATATTTCGTCCGTATTTAAATGATTTCTACTATATTACTTCATTTACAAAGAAGTGGAACGATCAAATAATAAATAAAATAATTTAAAACAAGTCTAATTATATTATTATTAATTATAATATGTGAGATTAAACTGAGAATATATTAAATATTTACCATTCGCATCCAACTACTAACATATTTTAAACAATATCTAATACAATGTAAACAACAGCGTTTATAAGGGTTGTATAAAAAAGAACATATAAAAAATATTTTTTGATTAAGTTTTTGTGATAGAATTTGCGTGAATTAACTGTTTATTGAATATACTACAGTACCTATTAGTGTTCTGTGTTTTGTTTTGCGGATATGGTTAGGTGAGTTATTTTATATACCAAAATTATGTAAAAGGCATAATTGTTTAACAGAAAAATTTAATAATATGAGCTAATATTATTAATAATATTACAATAATTTACCGTACGCCTAATCGCCCAAATTCACACCACTTTTCGATCTTAAACAAATTCGTTAATCTTAAATCTTATTTTGTTTAAACAAAAGCTTCTTCACCCACATAATATTCTTCTGAACGAAATTCACCACTCCAATGCAAACACAACCTCTTTATCAGTTTTCAGCGCTCAGGAAGTTAAACTAAAACGAGATCCAGTCCAGGTAAATCAAAGTCCGCGAACAACTCGTTTTTGAGAAACTCTCCGAGCACAGACCAAAAAGAATCCAAGAGAGCGACAGTGAAATAAGTTCCGCCAGAAATTCGGTTAAAAACGGGGCCAGAAACGAGTGAATAGACTTTAAATAGTTTTTATTAACTGTAATAATAAATAAATAAATAAAATAATATATATTATAAAACTGTTATATATATAATTGGAGTCCGCTGACGACTCCGTGAGGACCCTGTTGGGTCTTTACTGAGTGGGCATAAATGACCCATAAATGAGCCCGTTTTGAAAGTGGAAACACTGGCGTGCGAGAGCCTATGGTTTGCTTTCGAAAGTCTCAATGAAGTCTGTTTGTGCCGTCTCGAGAAAGTGAGATATATATAATTGGATTTAAAATAATTGGAAATAAGATATTATTAAACCATTTGTGGGGAAGATTATGTATGTTGAATAATGAACGAAAAGAGAATAATGAACGATACTAAAAAATAGAAGAGACAATATTGAGAAACTTCTAATAAGAAGAATAGGAAACTTCTTATAATTTTTATTAAATATCAAAGGACGCCTATCCTTCACTACACTGAATAAATAATATAAATACGAATTTCATTGTGTACGTTTTGTTATCAGAATTTATGGTATTGCTTTCAACACCTAACCTACTGCGCTCTCAACTACTTATTCAATTTGCTAATTATATTGAATTGAAATGGTTTGACCATATACTGTGGTGTCCGAGCCAACTTTGATTTTAACAAATGTTTATGTAATAATTGCGCTTGAAAATTAAATCACTGTATTTATGCTAATTATAACATATTCAATTAATTCTGCGGTTCATTTCTTTTTCACTTCATCCTTCAAATGACGAAGCACACACGAAGCCGACGGATCACAATACAAGAGCGTCGCATAATGATGAGAATGTGAGAAACAGAATCACAAACTGTTGCAACCAAGAAATACATTGCTTGTTGCCTTCAATGTAGTCTCCAAACTGTTTATTCCATTTTTAAGCACTTTGAAGTTACAGGCAAGCTAGAAGCTTCTCATGCCGATAATAGTGTCAGAAAATTTGACTAAGCTGAGATTTTCGCGTTGTTAAATATCGCCAGAGCCATAGATTCGAAACTCGACGAATCATAGCTGAAAAATACTAAGCCCTTCGTGGAATTTCCATGTCTCTAACAACGGTATCTCGTCTCCTGGCCAAATTCAGTTTAAGCTTCTATGTTGCTAAGATAAAGCCAAAACTTACCGAAAAGCATAAATTGGAAAGTTTGAACTTTGCTCGAATGAACCTGAAACAACCAATTGAATATTGGAGAACTTTTTAGTATACCGATGAGTATCGCTCAAAATGCTATGCAAATCGAGCGAGTAGAGTGCTCAGAACACCTAAAGACGAGTGGAATCCGAAGTATTTTCTCGAAGTGTAAAATATGGACTGTTTTCGTGCATGATCTATAGTACGATTAGCTATAGATATAAGGGTCCATTATGGTTTATGCCGTGCGGTACGACCATGAATTCAATTGTCAATTCTTAAGTTCTCAGACAAGTTACACTTCCATCACTTAATAGCATAACTTGAAGTTGCAACAAGATAACGCCCCGACACATTTTAGTAAGTATATGAAAAACTTTTATACTGCTAACAACATTGAGCTCTATCGCTTTCCAGTAATGAGTCCAGACTTAAATCCACTTTTTCACTGCTGGAATCCACTGAAGTCAAACATTTCCCCTGAAGAATGTACCACATATGACTTATTAAATGAAGAAGTAAAGAGGGCGTTGGAGTAAATCTCGTTAGATATCATCAATCATTTGATTGACTCTATGCCCAAAAGGTTAGAAGAAGTAATAAAATAGAAAGGAGACGCTACTAAACATTGAGTTAATATATAGTTAAAATTAATACAAAAAATAGTTTTGAAATAGTTAGTATTTTTTGAAATCAAAGTTGGCTTGGCGACCACAGTACTGTTGTGTTTCCTCCTGTCTAATTCATAAAACCCAAGACACTTTATACTTAATCTGGAACATTCTATAAATTCATGTCTATAAATTTAACTGTATTTTATGGGATTTAAAATGGTTAGTATTGACGTAATTTTTGTTGCAATTCATTGTTTTGAACAATAATCTGATTCATCTCCTTAGCCATTTATTAAATCTTTGTATCATTTTCCTGGTTTTAGCGAGTTACTAATTCAAGTTCATTATCAATATATTATGCAATAATTGATAATATTTGATCGTAATATTGGTTAACTGGTTAGAATGATAGCACGCATCTATTATTCAGAGGTTTCATCTATACATTAGATAATAGCTGGTTTTGCTACATTTAAAGTTTATCAATAATGAATTAAAGCGTGCTGAATCCGTTATTTACGATGCATACTATTTCTTTTGCTTATTGAACAAATGGTTGGTTATTTGTTAAATTGTTGAATTATGGTGCGTTGAATTCTATTTTCGGCGGTGTGAATACATTTTTGTTTCCAAACGGCGATTGTATTGGAATCTGCGTTTAATTCTAACTAAACTGTTTTACAGGTGCTCGTGGCAGTCCCGAGAACATTTTCTGTTATATTTTTGGTTCATCTTTTCCATATTCTTTAAGTTATTCTTTTACTTCATTTTAACATTATTATATTTGGGTTGATTTATTTTGGGCTTCGTTTATGTATTTATCTTTTTGTTCGGTTTGTTCGAGGTATTAATCTATTGCTGTTTGCAGGTCGAATTCGAATTCTAAATATTTTCGGGCCGTTTTTGGGTTTATTTTTGTGATTTGAACGAATTCGTTTAGTTTGTTTTGGAACTCGTTTGTTGCGTTTTGGACGTTTTAATTCGATTCGTGCAGATAGCGGTTTATTATTTCTAAATTGTAAATTCTGTTCAGTTGCTTGAACTGTGAAACTAAATCGTCCATTGGAGTGGGAAAAAGTATTTATTGTTTTAAAATTGATTGAAAGAAGTGAATTGAGTTGATTGTGTTAATTGTGTTGATTGATAGAAATATGGTAGAAACTTTGTTTACAAATGCCAAATTATTAGTTGTTAATTGGAATATTTATTACAACCCATTTAGTATTTAATTCAGTAAATTAATATTATGTATATTGATTATTATAATAATGACGTATATTGACATTTCTATATTGTTAATGGTTCAAAAATTAATTAAAAAATGTTCAATTCATTCATTGCAATCTTTTGACTCTAAGTTAGCCAACGATATCATTCAAAGCTTGCTCAATAGCTTGCGCTTAGATTGGTGTATATTAAATAACTAAAATTGATCCATTTTATTGTACATTAGCACCTAAATTCACCAAGTATTGACCGACGTTTTGAATTTACTGGGGTTGAGTTTGCATTTCGATCGCTGCAGTTATTTAATTTTGGGGTTATGGAGACACTATTTATGGGCGTGGAGACATTACCTATGCTTAAATAGAATTTACTGATTGAAGAGGTTACTATTACATTATTTGTGGATTAACTTGTATTTATTTTTGCATTTAATTAACTTGATCTCTCAATTTTTGTACCTCTTGTAGAAGTACATAATTTTATTGTGTTTGTTATGAAAGATTCATTAATGCGTCATTGTGTTATTGTTTAAATTTTTGATTTACTTACTATACTTCTTTAATTTCCAAATATTATTTCTCTTTTTCTGACTTTAATAATTAAATTTGGTCTTTTAAGTTATCATTATCTTATTTAAGTTAGTTAAGTTCTTTTTCAGTTTTCTGTTTAATAATTTCTACTTCATTCTTGCGTTGTTAATGTAATAAGCTTTCTTACGTGTGTAGATCAATTAAAGCTTTTTTAACTTGTTCGAAATATTGTTCTTAAACGGTTAGTGTCAGAATATCTGAATCATTTAGTGTTTCAATTTAATGATTAACTAAAAATTACTCTTAAAACATTTTAAGTTGCTGTTATAAAAAAATAAGAGCTTTGTTACCGTCATAAACCACACATACTACGGTTCCTTTTACTTAATTAACTTATTAGTTAAATTAATTATTTGGCAAAACTTAGAAATTTGGTGAAAATATTTGTCGGTTTGTTCCATCAAAATTATTCGGCTAGAACTATTTCACCTATTGTTGAACGAACTGTTAATTAACTGGTGAATTCACCGGTTGGAACTGTTAAGTTTGTTGAGAAAACTGTTAATTTTGTTGGTTGAACTAATTTGGTACAAAAATTGGTGCTTAATAGTTGGTGCCAAAATGAACTGGATTATTGGATTATTAAACATATGCTTACTAATAAGGGCTATTGGGTTAAAAACTCTATTAGCCTTACAATAGATTATTTTGATTTTACTATTGACCAAAATTACTTGATTATTGCGCTGGGTTTGCTTAAAAACTTTATTATTGGATATTATATACTGGAACGTTAGGAATCGAGGCCTAACTTTGCTATTGAACAAAATTATTTGGTTGGACACAATTTTAAGGCTGTTAGGCATAACTAGTATCTTATTTAAAAGTGTTATTAGGTTAGTTCTCAACAATTTTATCGTCTTAACCATTCTAATTAACATTAGTAGATTATTCTTAATTTTTTTCTGAGGAAACATTATTTTCGTTAGTATTAGGTTAGTAAATGTATTTTTAGTCAAATGTTGGCTCCTTTTTCTCCTTTTTCTAACCAAAAAATCCAGTTGTTTTACTCTTAATTTATTCTGATTGAGGTTGAATATCAAATTATTGAGTTTAATTAACATTTTATTTGTCATGCTCATCCTGAGTTTAATTGGGTACATTTTATTTATCTCTGTTTTATTTGTCGATTTTTTGTTTATTTAACGCAATATTTATATCATTACACGCGCTGTATAAATATTATTTCGCTACATCCTTAGAACATTCGGTACAACCCATAAACTTAGCAATTAGTGTTTCTTCGTTTTCATCATTTTATTGTTAATTTTGCTATTATTGCTTATCCTATTCTACGAAATACTTTTCAGCTGCGATAGCTACGTCATAATCAAATTTCAAAAACTTTCTGGCTTCTTATTCATTGCTTGAAGTAGTTTCGCAAAATTCAGATATTTTTCTTTGAAGAATTTACATTGCGTTACTAACATTATATTCTGTTTCATTTAAATATTGCTCTATTGTCCATGTATGGCTTATTCCAGACGCTTATTTGAATCCTGCAACTGACTCTCTATATTTTTTAACAGCTATAGCTACATCGTAATCTTTATTTAAGAGTATCTTGGCTTGTACTTCATTACTTGAAGTTGCCTCACGAAATTCAGCTATTTTTCTTAGGAATATTGATATTGCGTTGCTGATATCGCCTTATGCTTCGTTCAAATATTGTTCTATAGTCCACCAGTGATTAATACCTGATGCTTATTTGAATCCATCAACTTACCCACCATATTAAAATGACATTTAAAGCGTGGTGTGGATTTGTAAATCCTTTTGCTAATAATATACATTATATAACTCATATATCACTAAGACCTTGACAGAAGTTACATTAGTTCCAATATTGATTAGTTGTGAAATATTGAACAGATTTAAGTACACATATATTCATATTAATCGTCGTTATCGTATATTAAAATAAATGGTTGAATAATGTCTCTATATCTATACCAATGAATATTTATATATTTTAAAAAGATCACAATATAATAAAAGATCTCTTGATTATTTGAGAAATTAAATAAATTGTGGTTTGTTCTCAATGCAGTTGATTTTTTGAAGTTTGTTTTAGTCCTGTTAATACTTTTTAATTGCAATAGTAATGTCAAAATAAGCGTCTTTCAAATATTGAGTTGCGATTTTTTATGAAGTTGAAAAGTAGTCACGGAAATAGGCAATGTGTTTCTGGACCTGTTCATCTGTTTGATGATATCTATTTATCTTTTTACGAGGTATTATTTCTTCACCTGATTTTTTAAGTGCATTATCTGCATCTGCAACTTAGTAGTGTTGATTCAGGTATCTCCTAGCTTATTCATCAGATGCTCCGGTTATATCAACGAAGTCTTCAAAATTTTTGTTGTATATTGCAACAGCCAGTTCAACCTGGTTGTTAGTTTCTTGCATGTACAATTTTATGACTTGTGGGTTATTTATTTGGGTTATTTTTTGAAACTGTTGTAAGGCTTGGTTATTATACATTAATGTGGATTGGAAATATTTGTAATATAAAATATCATAGTACAATGTGAATCATGGAGAATGAATTTAATGTTAAAATTAAGGGGAGAATTTTCTAGTAACATGATGCCAAGTAAAAAAATTAATAATTCTTGTGGTTAGAACGATTAGGTTCGGCGGTCAACGCTAGAGCTGAAGAGGCATTGCTGGAATACCAGCTTTGTTTAGTGTGATCGATGATGGGTTCATACGGTTGCGTTTCCTCGCCTCATCCCACTTCCTGAGATGCGGCTCGGCCAAATCGGTTGCGGAAGGTAAAATTCCCCGATTCAAAGTGCTGAGCTGCCGTCAAGGATCGGTATGGCTAAGGGCATGCCATCAACGAGCCTTCAGGATTGGAAAGCGGCAACCGCTCCATTGCTTCCTTAGAAACGCAGATGGTACGACGCAGGTGGATTCCCGTATAGATCGGCTTGCACGAAGCAGCCGCATTACGCCCCTGGATGCTTGTACCCGAGTCGTTGGTAGCCTTGGCTGCGGAGGTGCGCCTAACGTACATAGGTATGTCTAAAACTAATGATCATTCGCGTGAACTTACAGTTCCTGTACAGAAGACCGAACTAGTATAAACGAAAGTTAAGTGAGTGGGATATATAATAATCTTGGATATATAATCTTTGATATATAATAATCGTGGTTAGTAATTTTCCGTATATTGTTAATATCAAATAATAACATATCATCATTAATCAATTATTTTAATAAAATAATGTTAACAAAACACGATACTTTATATAGGTTAATTTAATTATTTAATATAATCATTTACAATCTTATTCAAAACCATTTGGTTTACGAATATTAAAACAAACGATCACTTCATTTTCTGAACTCTTTCTCTGAGTTCCATCGTTTCTCTGTAACTTTTTTCAACCGTTTTCAGTTTAAATTGGTAGAATTTTTCGGCCAAATTCCTGAGGTTTTGGGTTTCGTTCATTTTCTGTTTAATTTCGTCGAACAGTTCCGGGTTGTTTTCGGCTTTCAAAAGCTCTTGGTTGCTTTGTATTTGTTATTTAAGGTTTTCAATTTGATTTAGGGCTTCTTGCTGAGAATTTTGCTGGGATTTGATAGATTGTTCTCTGGATTTGATTTACTACAGCAATGTTGATTTGGTTGCTTCAAGCTGAGTCACTTGAGCCTGAGTTACTGTGTTGAGCTTGTACATCTTGGAATTGGACTCGTCAAGGAGTGAGATCTGCTTTTTCACGTTCGCAGTCTGCTCCTTCATCTTCTCAATTAACTCGCGCGGCTTCTCAAGCTGTTCGCGCTCGTCCTAGATCTTCTTGTAAATCTACTCGACCTCAGCCGGATCCTCCCTGAAATTTTACATCTGAGCGGTGATCTCTGCCTTGTGCTTCAATAAAGACTCAGTTGACTTATCCAATTAAATGAAAACATTGTCTATTTTCTACTTCTCCTCGAGCTTTGACTTGTACTCAAGCTGCGTTTGCAAATACAACTTGTTTAATAAAGAAGCTTGCTATTTGAGAACTTTCTCACGCTGTTGCTCCTCCGATAGTTTAGGGACTGGAGCTGGAGCTTGCTTAGGAACTGCTTTTGGAGCCATTATTCAAGAAGTGGTAATTTTAACATAAAATAATGTTATAAACATTATAAGTAGCATTTACATATATTAAAATTCTAAATAAAATTTGTTTTCATTTTTGTTTAACTATACTATTGTGTGCACTATATATTGGCTAGTTTAAAATTTCTCACTTCAAATGCAGGTGGATTTGAACCTATATGAGTCAATATTCCGTGCGCTTGATACAGACGATTCTGGTGGTATAGACCCAGATGAGCTCTACGCTGCACTCTAGGAGCTTGGAATTAGGATGAATAAGGAGTGTATTCGCTCCATGATAGATTTAATTGACGAGAACGGTGACGGGCTGATGCAGCTGGACGAGTTCTGCCACTTTATGTACGTATGCCAGAATTCAAAACCGAACGATACTAAATCTATTCTCTTCTTCGCGGCTGATAATGACTACTCAGGCACGATTGATAAATTTGAGCTCGTTGAAATACTCGAGAAACTCAATGTTGAAATAACAGAAGATGAGGTGTTCGAAATGGCTGAGCAAGTGGCTGACAACGAGGACGGCACATTATCTTACGAGATGTTCCTCGAACTCATGTCAAAACTAATGGACGAATAAGAGGAAGAATAAGAACCTGAACCAGAAGTAGTCGTGAGAAGAACAAAAGAAAAGAAAGGAAAAAAGAGCAAAGCTCAACCACTCAAAATGAAAATAGAAACTGAAACGGTTTCATTCATTTGAAAGAGAAAGAATGAGATATTTTAGACTAAAATTTCAACATTAAGATAGAAGGATGGAGATTATGCGTTATTTTCTCCCACACCACAGTTGAATGCCACCTTAAAATATCAAAGAATACATAGAAAGCATAAGAGACTAGATATTTTAAGACAAATAATAATAAATAGATATTTTTAAAGAACTTACTGGATAATCAGATAAATAATCTAATGAATATTTAAATATATGTGATAAGAAACTTCATATCGCTTTAGAAGAGTATTTCAAAGAAAACGAATAACTAAATTAATAATTCAAGGATGACAAACTGAAGTTTTTTGAAATACAAACACGTATTGATAAATGGTTACTAAAACATAATAATTGCTCATACTTAGAAGCTTAATAAAAAATTAAAGAAAATAAAGATGGTCCAGTTGTAATAACAATAAAAAATATAATAATAAATACAGACACCGATTTTCAAATCAATAAGATACAATAAGATTCAAGTAGTCTGCAAGAAAAATCATAAACGCATAAACCTGCAATATAATGTCCCGATGTACATTACAAAATATTTAAACAGCAAGACAATATAAATTAATTTGAAAATGATAAATATTAGAATTAGTTCTCAAACTAAGTGGAACACAATTAAATGTAAAGAAATCGGTCTTTAGAAATTGTCGAATATAAAAATATAAATTATAAGTAAACTCATAATTATGAGTCTAAAACTAACAATAACAACTAAAACTAAAGATATGTTTAAAATAATAAAATAGATATTATGGAATAATTACTACCTTAAGGACCAGAATTTGAACATTTATTCGAACAAAACAACTAAGAACCGTAGTATCAGGAATAATAACCATAATATACAAACTAATATGCAAATCATTCTATCTAACAAAATTTGTATCAACAATAATCCCCGTATATCCATTCGCCTATTAGCTAAGTTCCGTATCAATAAAATATGTAGTAAAATAACTTCAATTACAATCAAAATGTAAATAACTCAGCTCTAGGTTTCCATTAACATCAATAAAACTTTAATTCTTCTTTATAGCCTTCTTTCCCACAAAACTTAATTGCCCCGAATAACTTTAATCCGAATTAACAGAGATTCTAACCAAATATTTCTTCCCAACCAATCAATAATCAACAGCCAAACTATGTTTAGCAAAGCAATCCACAGTTCAATCAGAACGCCTAATAGTACTAACAAAACCAATATTAGCTAAATATTCAAAATTATCAGAGACCGCATAGCAATCATTCCCCTTAGTTTGTTCAGCCTTCGTAAAACTTCAATTCGCTCATTTAAGGTCCAAACTTTGCTGTAAATCTGCAAATTGCCCAACTAAATCAAAATTAAGCTGTAAATCTTTAGGCAAACGTAGCTCCGCAGTTCAACCCAAACTAAAATATTTTACAAACAAACTAATTTGTTCCATAATAAAATCTATAAATCACCCAATAAACCTTAAATGCAAATTTAAACCCGAACGGACCGGTTCAAAACATTTTCAACTAAAATAAGTTCGGAGCCGTTTAAACGCAACAGCCGGTTTAAATTTCGTGCTAGAACGCTCAAATAAACTAATCCGTATTTAACAACAATTTGAAAACTGCACAACAGTTTCCACACCGAAATACAATGTTAGGGATGCAATAACAGTTGCCAGTTTTTGATTAAACTCAAAGCCCAATAAATTTAAGTGCAAATGTAAATTAATCGATTAAAAATACTGTGGTAATTATAAAGAACGCGGATATGAAGTTTGGGCAGTTTAATAAGTAAATTCTTGAATTTCTTTAGCAGTATTTGACATGCGCTAGTATATAAACGACAAATTAAGGAGATATAAATATTGTTACAACCGACGAGAACTTGAAGATTGTGCTAAACGTGGTGAACAATATCAAAATCGAAAATCATGGAATTCAATACGCTATTCATTCCAATTAGTGATTAAAATTATATGTCGCCACATTTTATCTGAAAGTGAAAATTAAGTTAAGCTTACTTTGAAAATCTTTGAAAGAAGTATCTTCCCGGTAAATAAAAGGAGTTTATTCTATAATATTCTATACATAATTTAAGAATTCTTCATAAGAACTAAGTATATATTTATATATGTAATATTTAGAATAATGTTAGTTATCATTAATTCACTACTTAAACATGCTAAATATCATTTATGGTATCATAGTTGCAATTTCTACAACACACTGCTAAGCGAGTTATATTTGACTTTGATCGACAATAATTTCCACAATTGCTGTATTTGGCTGAACGTAAGTAGGTAAGTTATGATTGCGTAGATAATTGTAAACGTTTTATACTTCTGCAGGAATGTTTTTCAAGTTCAGTACGAATTTGCTTAGATTACTTATGTTTTAATTAAATGATGGTACAGGACTGAAAACTTACTATGTAATGGAGTTGAGTTGATTTATCAAGAATGGTGTAATTGTGCGGTTTAGGGTTTGATAATTTGCTTGTTGCGGTTGAGGAGTTTTTTCGATAATGGACTAAGAGTTTGGATCTAACTATAAAATACTCTTTTCATTTATGAGTAATTTAGTGTTATCCTCAATGAGAACTATTTTTTCTTTTTCTAATTGAGAAATTTTGTCCTCTAAATTTTTAATAGCTTTCAAATGCTCCTATTTCAATTGTTAAGTTTCAACTATCATTTTTTGAAGTTGAGCTTCTTACTGATTGGATTTTTCAATCAGTATTTTATTGTGTTCCATCATTTAATTATATTATGGACTTTATTGTTAGAATTTAAGTAATGCATTGTAAACAATATCGAAATATTTACTATATACGTATAACTGCAATAGTATTTGCACTCCGTTTAACTATTAAATTATTGGAGTTTATGACAAAAAGATGTTTCGCGTCACATTTTGAGATTGTTCAACGAATTAAAGTGCACACTCTACGTCTGAAACAACAAAATATAGTTACTAAACTAATGTTTATATATTAAATTGCTAGTTGAGTGGTTGTTAATTACAGAACGACATTTGAGGGGATTGGTTCTGAACCGATTGATTAATAGGAACTTACTGTTATTGAACATATATAGGAGTAGATACTCGATTAGGTTTCACCTAATTATCATTTTAATAATTTGTTAGCGCTGTTGATATATCATACATTGCTTTTACAATATAGTGATGTGCAATCTCCTAACTTGTTTATGTTTTATCTTAGAAATATTGCACAAGTTATAAAATTTGTTCGTCACTTGGTTTATATTTATTGTTATCGTAACTCATTTCTAATAAATGGATTGGAAATAATAAATATTAAAATATATTTTACTATTTACAACTATTAATATGAATATTTAGTTTTTAAAAGAAAAGACAACATATATTACCCTTAAATAACATGACTCACTCAACAGCAACAATCCAACAAACGCAATATATAAATATGTATACTATATATACCCTTAAAAGCGAAATAGCAAAGTAATGTAGTATTATTATCATTTATTATTATCATTTATTATTATCATTTATAATCTCTATAACATTCAAATTGACACGAAGTATGCTTTTAACAAGATAAGTGACGGTAGTGTTGACGATTCAACACGAAGTACTATTCTCAGTGATTGCCGATTTGTCGTTTATTTGCATTTATACCGACGTATAGTGATTTACCATCTCACCTTTCCATCTCTCAAATGAGCTCCAACCAGACTTAAGCCTTAATAAATTATCTGTACAGTCGAAAATGATGATTTAACTATATTAAGTCAGCTTATAACTACAGTATCATTTCTAGTTAATTTAAATGATATAACGTAAGCAATATTAAAATCGATTTTAAGACGTTTGTATATCTCAAGTGTCAGCTTTATGAAAAATCTATCATTTGGGGGTATTCATAGAACTAGTATTTATAAATCAATCGCATATTAGAGAATTACTAAAGTGCCTACTTACAATGAAATGATAAAGTCATTTTAGTATATTAACGTAGCTGAACCTGAAATTTCTATATTCAATATTATGTAACTTAGTACTACCATAAATAAATAAAATAGTCGAGTATCATTTCACAGATTAAAGATAAGTTAATTATTAGCGAAGGTGCTTTTGAATAAGAACAGATGACTAAGTATTAAATAATATAAATATATTAACTAAACGTTAATATATAAATAATAATCATCAACATGTTGAAGTTTGGTAGAAACTTTCATTGAATCTAGCTAGTCTGTTTTACTGTACTTAGTGAAAAGCCCACATCTGGATTAACGAACGTAATTAACTTCGTATGCCAGTTAAGTTATATTGACAATAGTTTATAGTAAGTTTAACAAATATATGGAGTTTTTTATAAAATTACAATTAAGGGATTTCATAGTCTACGAACCTGCTCTGGCCAAGACATAGATATGGTTTATTACTGATAGTTGTATTAGTCTAAATGCCAGAGGTTTCGATAATATAATTAATATTGTTCTTAATAAATTCAAAAATTGATTATCGTTTTTTGTAAAAATTGGAATTCATCGGCTCGAACAAGTTAGTCGAGTTAGTTTTAGTAAGTCATGCACTAAATCGTTATTGATTGTTTAGAAATATTAATAATAAGTTGGTTATTGAAACACTACAAATTATCTCAACTCTAGATTTTGGACTTCCTAAGCACGCAGAGTGAACTTGGTCTATCATTTTTGTTTTGATATCTTATTTACAACTTAAATCTGAGATATCAGTTTTAACTGAAAATTGTTGGTTGTTAAAATTTAGACTTGTTATTATTGTCGAGTTCTCAATGTGGAATATATTGTTTTCGAAACTCTTCGTTCTTTCAGTGTTTGCCCTGTGTATTAAGCTATGGTAATAGTTTATTGGAAGCTGACTTAATATTGCTTTAGATCTTAAGAAAATTCTGTTGGACTTGATTTTATGGTGCATTAAGAAAACTTAAAATGTATTTCTTAGGTTAAATCAAGAGTTTTTCCAACAGTATAACTGTAAATGGCACCAAAATCGAAACAAGTGTTATTATACGTACAATAATCAGTAATTGCATATTAGTTGTATATAGCGGATATGAAGTATCAGCAAGCGTTGCACGACATGGAAATTTAATTAATTTTATATATTTATACTAAAAGCATTTTATAGCAAGTCAAAGTCGATATATTTAGTCCGACTCTCATCAACATTTGGAGTGAAAAGTTATAAATAAAAATAAAATCAGTATACATCAAGGCCTAGAAGTCATAACTGTAGCCTGGCTCCTTCCAGGAGCGTCTCCTTAAAAATCGAGGGGCTCATACAGTACCTTATCTTGTATTATAAAAAACAGATGGCTATAGCCAGTGAGTGAGTGGTGTTTTGGAGTGTTAATATCAAATTAGTAATATATGTTATATAACTTATTTTATTAGCATATTTTGAGCCCAAAATTTTGAAGTAAAATCTATGATGATTTCAAATTAAGATCCTCACTACTGTTTGCTCAGCGATGCTTTTGGTAATAAAACAACTATATTTGAGTTGATTTATTCTCAGTTTGTTTTGGACATGATAAACATTGAATAACACCGATATAATTCTTATCTTAATAAATACAAATTACTACGAGTTGGACCATAATAATTTTAAATAACAACATTGCGCTCTAGCATTTTTTAGCTTAATAAGTGTGTCAGGAGCAACATATAACTTTGGATTATGACCTTTCAATGTAAACTTTTATTATATTGAGAATTTAGTTAAAAAATATTCACTACAGAATTGAATGACATTATATTTTCATGTTATTTTTATTTCTATTTTGCTTTTTATGAACTTTTGAGTTATTCAAATTAATGTCCACTCCTCCAACGGGATATTATGAAAATATATAAAGGACAACATACCTTCAACAAAACTAGTTTATAATGACATCGACTACGGCTAAACCTTTAAATCTCAAAATTACCTTGAAATATTCTTAAAAATATTTCTACTTAAAAACTTTAATTTATAAATGCAAATAATAAACAGCTTAATCATGTAAGTGGAACGATGCAAACTTTCAATATTATTTCAACGAGGTATGGTCGTATGTTGACGACAGATTGAGCTTAATAGATTTTCGAATCTAAGCGCAAAAATATTCAAACGAACTGAACATAAAATTATGTTTGTGATACATTTTCAAACTTCTAGTGCTAGAAAGAGAATTAATACAAAGAATACGTAGTTTTATGTTCGAGAAATTTTGTTTGTACACAGATTCAAAGTATTATATTGTTTTGTTCAAATTTACAGCGAAATTGGAGCTAACCGTTAATGTAGCGTCCGTCGAGTTTCCTCGTATTGATCTTAACTCCGGCTTTCAGTTAAATTTTCAATTCCTTAAATCAGTTTACAACTTTATATATCTAATTTTGCTAGAAAATTACTAAATTAATAAGTTCAACATATGAAATTTTGCTAGAATAGCTTTTAGAACACTTGGATCTGCAGTATACTTCCAAATTCATATCTTAATTCATAACTCAACAGATACTAAAACAAAATAAATTTTTCTGCTTCTAAAATTTAAAGTTAAATTTACTATTTTTGTAATGATATATTGCAATACATCTGTGAATAAGTTGCATTTCTCTGTAATTTGCATCAGCCATATTCAAATTAGGCCAATGATTTTATTTCAATTAAGATATAAAAACCACTTCTGCTAATAACACGATTATTATTTTAATATTGATAATAAAAAATGAAATAATATTTCAAACTTACTAAGAATATTAATCATGTTGATATAGATGCAGACTCTGTTCTAAAATTTATGATTTAGTTTCAATCATATTTCTTAAAATCTTTTTAAAACCACAGTTCTAAAATCAAAATGAATAATAAGTATTTTGAAACAAGTAAAATTTATATAGTACTTAGAACTCTGGTAATGCAACTTCAGTTTATTTCAAGATTTTATTCTCTCTTGTGCTATATTTTTGAAAAGCTAAAAATTATAAAATCATTTTAAGTCATGATTCAAATCAAGCGCCTATGCTTGTATTGTTATATTATATTCGGGTATGTTCATCAACAACAGCTTCAGTCTCAGAAGTTCTGTTAGCGTTCTAAATATTGTTGCTGTTTCTAAAGAAATTTATTCAAATTAAAGCTAGTTAAACTATAAGTGGAAGTTTAAAAACACACAACTGATGTTATTATCGTATTAAAAGAAAATAACAAAGAAAATATATATCCACTTCACTATTTCGGTTTTAGTTCCAATGAAGAAAATTATAGTATCACAAGAACAAATGTCTAAATTAGAATTTTAAATACAGTAACTTATTCTAAGTAGCGTCAAGAATGTTATGACGCTTTTTCAAACTTTTTCTATTTTATAATTTAGCTCATGATGAAAATAGGGTTTCAAGGACAGCTGTTTGTAAAAAACTAAAACTGTCAAGAAAATAGTTATATAGTACATTAATAACAAATAAAAGACATTAAATAATGTCTGACAAAAAATTTAGAAAATATTGATGAATGAATTCTCAGTTTCGGAGAACTGTGGTAAATAATTTTTATAGGCCAGCTTACAATTCGAATGATTGGCGAACACTATTATATCAAAGAGTTAAAGAGGAAACTCGACGGACGTGATTTAAAAACATCAACATTCAATTTTCACAATTACAAAAATATCGAAAAACCCAATCAAATATATTTTGAGTTCAAATGAGGAAATACTTACATACAATGAGAATAATAAAAATTGAACTCATCAAAGTTGTAACAATGTAACAAGAATAAATAAAGTTAAATTTGTAGTCGGAGTGAAAATGATAAAAGTATTAATATTTATTCTTCATTACTATTTGAGTTATATAAATGTATAAAATCAATCCTGAAATACTTCTCCTTCTCAATACAATAAGATCTGTAGTGAATATGTTAAAAATAAGAATTATGATTTTGTTCTCTAACAATTATTGTCAAGGTATTAATCAAATATCTTGAATTATGGCACCAGTGAAGAATTAATAATTACTCAAAACGATTGAATTCATCAGCTGGTAAAAGTTCTCAACGTTATTATTTTCTCAAACTTTTGATTTTTTGAAAGTTGTATTATTTTTAATTTCTACAATATTAACTACTTCAAATTAATAATAAACACTAACACACCTCGTTACAGCTTAATGTAATTGAGAAGTTTAATATTATTTTTAGTTTTAGTTATAAGTCTTTGTGAACACGAATTTGGGCTATAGAGAACAATAAGCGGGTCGGATATCAAATCATAATAGTGTAAAAATGACTATATGTAATTATTGTGATAATTCATTTATATTACTTTAATATATTTTCCTAATTCACTCCACAAACCAATCATTTTATTAAATTATATTATTAACTGTTATTATCCTCAAAATTACTGATAATATTAAGCTATATGTGTAGCTATTCAATATTTTATTGTTTATATTATATTTAAATGATATATATAAATATTATTGTTTATTATCTGATTGATATTCATCTCTTAATATTTATTTATTTTAACTGTGTCACTCGATTATTCCGTACTTTGGATACGAATTAAAATGTTTCAATAGAATAATGTTCAATTTTTACATAATATTCAATAGAATCATAGTACAATGAATTATTTGGAATAACTAAAACTTGAAATACACATGCAACATGTCTTATTATATTACAAATTTATCATTTATTCAACTCCGTTTAATTATAAAAGTACGGCTTATCAAACTCTTTGATTTATACTCTTTGATTTATACATGTCAATTGGAGTGAAATTAATAGAATTACAAATGATATAATAGTCATTTTGACATACTTCACAACTTTACTATTTTACACTATTATGATTTGCTCCGACCCGCTTATTGTTCTCTATAGCCCGAATTTGTATAGCTTTATATATTTAATGATATATAAAGCTGATAGAGACATATTTATTTTTTACATTGAACAGTTTCAAAATAAAATTATTTTGTTAATCGAAATAAGTATATCCAAAATTATTTGTGCTACATATTAAACTATGGTGTTTGAAGTTATTTATGCTATCAAAACAAAATATTTCGCTTTGATCAAATTTATTTTGATAAACGTTAACGTCTAAAATTAGAAAGAGTGTTGCTCAAACTTAATAATCCCAACAAATAATCAATTCTCTATTGAGTGTAATAAATCATAGGTAAGCGCAATGTTGTTATAGAAAGCTGTTGTGTTCAAGCCAGTTTTTGCAATCGCTATCTTAAGATTAAATGCAATATTCTCAATAATCTAAATTGCAGAGTATAAGATACTTCGAAAGACACTCTGATACCGCCTAACTTCTAGCTGCATAAACAAAATTTGGTCGTCTTAAATTATTCGAGTTTTCATCTTCATTTTACACATAAATATATATTGACTTGTCTATCAACGATCTATTGTTTTTACGTTACATTTTTTGAATGATGATGGATTCCCCTATGTAAAGTTCAAATTTGTAACTTTTGAATGATTGGTAACTTGGGAGTGGAACTGTGAGGATTGGAAAACCAAAATATATAAATATAATAATTAAACATATAGTAGTAATAAAATCAGTCAAAAAGTTCCAAATCATAGTATGTTCATAGCTAAAGCCATTTTAAAAAACAATAATTGGTTTCAATTATATTAACTGATTTCTAACTGATGATAAGGTTACAGTTAAGTGAGTCATTTTATTAACTAATTTAACTATTTATATTTCAAATGATGAAAAGTTTAATTTAACTTGCGGTAAACTTTGTTTTATTACATCTTCAATTTATTAAGCATTATAATTTTATTAATACACAATAACAACTGTGTGTCCTCTTTATAACCATTTAATATTATCCACGTAAATTCTGGACCAAAGTTATAAATTTCGTTCACATGCTGCATATCCAGCCTTAACATGAACTAATTCGGAACAGATTGATTAACAAAGAATTACTAACCCATTTATGGCTAAGTAATACTAATTGATCGGTACTAATTGACCGTTAAAGGATCTTAGAATTATTTAATTATGTTTCACAATTGTAATATCATACACATATAAATAAATTCATTGTATCACAATTCGCGGCAACTACTACTATATTTAATTTACTAACTATTATGCTTATTGAATTTCGTTTCTATTTGCTATAATTACAACAACTTAGCCCTATATAAATACGTTACTCAGTTCCCTGCTCAAAAACTAGAACACATTATTTATTTCGCCAACATAATGAATCATATCCATAGTTATCCTGATCTGGTGTGGAACTACTTATTAATTAAAGTTCTATTAACCAAATTATTGCTAATTGGCTGTTTTAGGAACTTATAAAACTGGAAGCTGCTCAGTTAAAACTTTTTGGGAGATGAGCGCGTTTTCCTCAATCAATTTCTTTATTTCGTGCTCTAAATTCGTTATCTAGTTTTTATATTCACTATCTTATAAGTTTTGTTGTTTTAAACTGTTATTTTCGGTTTGAAGCTAAACAAGTTATTACTGGAGTTAATTGAAAGCAGATTCTCTTTGCTTTAATTGAGATTCCAGGTTGCTTGATTTTTAATTCAATGCTTTTATTTGCTCTTGGACTTGCGTGTTCTGTTAGTTTTACTGCTGGAACTAAATTAACGCATTTTGAACAAGGTCAAAGTATTCGCCTCGAACCTGAAGCTGTAATAGTTATTATGCTACATTTAACTACTGAATTGTTGGAGCTTACGTCAAGAAATTATATATAGACATGCCTAAAGACTACTCTATGAATTAGAGCGCGCATTCTGCATCTGAAACTGCGAAACTGAGTTGCATAATTTACTAAGTAAATTGCTAAGTAGGTGGATATTATTACTATTATTGGTTAAATTATGGTTTCAATTGTTAATTGAGTATCTATTATTACTGCTAGAAAGATTGATTCACTGATGGAACAAATTGTTAAAATGCATTTGGTTGATTACTATTATTTAATTCATTTTGAAATGGTAATGATTGTTCTAATTTCTTTGTATTACTTTATTATTAAGGTGATTGGTTTTGTACTTGCTTATTTACAATGGAGTCAAATTATTTAAATGCTTATTCACTTTCGACTTAACAGTTATTTATATTTTATTAGTTGGTGTTATTTTATTAGGTGGATTACTATATTGTATTTTTTCTATTTTCTTCTATCTATTTAATTTTATCTTTGTCTTTCTTAAATTTTGTTAGAGCAATAGTTATGTCATACATGGCATTCGTCACATAGTGTTCAGCTGTTTCTTATCTTACTTCAGTGTATCCCATGAAGTTTTTTACAAGTTATTCGATTTCTTATTGACTAGGTTTGTATATTTTATTCATTTATAAATATTTAGGGTGGAACACGAATACGTTATTTAATTTATATCTAGTCAACTATTTAAATATTAACACTCCAAGGATGTAGCATTAGGAGTATTTGAATCAATTTTTCTCAAAAAGAAGCTCTGCGTCTGAGAAAATAAACAATTTTGTGTAAATAACAAAGCAGTCGAACGCAACAGCTAAGTATTTTCTCACTTAAGCAGGTTTTGATTTATAACTTGCCTTAGTTATGTACATTCAATAAAATCCAAGAGAAGAAAGATAAGTTAATATGAACCTAGGCCAACTCGTTTACTTTGATCGGAACTAATCTTCAATTTATTAAGCAAACAATATTTAATAATTTGAATAAAACGAAGAGGAATAGAAAGTAATCACCGTTACTTTTTAGGAGAAAAAGACAAAGAAATATCAACTCACTGACAAACCAACACCATACCTCATGACAGTTAATCGCAGAGTAAAAGAATTTGAATCCATACGGAAAGAAAAACAGGTTATTAAAAGGTGCACGAGCTCAAATTCAAAGATTAAAGCTAATAAAACTCAATTTTAAAAGTAAAATAATCAACCACATAACATTTTGTGCTTCAAAAAATAATAATGCACAGAAGACTCTTTGTTACCACTTGGACCAGAATTTGTACATCTTCTGGAACCAATCAACTAAGATCCTCCTGTAGAATAAAATTTTTAGACATTCATACCTTAGTCAACCAACATGAGACCAATCAGCAATTAAATGCCGATTGCACCAAATTAATATTCACCACAATCACCATATACTTACACAAGACCTATCAGTTAAGTTCCATATTAACAGAATATATAACAAAATAACTATCAAAACAATCAACAACCGTATCACTAAAATCAGTAGTATCAATAAGTTCAAAACTTTAATTAAAATCATCTGGCTTCTCCGTTCCAATCAAATCAAGCAGATAACCATGTTTAGCCAATTAATTATCAACAGCCAAACTATGTTTAGCAGAGCAATCCACACTTCAATCAGAACGCCTAATAGTTCTAACAAAACCAGTTTTAGCAACAAAATAGTCAAAATTATCAGATATCTCAAAGCAATAATCCCGCTCAGTAGTTTATCTAGTAACCACCGTAAAACTTCAATTAGGCCATTTAAAGTCCAAACTTTCAGTAACTCTAGCAGCCTCAATAGTTTGTTCAATAGTAATCAATATAATAACATTTTAATCAGCAATACTCAAATCAAGTCCAAGTAAGTAACCAAAATACGTATGCGAATCCAGTTCAAAATTTCAATCAAATATAACATAATCCAGCTCCTTTGCCGCCTGTAAATGGTCTGTTTTACAATTAAATACCACAAAATATACAAATTTAGGGTCAGATGAACAATTTCCCTCAATAAAATCCGAGTAAAGCGTTTTAAAGGCAGAATGTGAAATCTCCGGTCAAAACGAACGTTATTTTTATTAAAAACGAGGACATGAAATTTGGGCAGTTCAACCAAAAAATAATGGAGTTTTTAAAGGACCGCTTAAAATACTTGAATTTGAACGTCTCAATTTAAAACGGAGGGGATATTCAAATTGTTACAGGCGACGAATGTCTGAAGGCGGTCCTGAGCGTGGTTAATAATATCAAAATCGGGAATAGCGGAATTCCGTACGGGATTCACTAATAGTGATTATAATTCAAATGCATAATTTAGGTAATTAACAGAAAATAATTACGTAAATAATGTGAAACTAACTTTATATATTTCTCTATGTTAATATACCTATCAACATTGCTAAACTAGTATAGTATTATATTAATAACAAGATCACTCCTTAACGAATTTTCAAAAAGTTGGGATACTATAATGAGAATGCTATAGTGAGATTAAAAATATCTACATGTACTACAAGTTCTCTTTTATACCACATGTCCCTTTTTGTTTATAACACATGAACTCATTTTGGCACTTTTGGACATGTGCCATAAGTGAGAATTTTCTTCGGACTATTTTATAACACATGTATCTTTTGTATCTTAGTGTGAATCAAAAAATCACACTACTGTCATAGCCGAGTGGGATAGTCGGTTCATATATAAGTGAAAGGTCGTTGGTGCAACCCTTAAAATAAATAAATTATGATAATAACTCATTTACAATAATACTGTGGTGTCCGAGCCAACTTTGATTTTAACAAATGTTTATGTAATAATTGCGCTTGAAAATTAAATCACTGTATTTATGCTAATTATAACATATTCAATTAATTCTGCGGTTCATTTCTTTTTCACTTCATCCTTCAAATGACGAAGCACACACGAAGCCGACGGATCACAATACAAGAGCGTCGCATAATGATGAGAATGTGAGAAACAGAATCACAAACTGTTGCAACCAAGAAATACATTGCTTGTTGCCTTCAATGTAGTCTCCAAACTGTTTATTCCATTTTTAAGCACTTTGAAGTTACAGGCAAGCTGGAAGCTTCTCATGCCGATAATAGTGTCAGAAAATTTGACTAAGCTGAGATTTTCGCGTTGTTAAATATCGCCAGAGCCATAGATTCGAAACTCGACGAATCATAGCTGAAAAATACTAAGCCCTTCGTGGAATTTCCATGTCTCTAACAACGGTATCTCGTCTCCTGGCCAAATTCAGTTTAAGCTTCTATGTTGCTAAGATAAAGCCAAAACTTACCGAAAAGCATAAATTGGAAAGTTTGAACTTTGCTCGAATGAACCTGAAACAACCAATTGAATATTGGAGAACTTTTTAGTATACCGATGAGTATCGCTCAAAATGCTATGCAAATCGAGCGAGTAGAGTGCTCAGAACACCTAAAGACGAGTGGAATCCGAAGTATTTTCTCGAAGTGTAAAATATGGACTGTTTTCGTGCATGATCTATAGTACGATTAGCTATAGATATAAGGGTCCATTATGGTTTATGCCGTGCGGTACGACCATGAATTCAATTGTCAATTCTTAAGTTCTCAGACAAGTTACACTTCCATCACTTAATAGCATAACTTGAAGTTGCAACAAGATAACGCCCCGACATATTTTAGTAAGTATATGAAAAACTTTTATACTGCTAACAACATTGAGCTCTATCGCTTTCCAGTAATGAGTCCAGACTTAAATCCACTTTTTCACTGCTGGAATCCACTGAAGTCAAACATTTCCCCTGAAGAATGTACCACATATGACTTATTAAATGAAGAAGTAAAGAGGGCGTTGGAGTAAATCTCGTTAGATATCATCAATCATTTGATTGACTCTATGCCCAAAAGGTTAGAAGAAGTAATAAAATAGAAAGGAGACGCTACTAAACATTGAGTTAATATATAGTTAAAATTAATACAAAAAATAGTTTTGAAATAGTTAGTATTTTTTGAAATCAAAGTTGGCTTGGCGACCACAGTATTACTGATTATTGTTATCCACATCAAAATTCATGAAATATATGCTTTTGCTTATCAATTAATATAATAGTACGGCTATAATACCATATATCTTCATTCTAAATGTATTTATTTGTGTAAAGCAACTATAATTACTATATTATTTATAAATTTGAAGAAGATCGATTTTATTATTTAAATCTATATTTCAATTTTGTTATATTATGTTATTATATTGGTTATTACAACACAACTGACAATAAAGGCTAACTATTTTATAACACATGTGAATCATGACATGTGTTATTAAAAAATCACTCACATGTGTTATAAGTAAAAAGGGACATGTGGTATAAACTAGAACTTGTAGTATATAATAATAAATAAATAAAACTGATTATTATATATAAGGGTATATTATTCAGATTATTCTGATTCCCATCATTTGACTTTGTTTTCCCCAAATTTTGAGATCTTTTCACCTTAAATTTTCTTCACAATTTTTTGTTTATATTTAGTTTTAATAGAAATATTATGAATGCCACTCCATCAACGCAACAATGGGATACAAATAATAATAACAAAAGAGAATTAAACAGTAATAAGCTAATAAAAACAAAAGTGGTAAAAATAATGAAAATATATAAAATATTTAGGTCTATGCAAATAATTATGCTAAATAGTAAGTTAATAAGAAATAACATATGGATTAACAGTAAATATTAACCTAATTCATTGAACTTACAAAGCTATCAATAGAATAAGCTAAAGCTTAACTAAATTTTTATAATTACAACTTGGACGTAGCCTTTGATAATTTTTTCGAGAGTCAAAGCTAAAATGATAGTTCCTTACATAATAATTAAGCTAATGATTAAAAAATCATTAATATTACAATGGAAAATTAATCAGACACTAAGCCAGAAAATCAAAAAGTATAAGAATAATAGAAATAAAAACAAAATTATTAGTAGATAATTAAAGAATTGATAGATATTACAAAGTTACCTCATGATAAAGCAACAAAACTACTAAATTAATCCAAAAACAACGTTGAAAAAGCCTGTGATGAATTTTTCGAGAGAGAAAGTAAAAAAGATCAAAAACATGAAAATAAAGTTACTGATATCAACATTACAGTGGCAAATTCATCCAATACAAAACAGTAAATAAACATTGAAGTTATTAACACTGAAACTAGAGAACTCACTCAAGTAAAAGGCTTCTTCGGAATAAAGAAAGAGTTTGTTCACGAAAAATTTCAGAAGTAATATCTTTGCGAACCAGAAATTCCGAAAACTGACGAAAAACCAAAATAAACTGAGTAAAATAACGAAGAAAATACTGTAAATGAACCGTAAAAGATTGAAAATATAATTGAAAGTCAAAATCCTGAAATATAATAACAAAGCCCAAAAAGAAATTAAAACTCAAATAATAATTATCAGAATAATAATTTGAACAGATCAAGTAATTAAAATAATTAAAGCAATAAGCCACTTTAGGTTAATAACAGACCATCATAAGATATAATGGAATAATTATTACCTTAAGGACCCGAATTTGAACATTTATTCGAGCAAAACAACTAATAACCGTAGCATCAGGAATAATAACCATAATATACAAACTAATATGCGAATCATTCGGTGGCACAAAATTAATTTTCACCATAAGTACCGTTTGTCAACTCAAGACCTATGAGTTAAGTTCCGTATCCACAGAATACTTAGTAAAATAACTTCAATAACTATCAATATAATTAAGCGCAATTTGCACCAGTAAACCAACAGAATCAATAAGTTCAAAACTATAATCGTTTTGTTTAGCCAGCGTTTCAACCAAACTAACAAGTCAATCAACGATTCCAGTAAAACTAAGTTGTTAACTATTCTTAACAACTTAATTCGTAGTTCAATCCGCAAAACCAACAAAGTTCTATTCCATAATATCAGTTCACCCCACAGTAACCAAGCAATCAGCATTTCATTCCTCAACAAAGTTTCAACCCAGCAATTTAGAGTCCTAATGTTCAACAAAGACAGTTCAACCCGCAAAACTAACAAATACAACAAAGTTCTATTCCATATCAGTTCGGCCCACAGTTAAGTTAACCTTTCAACAGCCCGTTACAAAACCAGAATTAAATGTTCTAACAGTAATTTTAGAATAATTAATTTAATTATAATTAATTTTAAACGAATTCAATAAATCAAAACGTACAAATACCGTTTTAATAATCAGCATAACAGGTTCAGTCAGCGCAATATTTTAATCTTCCTGGAAACGAGATTCCAACGTTGAATTTAAGCTAAAAGCAAGAATGAGATTACATTTGTATTGATTTATATTCTACATCTAATTAATTCAGATGAATAAAAATAAAGAAAACAAGCGTGTGGGTAAGACAAGAAGGTGAATTCCAAGGCAGCTCTGGACCCCTTATAAATGAAATTCGTTTAGTATAAAAACCATCACTAATGAGATAAATTTAATTAAATACATACTAAATTACATAATTTTAAAATATAGTTATATATGTTTCACTCCCTCATTAACAATGTCTGAGAAAGAAACTTCATCTATAACTATTAAGCAAAAATCTGATCTATTAAATTATGATATTTCCAAATATATAAATATTATAGTTAAAGACTTACATTGCACATATCTTAACGAAATTCCAGTTCATATTTAAATTCTTACGATAAATAACTGTGGTTTGACTAACCTTAGCCAAATTTGTTGCCTAGACAAGTTAAAATACCTAGAAGTGAGTGGAAACCGCATCGCAGATATTTCTGAAATCGTGTACAACCTGGAACTTGTGCACTTTGATGTGAGCAACAATTTTGTGATCAAAATAGAACCAGTGCTAGCATTGAAGAAACTTAAAACGCTTATAGTAGCTGGAAACATGATAAAGAACCTGAAACCGCTTGTTCACCACGAGAACTTCACTTCGGCCTGGATTCAACCACAAAACGAGTTCACAGAAATGAACGTGTACAACACACTCACACCTGGATCTTCAGAAGAAAACGTAAAAGAGTTTATTATAAACGAAAACCAGAAACATGAGTAAAACGAGTATATAATGAAATTCATTAAAGAACTGGCGCCACTGGTGAAAAATGAGCACTTAGAGATTAAAAATAACACAAAGCTGAAAAGCTTACGCTTCATTGATTACCTCGGCATAAACACTCTAAATATTGAGAATTGTCCTAATATCAATTTCGAGTATCTTCCTACCAAAGTTAAGCACCTGACAATAACTAAATCAGGTCTCACTAGTATTGATGGCCTTGCCAAAATGACTTGGTTGGAGTCCCTTGACGTTTCTGATAATCTCTTGCTAAAATGCTAACCAATCTCAAATCTGAAACTCTTGAAAAAAGTTGTGCTGTCTGGAAACTAGATAATTGATCTTAAACATGTATATGATTTACCACAGCTTGACTGGACTTAATCAATAATGGAATAAAACCCAATCGATTTAACCGACTTTTAAAAGTTATCTAACGCAGATGAACTCCTAAATATAGCTAAGCTGAATGCTCAATCTAATAAAAATATTATATACGACTCGTAAATGGCTAGGAAGTACCATTCTCAAGTTTAAAATGGTGAATTAACGATAGTGAACGATTATGAGCTAACCAGTATATATTTTTCCTAGTTAATTGGAGTTGACTCTCTATATATTGCGTAGTGTGCTAATATTTCCTTTTAGCGTTGTCCAACAAAAATATTAAAGAAATTAATAGCTACCAGCTGCAACATACGAAATCTCTATGGGATATAAAAAATGACACAGTTAACGGAGCTCACATTAAGTATGAACCAAATATCGAACATAGAGGCGATTGCTTCACTGATTAACCTGACGAATCTTGATCTGTCCCAAAATAATTTGGAAGATGTTTCAGCTGTCGTAATGTTATAAGAATTGATTGAGTTAGACTTGAGTAAAAACAAACTAAAAAGTATTTAACCATTGTAAAAACTTAAGTAGTTACATGAGCTCCGACTATCTTAATGTGACTTATCTAATATCAAGTGTCTCTCTGAATTAATAAAATTATATAAACTTGATGTTAGCCAGAATTAAATCACAAATATAGACTGTATAGCTAATATGATAAATCTGACCTACTTTAACTTCAGCTTCAACCGAGTAATTTCTCTGGAGGTTCTAGAAAAGCTTAACTCAATATAAGACCTTCGCATGAACAACAACTTCATCCAAAATTTCGAACCAATAGCTAAACTTCAACATGCTAATTAGAGCTGGATAACGAACCAATTAGTACCTACTCAATAAGATTTTATTGCCTCTTTTAACTGTAATGATATATAACTTCAATAAATACTGAAGAAAAACGCAACTGCGAAAAAGAAGAGCGATAAAAAGTTCTCAATGATAAAAAGATACAGAGATGACGTGGAGAACTAAAAACTAAAGATTCAAAACGAAAACTAATTATTTACCCTGGAATTTGCCGATTTCCTAAAAATTACAGATTTCGAAGCTATTTAATGCAAAACTATTAGTTTCTAAGAGCACTCAAAAAATATTTATCAATTAAAGCTCAATTAGTGCAAATTTTCATTAAATGATAAATTAACTGATATTTTCTACATGACTCAGTTGGTTGAACTGGATTTAGGGTTCAATGGTATTGAGAATATTGGTGAATTAGCAGATTTGGCTAATTTAAAGAGGCTTAACTTACAAAATAACAACATATCTAGAATAAGCGCACTTAGAAATCTTAAACTTACTTTTCTGAACATAGAAAACAATAAAGTAATCTTTTCTGACTCTATCAAATCCCTTTAGAATACTGAGATTTATTTAGAAAATAACTTGATCATAGATAATAGGTAAAATCTTAAGAATCAAAGTACTCCCACTTAAGATGACTTTTAGTACCTTCTTGGGCCCAACAGCACTGAATAGCAAGCTAAAGAGTTGTTCGACTCTTAAATATACTAATCTCAAATGATATAATAATTCTAAAACCAGATCAAACGTTTTTCTGTTTTTATTACAGAAAATGGGGTTTCTATACCTTTACTTTAATATTTTTTAGAAATCAAAGATTAATAGCATCTTAGAGATTTTCAGTTCGTTATTGATTTTCAAATCAATAGGCTTCAACTAAATAATTGTAAGAACGTATAGTTGAGTAAAAAATTTTAGCTTTTGAATGTTGATAAATTTGAAGAAATTAAATTGATATAAGTACCTGTGAATATTACAGACTTAATAATAAATAATTGTGACCTTACGAACTTGCTAGGACTTGAATAAATGGTTCAATTAATTTAGCTAGATGTAAACGATAACTTCATTGTATCTATAGAACCAATAAAATAATTGATAAACCTGAAAAAGGTATGTTTGGAGAATAACTGCATTAAAGATATGATTTATCTACTAGGACTTAATTATTTCAATTATAGCTGGATCTGCAAACAAAACGAACCAACAGATGATATATACAATAAGTATATTAAAGATATTAATTCTAATATTTCACTTATAGAGCTTAAGAAATAATTTGAAAATACTAGGATTAAGAATCTTCCAAAAAATGGTTTCTTCGGTCAAAAGAAAGAAGAAATCTTTTATTTTTAAGAAAATACCTTAAAGAAGCACTAGATTTCTAATTTTAACTAAACTAGTAGTAAAACCCTTTCGATCAAGCTTTCTAACCTCAATACCATCAGTAACCTTAATTTGTGTCTTTTTAACCAATAATCCATATGGATGAGTAATAGATAAATCTAAATCAAGAACATTTTATTCCACCTTTAGTCCCTTTCAATCCTCGTCCACAAACCCCATTCACCAGGTAAAAGAAGATTACGGTCCTTTTAAACAACATGAACTTGAGGCCGGAGCACTACACGTCCCTTCAAGTTTACATCATGAAGCAGTTCAAGAACAAAGTTCACATTCTTCAAAACAAGAACATTGAGATTATTTGCTCTGAGCACCAAAGCTACAACGTGATTCGCGTTGTTACAGAAATTTCCGCCTGCGATTAAAAACTGAAAATAATGAGCGAGGACGTTTAGTGAGTAAAATTTTATGTTTTTAAAGGTCAAGTGAACTAGTGTATTAAAATTATATACTAGTGTGGCATTTGTGTGGGAAGATAAGGGTCAAAAAGTGAGTTGCGTTTTTACGTTCGTATATATCATGAATAGTATAATAATTCAATGGGAAAATTCTCGATACGGTTTGGACCGAACTAGACGCTCGAATAGTAGCCACTTCTTAAATATAAGAACTATTATAACTCGCTAAATACGCAACGCCGGAGGAAACTATAAATATGGTTATCTATATTGCATAGTAATTAATTAATTTAGCTTGATTCTAAAAGTTGCATGTAAGCATAATCAAATGTAGATAGTTAAAAACTAACGTATAATCGTATATATTCCAGTAACATTCAATATAGAAACAAGAAATACATTTAAAGCATATACAACTACTAATTTTTAGGTAGAAAAGAAGAGTATAATTGAGAAATAGTTTTCTTATAGTTATACAGTCAGTCCAGATTGAGAATGCACTTTTTGTGAATAAAAGGACTAAAAAGTTTTTGTTCTGTATAACTAATTATTGTATCTATATTGACTATTGTTTATAATAGGTTTCCAACAACTGCAATATATACTTCAAAAATTCAAATTATTAAAATATGAGGTTTTCAATATAACTTCACTAATAGTAGTCGTACACCGCTAACAATAATATGGTAAAGGTTTAACATTATATGCATATACACAACAGAGTAATCTTCTTCTAATCAATCTTAGTGCTTACATAAGCCAAATTCTACCATATTTTGACTGTTTTCATTTCATAACAATATTGAACTTTAAATTTATAAAATAATAGTATATATCGAATATGCAATGATATAAAATATTTAAATAATTTTTGTGAAAAAAGTTTCCGAAATTCCGAAATTGTATTTTACATTTGCGTTCGAAGTATAAAATTTGTATGCTGATTGCAATGTTCTTCAAAATTGGTGCAACTATGTAATATTAAACTTGCAATGTATTATTAAAGCACTTATTCATTTCATTCCATGTTACGGTTTTTAAAGTCATTATTTGATTTTTGTTTAAATGTCAATAATTTCAAATACTAAAATGCAAATATCAAATAACTTTTAATATATTTATTGATCAAAGGTAGTAATAATAATAAATTTGAAATATCATTCCAATCTGAGCTATGCATTATAATGGTCATTTTTGTGTTTTTGATACACAAGTGTACACGAGTTATTATCAAAACTATAACAAATCATTTAGGTGTGAAAGTACAGTTATATACTATACCTAGTATCGTAAAACACTTGAAACTGCATGAAATAAACCTAACAGAATTGGGCGGAATATATTACTAACATAAATGTAATGTATATAATATATTAAAATTTTTCAATTTAAATAATAAATATTATGATATTCACTCCACACACATGAAGCACTTTTGAGAATATAGGAAATATTAATTTATTATTTACAAATTCTACAAAATGATCCAATATTCAGGTGATAAATTACATTTAAACAATTTAATAGAACTTCTCATATGAATTTCCTCCGAAATTTAGAAAATATAACTTTCAACTTAGAGATATAGTCACTCATCAAGTCACGCAGATATTAAACGTTGAACCTTTGTTTTCACAATACTTTATAATAGTTTCCTTTGGTTCTCCTTCGAAAATAGAACAAAGTTTTATAGATTTTACTGAATGATAAAAATAAAGAACTGTTGGTGTTAATATTATTGATTTGATTTATTTCATATTAATATCGATGTTTTTAACTTTTATGTTGAAATTATCATACTAAATACAAAGTATTTTGAATTTAGATGGTTAGAAGTGGAAATGATACAAATAATAATATAGCACTATAATAATGATATTTAATTAATTCCATTTCAAACTAATTCAAATCTAATATAAACACTTTTTAAAAATGTCATAATACACAAAAATACGAATGTCATCTCTATTCCATTCCTCTAAATGTAGTCAAACATCGAATTTTAACCATCGTATGAATTTTGAAAAAGTATGAGCTTCTATAAATATGAAAAGGCTTTAATTAGATCCCGCTTTAAAAAACAAACTTTTATAAAAGGGCCTTGAAATTAGTACGGCTTGCCACACTAGTAATTATATGTACACTAACTTATGGACTAACTTATGGTTTAGCAACAAAGACGTTCAGTAAATCATTCAACCCAGAATAACCAAATATTCTAATAAATAAAAATACGAATAATTAAAATTAAACGAATTCAATTAATCAAAACGTCGCACAAATGAAAACGGTCCAGTTTTAACAATAACCGTTACATACACCATGTCAAAATGATGTTCCGATGTTGAATTTAAGCTCAAAGTGAAGAATGAGATCAGAAATTAAAATATTTGAAAATCAGAATACATTTTTATATTCAAATAATAGAATATCGTAAATATTCAATTAAAATATATTGTGATAAAGTAGAAGCACAATCTCTATCTATCTGCGTTGTTTTACAAGAATTGAAATATATAACATATTACAATTTCATATATACATTTCATCACTCAATTACTTCACTTTATTTATTTCCAGTTAAAAAGCAAAAAATGAATTAAAGTTAAGGTGTTAATGAGTTTTAATATTTAATGTATTTACCATCAAAACATGATAAATGTTGTCACTCCACAAAATGAATGTGGACCAAAAGATATAAGAGTTCAATTCAATCATGTTCTGCTCGGTAGAACAAGCAACAAGATTTTTAAAATAAAACAACTACAATGTTGAAGTAGCTATAGTTGCGTTTCTTGAATCTGGTGAGGAACCTGAAAACATGCCAGTTGTCGTAAAACCACAGCCACCAGAACTTGCAATTAAATAAATGATGGACTCAACAAGCACTTCCAGGGAACAAGCAATTCGTTATTTATAGAATAGTTATAACAGCGTTCCAAAAGCAATTAACAAGTTCATTAATTCTGGAGAAGAACCGAGAGGATTAATCAAAACTGAATGATAAAAATTCATATTATATATTTGCTTCCTCCGAGTGAACATAAGAGCCTAGGACTCGTTTCACTTCATTTTCAAACTCATCTCTTCCAAATTTCTTTTGTTTCATTTATTACTTTATTCGTAGCTTCATTCTACATCATATTAGACAAATATCCAGCTAATATGGACAGTAGTATGACTGAAATTAGCATCAAACATTAACTTAGGGTTTTTGCAAACGCTATTTAACTATAATTACAAATATTAAAGCGCATTTATCTCATTTCCACTCCTAACTATGTCATCGTAAATTAATTAGCTCACAGACGCCTTGAATTCAATAATAACTTCGGTTAAACATCAGTTCAATACTTATCAAAAGCGAAAATACGGTAAATCAAATCCAATTCTGCATTAAATATCTTTAAAACACAAAAACGCATTTTAAAATTAAATATTTAAAAGGGAGAAGCGGAACTTCCACGTGTAAAAATAGAATTAAAACGTGTTCCCCTAAAAGTTCCAAGTTTCAGTTCAAATGAAATAATAAACGAATCAAAATAATAATTCGAATAATTAAATAATAGTTACAAACAAATAAACGAAATAATAATATTTGCAATTAACAGAATTCATGCAAATAACACAAACGGAATAAATAACGGCCGAGAAATACCTGAAAAACTACATTAATATCGAATCCGCAATCAACGCGTTCTTTGAAGATCAACATAAGGACGGAGATTCGAAACGAGAAATTAATGGAACTAATAAATAAATTGTGTCTAAAACAGAATCGCAATTATAAAATAGCAATTAAAATAGAAATAATAGAGAATATGAACAAAACGTGCAACAAAATGTAGACAACAGATAGTATTAAGTAAAATCACCTAATAATTAATTAAAATAAGATTTTAAGGTGTCATCCACTCAATAAAACAATAACGATAGAAATCCAAACTATTAAAACGAAAATAAACCGAATTTTACAAATTAAAACATAAATTAACAACAATTCAACCAATAATATCAGCAGTAATTCAACAATTCTCCAAATAAAAATAACTTCAATCAACAAAACTCTAGTCAAATCAAACCACATGACCGCCCGTACACAACCGTTTAAAATAACCATAACCCCATCACACCCCAAAATAACAACAAGAGACCGAAATCAAACAAAACGAACTTCCGCCCGTCGAATTATTTGGAGGACCAGTTCCTCGCGGCCGGCCCCGATTTCCAGCACCTTTTGGTTCAACAGCCGGTCCCTCAGTTTAACGCGCAGAACCCCGGGTTCGCGGGTTCTACAGGTTAAACACAGTTCGGTGCATTTTAATAATAATATTAGAATTAAACACAGAATTATATTGGACAGAACAATTTTAATGCACCGAACTAATTTTAAAGTAATTAATATATTTAAAATGGAAATGTTTAATAGTTTACAAACTAAAATACTAATTATTAAAATCCAATTAATAATATTACTGTGATTTATCAGAACACAGTGAGCGGGAATGTGAATTAAATGAACATAATTACAATAAAGAGCATTGAAATTAAAACATAAACGAATTTCGAGCTAATTATGAAGTTTCTGCACACATACACGAAAAACACAACCATAAAAGAAAACAACGGAGATATTTGCATTTACGTAAGCTAATAATTTGTACATGAAGCACTCATGGTGGTGAATAAAATACAAATTGAAAGCGTAAACGTACCATACACGATTATTTCAGTTTGAGTGAAGTATTGAGTAACAGAAACATACTGAGTTGATTTTTTTGATTATATAAACATTAATATAATCCCACTCCAAATCATGGATCCATTTTCATTGATTTTACAATAATAAGATTAAAATGAATTTAAAAAGAAAGCAAATAATCAATAAATTTTAAATTTCTATATAGATAAATACTTAAAGTTATCAAAATATAATGTGGATGACGCTGTTAATCTCTATAAAAACAATATTTAATAATTTATGGAAATAACAGGAGTTGCAAAAGAGTAAGCAATTTAAATATTTTCTAACGAAACGGACTTTGAAAAAGCACTTTACAAATGGTAATAGTAATAAGAATTATAAGAAAATTAAGAAGCATAAAAGAAATCGAGCAACGTCGAATGTAATCAAAATATAGGTTAAATAAGTTAGAGAGAAAGAAATTAATTATTCAAAAAATTCAAAAAATAAACAAACAATTAGGAAATCTTAAATTACAAGATAGACACATATTTATTATAAGCAAATTATGACGTTGGCAAGGCCATTAATATATTTTAAAATAATGTTTAGTAATACGTGGAAATAACAGGAGTTACAGTTGAATAAGCTGTTATAACTCTATCTAACGAAACGAATTTTGAAATTGCAATTAAATAATGGTAACAATAACAGGGAACAACTGTTAAATAATAATATAGGAAACAATAGTAAGTAGAATAAAATTAAAATAAGCGTTCTACTGTATTAAATACAAACGCTTATGGTCAAACAAATATTTCACCAGAAAAGAAGAATTTAAAATATCAACCTTCAAATAACGAACAGTGTCTTAAGAATGAGTAAAAAGAAATAAGTAAAGAAATATTACCTTTCGGTTTGGCATATGGAGGTTTGTGCCCAGAAATTAGCTTCAAAACATAAGATGTATCGTAACAATAAAATATTTAGTCCTAACAAATAAAACCTCAATCTCCAAAATCTTGTTTCTTTGGTCCTAAAAAAGAGAAAATCGCTGATCAATAAATAATTGATTAAAATTTTAATACAATTTCTTTGACGTTCGCGGTCAAAAATGATTTCGTTTAAAATCTGGTCCTACACATTTAAGAAGAATACCCTGAATTGATTATTAAATATGATATTTAACAATTGAACAGAATTTAACAAACTATTGAGTTTTAAATACAAGAACATGGAGACATGACACTGAATTTACTCGTTTAATAATATCTGATTGAACAATATGCAGAACAACAACAAATTTGTAAACTTATGGAGTGAGAAAAAATATATGTATGTCATTCTGATTATTATGGTTATATTATGACTATTTATCTGTTTGCTGGACTAAACTTGACATGTCGGTAATCACTGATATCAGTTTAATCAAAAATTTACATATTATTGAGTTAAGGTTAATTACATCTTAATTGATTTATAAATAGCTTGATCACATTATATTATACAAAATACAATTGCATGTTTCCACTCCAAGAATGCCAGGAATGAGCGGTATATGTTCAAGCCCTTATTAACAAAAGCAATAAAAAGAATTATTAAACTAATTTAAATAAAGTTAAACAATAAATGGAACCGAAAATAAATGCGGTTCGCAACTATTCGACCGAAACCTGAAAAAAGAAACTAACGGTAAGAATAAGGAAGAGGATATAGTTTAATATATTAAGCCAACTCAAAAATAAATAAGACCTGGATTAAAAGATGAAGAACGCGTTCAGGAGTACAATGGTGGATAAGTGACGTTAATGAGCGCAAACTAAATGAACTAGAGCAGCTCTGCGTTAATAGAATAAACGCTCCAAAATAGAATAAATGAGTTTATGGATGTTACTCAAAGCACACCGGAATAAGCTGAATGGTATTTAAAATAAAATAATTATAATGTAGAGAAAGCTGTAGAATAATATTTTGATTAAGTCGAACAACAAAAATAATAAAACTAAAATAAATAATTACATTAGACAAGATAAACTTAATAAGTAGTTTAACGCTAGACTTAAGTTGAAAATAGAAGCATTTAATAAAGTAAAGAACCAAAATACAACTAATAAATAAATAAATTTATGGAAATCACTGGTATGCCAGAATAATAAGCTTAAAAGTATTTATTACAATAAAATTATAATTTAGATAAAGCTTTAGACCAATTTTATGATAACTAACCTTTAAATGACTAAGAAAATACAAAATAATCAATTATTAATCAGAAGTAGTTATCAAATGCTGTTAGTTAAGAATACGATAAAACATAACAAAAGGAAGAAATAAATAATGATTCAGAAATTAGTCCTTAAAAGAAGTCAGAGAACACGTTTTAATAAGAAAATCGTAATAATTTATCATAATATAATAAGAAGTAGAATTCTAAAATAATTAATCAAAATTAACATGACTACGAAAAATAGCAGAGTGTAAAAACAGATTTTTAAGAAGTACTACTACCAGCAGGTCCAGATTTTCAGCATTTACTAAAGCAAAATAATCAAAATTCTTAAGCACAAAACTAAAACCAAGTATTAGCTCAAAACAATGGGTTCTCAAACTAAATATTTAATTCATCCAATGCGGTTTAAAATTAAAATATACCACATTAATTCCAATCTAATTACTAAACTCCGTAATCACAATATTAGTAATCGGCTCCATTTATTAATACTCAGTAAATGTAACAACCATCTTCAAATTTTTCGTCAATTCCTCAAACTAACCAGTTTGATCAGAATGCGCTCAACCATAATTAAAATAATTTCATTTCAACTCAGAATCCAGTATCTAACGCTTTTAATCATGTTTAAAATCAAAGCAACGCTTTCAATCCAGCATTTTCTATTTCAAATTAGAATTCAGGTTTTGCTCCAATTACAAATGCAGCATTTGCCCCAAGCAATTAATTTGCTTCAAGCGCATTCAATCCTTCAAGCACTTTCAATGCAACACAAAACCCATAAAACTTAAATTAAAATATTGCAAACACTCTTCCACAAAGCACAAAAATTAACATCATAACGCTCAAAGCCGAGCACATGAAATAATTCACCGCCCAGATAATCGAGTTCTTAAATAAATACGCTCAAAACGCAACTGTTAAAACGAATCAGAGCGGAGACCTGAACATTTACACGAACGAAAGAGAAATTGAAACCGTAATTTAAGTTGTTCGCAAAATTGTTGTGGAGGAAGAGCAGATTCCGTTCACGGTGGTTGTGGTTTGAAGAATGAATTGAGTTATATATTATATATTATATAATATATGCAAATACATGTTCATAGTTAATCACTGCTTAAACCTTCATTAAAAACAAGTATTTCCCAACATGGGGGTGATATAGTGCTACAGTATAATGCATAATTCATTAGACTGCAAAAATATATCGAAGTAGTGAATCCAATATTATAAATACATAATGCATATATAATGACCGTACTATAATATATTTTACTTACTCAATATGTACCCTTATTTTATTACCACATCACGAGAATATTTTACTCTTCATTGTGAACAAACCATATATATTTTAAGTCTAAACTTTCTAAACTGTTTGTTGGTAGCGTAGACAATTCATCATCTGTGGATGGATTCACAAATGTTTCTATGGATTACCATCAGATCTTAAGCACTTATAGAAAGTTGCTCTATTAAGATAATGTTACATAATCTTATTCTCCACATTGTGATATGTCAACACCATCATTACTGAGTCTGGTACTCCAATGAGGTTTAAACTTGAGTTAACAAAATGTGCAAAAAGCTGGTGTGGAATATATTATATGTTCTAGCCAAACATGGTCTTGTTTCAATGTTGTTACATTGACTCATATTGCAACTTAATTTTATAGTACGATAAGATTCCTCTGAGAAAAATAATCCAATTTGAAAACTATATTTTACTTTTAGATTCCTCTCTTGGATGAGTTCTTCATTTTAAGCTAGATTCTTCCTTTTCTATATAATTACTACTTTCAATCTAGAACTTCATAAATAAGCTTTGGACCGAACACAAGCTTCTGCTTTGTTTTCTATATCATGGTGTAGTTCAATTTCATGACCATAATAACTTTGGATATTTTTATCGTACGAATTGTCTCCTTTTTATAATATCGTACCTAAATATTCTAAATAGATTAATATTCAAACCAAGGTTGAGGATTCACTGGTCAGTCTAAAGTTCACTTTTTGTAGCATTTGAAGTTTCTGAAACTTCGCGCGTCAACTTTAACATGAAATAAGTTCTTGGTTCATTAATCAATTTTAGATTTTTGAACAGAATCATGTTACCTATCCATACTACAAAGTTTGGAAAACGAAATCTCGTATTTGTCACTATAAGTTTCACATAATCATAAATAATTGAAGTTGTAACGCTATTGATTGTATTTATGGATGAAATTCTATTATCGACCAGAATTTTGATATTTTGTCATCGATGTAAGTTTCCTTACATTTCAAAATTTTGAAGTGAAAAATGTCAATTAAAATAAAATGTTATCGATTGGTACACATAGTATTAATATTGTGCAATAACTTCCCATATATCACTTTCTGAAGATCGAGTCTAATAAATAATGCATTATACTGTATATTAAATTATAAAAATATATAATTCATATTATATTTATTATGTTAGAAGGATTATGTAAATAATGAAATTATACACTCGATAAAAGCTCTATACATGTTATTATTATCTAAATGTCATAATAATGCACTACCGCTATTTATATTGTCATATACGCTTCCTACAATTGATTAATGCTTCCATTTAGTAGGTTAAAAAATCTTGCGACGCTTCGCGTCGAAATAAATAATAGTAAAACATATTCACACCCCAAAACGTCTTATCGTTTTTGTTGAACCGTAAAATAACAAAAAAGATGTTTTTTGAACGTAAATATCTAGGCGAACGTCAATTTATACAAGTATATAAAATATAATATATAAAATATATAATATATATAAAATATAATATATAAATTTTATATATTATATATTATAATTGATGAGGAATGAAAACTAAAAAATATTAATTACATAATCAACTCTTGTATATTTTAGTGTTCTAATGTTCGTTAAATACGAATATTAGGTACTATTTGTTAAGTTATTGTTTGTTAAGGTCGTATTGATTTCAAAAATAGAAAATAATAAATAAAATAATAAAATTCTGAATATTATTAATTAATTGAGCAGATTAATATATTTCACTCCATAATCATGGATTATTGGGAAAGACAAAAATTAATAAAATAGTTCGAACAATAAGCGAATATAACGTTAGGTTCTGATTTTTATACAGAAGAATATTTGAAGAAAACAAACTATGATGTAAACAAAGCAGTATTTAACTTTAAATAAAAAGTTAAAGAGTTAATAGAAATAACTGGGGTTACTGAGTAGAGAGCAACTGAAATACTTTACGGGAGAACAAATTTTGAATTTGCAGTATCATGGGCTTTGAAGTAATAAGAAAAAGACAACAAATATAAATAGACAGAAAAATCAAAAACAATTGAAGAAAATATTACCGCATTTGTTGGATATACTGACGTATCACGAGATATTGCACAATAATATTTAAATAGATCAAATAATGACATAACTTTAGCATTATAAATGTAGAAAGCAGACAAAGAAAAGAAATAAAAGGAAAATTTAGAGTAAAATGAATAAAATAAAGTTTAAAATAAATAATTTATTGAAACTAATGTATAATATAATTAGTAACAAGGTAATTAGCAGATATATAATTACAATAATTAAGCATAGTAAGGCATTGAATCAAAGTAATTCTAAAATTCTAAGAATTAAACTACAATGAATGATGATGTCGAAACTAAAGATAATAATTACGCATAGAAAACAAGATAACCTGAAAATTAAAATAATTATTTAGAAAATATTAATGCTTTTATTGGATACACTAATGCTAGTCAAGAAATTGCTTAACAATATTTAAATAGCACAAATAATAATATTACTAATGCATTAATAATGTATAAAACTGACTAAGAAAACGTATTAAAATAAAATTAAGAACGTGATAGACTAAATATCGAATAAAAAGTAAATTAAGAAGACTCATTACAATATTCAAACAACACAAATTATAATCTCTATAACTAAGCACCTTAAGCTAATTAATAGCAATTCTAAAATTCTTAGTATTAAACTACAACGAATGATGATGTCGAAACTAAAGATAATAATAATTTCGGATAGAAAACAAGATAACCTGAAAAATTAAATTAACATTAATCAACCCCACCACCACCTGAGAGACAAATTTCCCCAAATAAACAAAATCCTGTAATTCGCCCTCCAACCCCGAAAACGGGTTTCTTCGGCATCAAGAAAGAGGAGGAAATCGCCTCGTTTTAGGAAAAATACCTCTGCGAACCCAAAAACGCGAATAAAGTTCAAACTGTTTCGTTCGCGGTCAGAAACGGAACATAATTAGTTCAATTCATTCAAAACAAGAACCCAAAACTAATTCTTAAACATTAAATTGAATAATTGAACGAGATTCAGGAGTCAGTTCAAATATAAGTGAATGAAGCGGAAAAATAAGAGTTGAATCAAATCGTTTAACAATATTTGATCGGGTAATTCCAGAATGCTGGAACTTAACAGAAGGTGTAACAGGGTTACTAGTAAAATGTTGCAAATGCTTAGTAATAGCAACCGCAATAATAACAAAATGTCGTTAATTTTTAGAGCCAATTACCAAATTAATTCAATTAATAACAATATGGTTATAATTAGTTCACAAAATACCAATAGTAAGGCCCTTTGTAAGCAGTTATTGCCCCAGTACAGTAATTTAATTAAAATTAAAACGTAACTAATGTTCCATTGCAAGCACGTCCAATGACTCCACAAGGTCAAAATCCAATTATGTAATAATAAGTTCCATAATACGCTGAGAACTTGGGTTAATCTATACAATAACGTCCAGTAAGTCGTGGCTAACCAAATTATGCATAAGATAATCAATTTGTCTAAACTTTACCTCAAGCTCCTGTATTCAATCAAGGACGCCCAATGAGTCCAGTAAATTTGCAATTTGTGCAGCCAATACTGTAAAATAATGTTAATCGTCCGATGACTCCATAATCTCAAGCAAGTTACTAGCTTATGTAATAATAATAATCAATCTAAAACTACTAATAACAAAATTATAACTAGTTTTAACAACAGAATCCCGCTGCTTTCCCGTAAAATCGCCCGTTGACTCCATCATATTACGCGAACAATCAAATTAATCAAGCTTAACAGTAAGCCCCATTTTAACCGTAATATCAACAAAATAATACACAGCCATAAGTATTATAAAATCAAGTCTCTCAACAAATCCCTAACCCAAATCAAATGAATTAAAATTTAGACTTGTAACAGCAAATAGTCCAGTACGCGCAAATGCAAACGGCCCCGTTTTAACAGTCGGCGGAGCAACAAAAAGTTATTCAGAAGGCCCTGTTCCAACAACAGTTCCAAAATTCTGTTCCAGTGCTGCAGCTGAAGAATGAATGAGATCAAAAATATTTTTTAAATATATTTTAATCCATGAAAAATAAACATACTACATTACCTCGCTCTCAAGGGGGGTAACCTTTTCACTTATAAGGGGTTGAAAATGGCAATCCCCTTATAAGTGAAATGTATCCAAAATGTATCCAAAAATATTGTTATTTGAAGGGTTTATGACAAAAAACAGGGTTAAAACGCATGATGTTATCAATTCAGATTATATCAATTCAGAAATTGAATATTAATGAACTGTAATGATTGATACTTGATATTTTTGGAAATAACTATCTTATCAAAGTAATTTAATTATAACATATCATTTATCAGCAAGTTATACTTGACCCTTAACTAATTTGTTCATTTGGTTACTATATCTTAAAATTTATATATTTGGAATAAAATAACGTAATGGCGTGATAAATATTATTATTTTACAATATAATAAATAACTTCCACCTCTCAATGACATTTATCCCCAACAATACTCCTCAACAGTAAAATATTGAGAAGTTTATCGAGGTCACCAGCAGTTCGCGCGCTCAAGCTGAAAATTTCTTGAACTAAAACAACTAAAATGTTCAAGAAGTAATCGACGCCTTCTTTGAATCAAGTGAAGAGCCATAAAACGAAAATAAAAGACAAAATCCTCTATAATTGTTAAATAATCATATCAATCTTATGAATAAATTCTATAAGGAAAAAAGATACCAATACCAGGTTAATTAAAACAAAATTAAACAACTTTTTAGAGTTATGAACCAAGCCAGATAATAAGATGATCAAGGTAATATTACAAATGATCAAAATCAGAGAGAGCCAGAAGAACAATAAATAATTACGAATCCGAACGAAATAGAACGAGAAGTTCCAAGACCAACAATATTTGTTCCATCCAAACCGTTAACACCAGAAAACGAAATTTTTATCCCTTAGCCGAATCAAAACGAGCCCAATTTTAATGCTCCAATTATTCCGTTTTTTATTCCACCTCCACCTCCTTAACCTCCGAACGTGTTTCAAAATCAATTTGCTCAGAACCAATTTAATCCACTTATGAATAATCAATTTGGGCCAAATTTTGGTGCTCAAAACCAACCATAATTTTATCCAAATGGCTTCAATAATCAATTCTAACCATAACCACAATTCTAGCCTAGATTACCAGGAATACCTCCTATGTTCTAGCCAGCATAATTTGTATAACCAGTATAATTTGCACCAGGATTACCATTCCAACATGCAAATTTCGATGCTCAAAACCAATTTTAACTATTTAATGAGTAATAACCATTCATAAATCAGGCACAACATTAATTCGTCCCTTAACCAACCTTTCAGTAAGTTATCCCTAACCAAGATAGATAATAAGATGATCAAGCAAATATTACAAATAATCAAAATCAGGAGCCAGAAGTATAATAAATTATCCAGGTTATTCCAAAACCAAACGAAAAAGAAAAAGAATCGGAACCAGTTCCAAGATAAACAACACCAAAAAAAATATTTGTTCCAGTCAAACCGTTAACACCTTAAAATGAATCCAACGAAATATAATTCACTTATAAAGAAAAATAAATTCTAAAATTTATTGACACATAATCAGTAAAATTTCAAAAAGAAATGAAAACTGATAAATAAACCGCTTAAAAGTATCTTGAAGACGCTAACTATGATTATAGTACAGCTGTCGAATAATTTTAAGAAGACTAAAATTAAGAGGAGTCAAACTAAGATTATAATAATGAAAAAGTATTCGAGCCCATATAATACGTATAAACGAATAAGAAAAAGAAGAAATCAAAATAAAAATAATATTAGAATCAAAATTAATATTAAAATCAGCAACACCAAAGTATAAATTATTAATAATAACAAAATTATGGAAATTATCAGTATTACACGAACAATACTGTTTAACAACGTTAATAACAATAATATATTACTTATCATTAACCATATAATAACTAAAATGGTAATATACAATTTAATAATTACCCACAAAAGCAATACGCCCCTTAATAATTTGCAAACTAACATAATTTTGCTCAAAATTAACATTCATAGTTTGCATAGCCAAGTTATACACCTTTACAATATTAACAATGAGAATAATTCATTTTTAGTTTTTCTTTCTTCATTAATCATTTTTGTATGTTTTATCAGCTAAATAATTCCCTTTATGAGTTTTATAAAGGGATTTCTCGCACATTTCTCAACAACCAAATAAATTTATACATTAATGAGCTTTGAGTTCTACACCTCGGTATCCATAAATGTGTTTGTTTATGAGGTTGTAAGTTCAAATGTAAACTAGGCACATATATCGTTTTTCAAACCATTTTTTAATATGTGGAGTGGCTCATTCTTAAACAAATCAAAAATCATAATAATTTTATATAATTGGTTTCACATCATGATGCAAGAGAATAATATTCAATAATTTATAGATTTTACGAATTCAACTAGATATATGGCTTCCTACTATTTAAATTAGCACAGAAATTTACAAATTGCAATTTAATAATTTTTTGAAGATAACATGAGTGTAAAGCCAACCAATAGACGATAAGAATCAACAAAAGACGCTATAGCGCGATAGAGACGATGATAAGCTGTAGCGCCACCTATTTAACGCAACATAACGCATATATGAGAAAAATTAATCAGTTTAAACAGCGATATAAAATTATTTTAGAATACATCCCAGAAGAAGATTTTAATAACCGTAATAAAATTTGTAATAATAACGTTATAATTAACTATTTTAACCGATATAACCAAATCGGCGTCTTCATAATCAAATAAATAATCAAGTTTATAACTAGCCTTTTAATCCTGTAAACGCTAACAATTAAAATGTACTATAACAATATCAAAACATATTCGGATAACAAATTAATTATCAAAACAATAACCCTTAGTATGCTCCCGTTAATTAAAATCAATTTGAGTTCTAAATTCAGTAAGAACAGATTGAAATATAAGTTCAACCACCTGAAGTGCATTAGTTCAGATAATTCCAAAACCAAACGAGAAATAACGCGATCCGGAGCCTTTAAAACGATAAGTGACGCCTCCACCAAAAGAAATTTACCCGTTTATCGAAAATTAAAGCCAATAAATTGAATAAAAGGAAATGAAAACCACTGATAAAGAGAAACAAACAGAAGCAAGTGAAAATAAGATAAACTACATGAAAAATAATATTACAAAATTTCAAGAAGAAATGGACACCGATTACAAAACTGCTTAACAATACCTTTAAAACGCAGGTGAAGATTACAATAATGCTGTCGAATAATTTTAAGAAGACAAAAAATTACAAGATAAGAAGCAAAATAAATAAGTTTTGGAGTCAGGTAAATCTGAAAGAAAGAAAAAATAGAGAAAATATTAAGACAACCACTAATATAATTATTAGAATTAGATTTACTAATAGCCACCTCCAGTTACCAACTTACAATAAAACGGTAACAATAACTACTAACAATAATATATCTACCCAGATTGAAATATTTAATCTTTAAATTACCAAAACAATTACGTTTAAAATGAATAATTTAATTAATGTAATAATTTTATGTAATAAGATATTAATAATAACTTTGATAATAATTAACTATTATATAACTATTAGTAACCTTAATAAATGCTTTAAAATCAACAAGTTGTTTCTTTGGACTAATAATAAGTAAACTAACAATTTTAAAATGATTAAATCTAAAACTAACAATATTTTGCTCCACAACAGTGCGCTACACCTAATTACGATTCTCAATTCAACATATACCAGTAACAATTTGCTCCACAATATGATAATTAATACTTTTGAATATTAACTAAAAAGAGAAAATATACTAGTACGCTGAAATATTGAGAACGAGTGAGTTTCAAAAGGAAATAAATGAAAGGATACCACAACACTTCTGGAAAACGATAAAAAATATTAGTTAAGATATGGTTTGGTTAATATTTTATTTGCATTAATTCTTTTGATCATTGTTTAGAAAGGAAAAGAAATGTGATGATCATAATTATCATAATTATCAATCCATGATCATAATTATCAAAAAGGTAACCAGTATAGACGTGATGCATTTTATAATCTTCTTTTACTGTGTGATGTCTTCTTTTTGTACTTCTAATTATATAATATTTACCTTCAATATATATAATATACAATTATACTATTTTAAATATTAAATAATGATGATTCCACTTCGCAATGACTTATTTCACACAATAGTAAAATATTGAGAAGTTCATCGAGGTTACTAATTGCTCTTAAGCTCAAGCTGCAATATATTTAAATTTAAACAATTAAAACATTGAACGGGCAATTAACAGTTTTCTTGAATCCGGTGAAGAACCTGAAAACACGCCTGTAATTTCGTAAAACGTTGATTGTAATAAACTGCAATAACCCGTCCAAAAAGAGAACAAGTAAGTCAAAAGCTTCTTTAATGGAGCAAATAACTAGGTCAGGTTCCAAGAGACTATGAACGTGAGCTTCGATATAGCCAACAAGTACATCAACGCTGCTGGCGGAGACTACGACAAGGCTGTGCAGCTATACTAAGAAGATTAAGTTTAACAAGAGTAAATTGAAATATTAATGTAAAATAGCATAAATTAATTACAATAAGAAATGGAAACTTACTACCAAACAAACTAAGGAATTGATGACTAACCACAAAAATTAAAAAATGAAGAATAACCATGATCATTGTTAAACCAATTAATTTCCGAAAATCTCCACAATGATAATAAACTTTTGTTCTTTTAAATTATAACACATAATATTTTTTGAAAATTTTTGAGTTTCGTGAATTTTTATTTTATATTTCAACAATTTACTAATATTGAGACAAAAGTGTACTCAACTCCACTCCACAAAATGAACCATTAAAATTTTCACATTTTTATTAACCAAGAACTCCTTAGATTTAGGCGGTAAGAAGGCAATGCAATCTTTATATAATGATAATAATACCAGACCATTTTGAACAAGCGGTAGTCAAGATTTAATATGAAAGTTAGTGCTTCAAAAGTCGTCAAAAATACAGAATTTGATTAATTTGTAGGTACGCATTGCAGTAACTCAAAAATTAGCTGTAATATTAGAATAACATACCAGATGACCGAAACTAGTTGTATTAATAGGACCAGTTTTACACGAAATTTCAACATAAGTTATAACCAAATGTGTATGCACCCGTTTTGAGCACTTTGGAGCTTGCCACATATATGAATATATTTATCAATATATAATATACTGTTTTTTGGAATTAGTTTCTATGTTCCACTCCAGAACTAAAATATGGGTAATTGCAATATAAGTGATCTATGATATGAATTTTAATATAAAGTGCACTCTTTACAATTTTAAACCGAAACTACGAAGGAAACCGCGTATAAATAATCAATGCTATGAGTAGACATATGGAAACTGCTAAATGGCAATGTGGAATCGAAGAGATAGATTGAAGAAAATTATTCTTTTCACTGCACTCGATATAAGCCACCAAAATTTTTGATAAACAAGATGTTAAAAATTACACTTCTGTATTTGACCAATTCGAAGAGAGCAAACTATAAAGACTGAATTCTTTCTTAGTACATTTGTTATAACTAGTAGGGATAGCGCTTAATAAAGACTGGACGATATGAGTTTTTTGGTTTTATAAATAGTCGAAATAATCCAGTTTTAACTTTCAGCTACAACTTAAGAATATATAAATTGACTTAGCCTTAAACTCATTATATAAATTATAAAGGTGAGAGTATATAATAATGACAAGAGTTTGGACCACACCTCCACGTCTTCTTTGTATTTAATGCATTTTATACAACTTACGAATATTTGACTTAGATTATAATAATATCTGAATACGCTATATTTTTAGAATATATTAGTAATAACTATTTATATATTGTTCCTTTCCACAAGGACCTTAAGGGGATTATTCATAATTATGATGTTACACATATATTTTAAGTTAAATATAAAAGATGAATCAATAACTAGATCATGCTACGTAGCATAATATTGCAAGTTATATAATATAGTGAATAATAGAATATAATCTAATGAGCTAATAATTTAATGGGGAAATTGTATCAACTGTGTAAATTATTAATATTTAAACAAAGAAATGTAATTGGTTGACTAAAAGAAAATATTTAGTTATTAGATTAATTATATTTATAATAATTTATTGGCTACACTCCAAATTGTTGATTGGTTGAGATATTGAAAATATGATATCATACAAGAGTACATTGCGAATATTCAATACCATTATATCATTGTAATTATTATAGATCATGTATTCATAATATATTAAAATAATTTTAATTTAACTTCTTGGCTAATAATTTTGAATATACCAATACATATTTATTTTCGTATATCTATATTCGTGGTTTAAAATCCAATAATCATATAATATTATATTAGTTATATAGTCAAATATATTGGCATTCAATATTATAGTTTATTTGGTTTATATGAGTAGTGAATGTTCATTTGATTAAATATGACATATAGAGATAATATCATTTTTAGCTATTTTATTATGCATGTTATATATAAATGTAACTAAAAATACTTACATGTTTGTATGTCTTAAATTATTTGTTAAAATATGTATCAAATATTGTACAAAAAATTAAAATTTAAATCATTCAATCGTAATAGCAAGAGCTATAAGCGCACAAATATAATTATAATATATTAATATAAAATAATCAAAAACAACAAGTACATTCACTTGTGTTCAATCACATTAAGTTTTTATACTTGACATAGCGTTAATAAAAATGAGACTCAAATATTATATAATTTCTGTTTATATAATATACTATCAGGAACAATTCAACATCGATACTTCAGGGAATAAATAACTTACATTTTATAATATTGTAATTTCTGTAAATATTGTTAAAAATCGATATTAAATAATAATTATATTTTTATTGATAAATTAAATATTCTGCTATATCTCAACTTAGTTATAAATAATATTAAAAAGAAAATCGAAATATGTACTGTATAAGACTTTAAAACTGAAGGAGACTCCACAAAACAAATGGAGTGAAAAAACTCCCATATAATATTTTAACAGCATTCTTCTTATTATATAGTATCTATTGCAAAAATATAACTAACTCCAGCTCATTCCAAAAAAACACCTACTATGAACATTTTTATAACCTGATTTGAAATATTGACTAATATCGATTGAGGACTAATTACAGTTCAGAACTTTTGCTTCACTGGAGATGGTTAATCTATAAATTGAATTAAACTGAACACTTATTTTGTTGAACTTTCGGTTCTAATAATGAAAATGAATTGAAATAATAATGGAAGGTCAAAGCTGCCCGAATCTATCTCAATTTAATAGTAACCTCTTACATTTAAATTAAATAGTTTAAGATGCTCTGAATATTCTATTGTAAGAGCTATTATTGTGATTTTTCAATTATTGAAGAAATTCTTTGGCTTGTTGTAGTGGTGAGAAAATAATTAACCATATAAATATATATTTCTGATGTAATTATTTATAATCACTAGAACTCGAGAATGTAAAAACTAGCAAATATCAACTCAATAATATAAATTGATTACTATAAAAATGAGATTAGTTCTGATCTGATTCATCAATTATAAAGTCAATGTTTAAGAATAGTATTCCCTCCTTGTTGTAGTACTATCATAGATCTTCACAAAATTATGAAGTTCATAAATTTATTTTGAACACAACTATATAAAATATTTTTAATAACGAAGTATTCTAAAAATAATTGGTGCAGTATATAATAAATTTATATTAAATTTCGTTAGATGCTTATTGAGTGAGTTGTTAAAATTATGTTGATAATTTCAAGTCCAGTCTAATTCAATAACTAATCTGCAGCTGGTCATGGAAGCAGTATTAATAACATTAAATAATATTATCAAAATATAAGTTTCATTCTTTTGACTCTTCATCATTTCAAATTACATCGACTTTTTGTTAAATTTTATGTTATTCTGTATTATAAAGATAACGAAACTTATTGAAACGAAATTATTATATTAATTAATTTCTAAACAAATATTATATTCAATATATATTTTGTAGCTCAATGGGCTAAAACATCAATATTACCAGAACTTTCAAGAGCTTCGTTCAAAAAAAACAAGACAGATTTGAGGCGAGCAGTTATACTATTAATATATTTGGCTAGTAAACTATATAAATCTTCTATGTATTAAAATTCAACTTAAGTATTTTGTCAACTGTACTCAACCAAATTCAATTTTGCGTGAAATAGCCAGGCAAAATATTCATAATATTCAATGATAGTTTAATTATTTAGAAGTAGTAAGTACTGCAGTATAATTCAATTCAGCTTATACTTGATAGTTTCTAAATTAATTGTACATTTTGTACTTCCCTCATTTATAAGTGAGACTTGGAAGTGAAATGGTTGCATTTAATATTATTATTATTGTGGACCAAGACATATACAAAAAATAATCTGATGTGTTGAATGTGCCACTCAACTATATGGTTACGAAAATAATGCAAATAATATTGAATTAAAAGTGGTTGTTTTTAGGACATTTTGTAAGAGTAGAACTATACGTGCAGCTATGAGGTCGCCATTAGTACTATAAGTATATTATATCATAATATTAACATTTATGAATATGTAATTTTTCCATATCAAGAGTGTATCTTATAAGTTCAAAAGTAGTGTAAAAAGGGACGAATTTCAAAATCAATTAATTCACTAAAGCTCTTGGGGTTTTCTCTTGATTGAGCTAATTCATTTATAACTTTTATTATTACACCAATTTACTGCTTAAAAATATTTTTTATTATGTATTATAACAAATCGTTACCATCATTTTTTAATTGGTTTGTAACTAACCTTAACCTAACATCGCTAAATCAATTCCCTTTACATTTTAACCAAAAGCAACATTTTTCCACTCCCCCAAATGTCCATGTTCAATTTAGACGAGTCCATCCTCGAACAGCCCCACCCAGCCCCAGTCCTTCCCACTCCTACAACCGTTTAGACACTTCCGCTCCAAAAACGGGAGGTGCTTGTTTAGGTTCCGAACGGAGAGTACTTCATAAAACGCGTTGAGCAGAAACTGGTGAAGGACATAAAATAAATCACCGAGGGAGTGAAAATAACTGATGTTGGAAACGAGCAAACGGTTCAAATGGTTTTTAAAGCGGTTACAGACGAAGAAATCAAATTAATCCAAGATATTGGAAGATAACTCAAATCTGAAGTTAAGGATGAAAATAAAGAAGAAGAAATAAATGTAGAGAATGCAAAATAATACCAAGTGAAGGAAGATTAAACTAAAATTGAGTTTGAAAAGATGAATAAATACTTTGAGTACACTATCACAGTTGACACTAAATTTTCAGATAAACACGTTGTGGAAGGAGCTGTGGAAATGATACACGAACAATTCGAAGATGCTGTTGTTCAACAAAACGAAAATAATGCCATAATCAAAGTTAATCAAGATGATATTGACATTATCAAAAATATGCTCGCTAATAGCGATATAAAATTCACCGTTGAACAAAATAAAGAACCTAACAGACAAATGCAAAAATAAATTGAAATTGTCCTGAACAAAATGCAAAAACACTGCCAAGAAGCCGTCATTGAGCACTTTGTAGAACACATGGCAAAATATTACGACGAAATATCAATTGCACCGAACTATAACATATTATTGTATTGCGATAATAAGAAATTGTAAAAATTACAAAAATTAATTCAACATTTCTAAGTTAAAGGAGAATCTTTGGAATATTACATTAAGTGAAAACCTATATCACATTAAGCGATATTTTATATCATTTATTTGGATCAACTGTGTATATATAACTACAAATAACTAATAAATATAATGACTTAATGATGCCATACTGTGTCTTTACTGAGTAGGCATTAATGACGGGTTCATCCCGTTTTGAAAGTCTAAATACTCGAAATACTGGCGTGCGAGAGCCAATATTTCGCATTCGAAAGTCTAATTATCGTTCATTAGTCTCGAGGAAGTGATATAAATATATTTATTGAGTATATGGTAAATACGTACAAATGGTGTTTGTGCAAATATGAAGAGATGAGTACACAGCCTTGTTGACTGAATATTACAATAATATATAATTATAAAAGATATTCGATAATAGGGTTCACTCAAGTGAAAGTAACAAAAGAAAGCACATTATGTATTATAGTTCATGTTTTATTAAAATGAATCGATACATTATTGTGTGGAATTTCACGTTGAAAAATAATAGTGACATTCAGTATTATAAATAAAAAATAAACGTAACATTTTGAAATCACTAAACGTCCTCGCTCATTATTTTCAAGTTTTAATCACAAGCGGAAATTTCTGTAACGACGCGAACCACGTTGTAACTTTGGTGCTCAGAGCAAATTATCTCAATGTTCTTATTTTGAAGAACGTGAACTTTGTTCTTGAACTGCTTCATGATGTAAACTTGAAGGGACGTGTAGTGCTCCGGCCTCAAGTTCATATTGTTTAAAAGGACCGTTATCTTCTTTTATCTGGTGAATGGGGTTTATTGAGTGTTCTTTAATTAGGAAGATTGACGAGGATTGAAAGGGACAAAAGAAGATGGAATAAAATGTTCCTGTTCTATTTTGTATTGCTCTTGAATATATGGAGGGATTATTGGTTATAAAGGAGTGAAATTTGGCTGATGTGGAGAGGATGGATTAAATGGTGGAAATTAAATTGGGGTAAAATTACAAGATGGTAGAGGTTATGGGGTGTAGTTTTGATTATATACTGGCTTAAATTGCATTCGAGCATTTTACATTTACTACTGATACTATTTTTGATTCAGAATTATGTTATTTAGCGTAAATTCTACACTTTGAACGTAATTTATATCAATTTTTATAGTTACACGCTGTTAATACTATTATAAGTTTTCAACAAAAGGCTTTTAAAGCAGAAATATGCTGGTCCCAAGCGTTTTGAAAAGTTAATTTAATACCTCCTAGCCATTTTGAACATTAAATGTAATTAATTTAAATTATGGTTGTGTGTTTTAGTATTCTTCTTCTGATTCTTCATATTATTCTTCTTCGTAAGAATCATCTTCATATTCGTTCTTTTAAAACTTTTGAGTATTTATATTCTGTAGATTTGTAGTATTACTTAGTACTTTAGTAGTTTAAGGTTCTTGCTACTGTGGTTTTGTTTGAGTAATATTTTCAGATTATTTTTACTACTCGTGTGGGGATTTCGGATGCTGAGTTAGTTCTTTAACTTCTATATTTTTAATTTGTTCTGGGCATAAGTATTTGTTTTGGTATTTTTGTTCAACGAATTACCTTTTTGGGCCGAAGAATCCTTTATTTTCTTTGTCAACCAGAACAATATTATTTGTGTTTTCTTTGTGTTAGTCATTTTGTGTGTTATTTTCATTCTCTTTATCGTTTATATGATTTTTGTTCTTATTGAGTATTTTAAGTACATAAAACAGGTTGTATTTCTCCCTTCTCATGATTTCGGCCGCATTTTAGCTATATTTTGCGAATATCTCGGTGTACTTCAGTTTCAGCTCGAATTTTAGCTCCAGGTCTTCATTTTTTAGCATTTGGTTCTCAGTTTCTTCGCTTTGGCCGTTAATTTCGTAGTAATTTTTGAGCGCTTCTTCGATTTTGAAGGCGTTTTATTGAAGAAACCGCTCAGAATCGGAGAAAGTCGCGTTCGTGCTCGCGATGAACTGAGAGATTTGACTCATAATTTATTTTTGGTCGTTTTAAGGCGTTTAATTTTAAATAAGTTGATTATTTGAGGGCAGATTTTATGTTTAATTATTATTTCCATTATTTTGACCGTTTTTGAGCGTTTAAAGCTGATTAAAGTTGTTTTATGGTTAGAATGAAGATTTTTATGTGTTTTCGCCAATTTCAAAGTACTGGGTTATAGCTAGTGGCACATTCCAGTCGGAGCCCGCTAAATACTCGAGAGCGAGTTATTTGGTTGAATTAGTTACCTCAAGGAAATTCTAGACCTTGTCATCTTTGGACCAGCTTGTTCCCATTATGTGAAGTGAAATTTTTTTGATGTATTGAATTAATTAGTTGGATACTGTGCAAATACATGAATCAATATTGCTATAAATGTACTGCTTTTGTTGGACCTTAACAATAAGATGACTTTATTAAACTAATGATACAGATGTTATATATCTCTCACTTCCTCGAGACGGCACAAACAGACTTCATTGAGACTTTCGAAAGCGTAGTAATAATAGACGCAATATATAAATATATACTAGTTATTTTACCATATCCAAGTAAAATAATATATTTTAATAATTCTTGTGGTTAGTGAATTTCCAGTTAATTAAAATGGTTTTCATCTTTTTTCCAATCTAAGTGATTCTGCTTCCTCATTTATGTAACAGCTTTAATGTATTTACTATGTGTGATTTAATATCTTTTTTAATATCAAGTAACTATTTTACACTTATTTTACTATATTTTATGGTATGAAATGTAAACATATATACATAATATTAATAATATTACGTATGTGTGTAGTGGTTTAATTAGTTTTTTACTATGGTTTTAAAAGACTTTTAAGATCTTTTTTGTAGAAAGTATGTTTTTACATTAATTGTACATTTAAATCAGATTTTTCTTTATCTTATTGTATTTTTAATATTTTGATATTACTTTAAAATATTTTGAGACTTTTGTTTTTGGATAAGATTATATTGCTCTTTTTAATCCTTAAACATCCGTCGGGCGTTTTCGGGCTTTGCGTTTTTCGATACCCTAATATTTCATAAAACTTCTTCGTATAGTCTGACCGGGACAACTGGATATTTGAAATATTATTACCACCTCTTTAACAGAAAATGAGAAATATTCAACTTGATGATTGAAACAAATAAAAGTTAAAACTATAATTGGATCAGGCCGAATACACGCACTCTATGCATCTTGTATAATATAATTAGTCTTTAATATGTAGTTTACGACGAGTTTTATAAAAAATAATTTTTTTTGGATTAAAAATCAAATACCATGTGAAAACTAAATTCAATATGTAAAGAAATACGATGATTATTGCAATACTGTGACATAGAAAATTTCTTCGCTGTACTTGCAAGAATAGTAAATTTTATGATTATTTATTCTTCATAAAAGTTTGTTAGTAATGGTAGTAAATTATAACAGTAATCAACATTAGAACATAAATATTATACCAGAAAATCTCATATTTTATAAAGCTGAAAGAAATAATGATAACAAATATGAAATCATTAAAGAAAAAATAGCTAATTAGATTGAGCTAATGCATTATGATACTAACTAAAATAGTACTACTAGTATTATGTTACTATTGAAACTTAAGGTGTTATCAGTGCGTTGAAAGAATTATTGTGATTCAAATTTTTACTATTTAATGACTAAAATAACATTATTAAAAATTTATAAATTATAATATGCTAGTATAATATCTAATATTTATAAAATTGTAATAGGTCACAACCTAATTTAAGTCATAACTTGTTATTATATAATACGGATAATGTTTATTTTTTCGATTTTTCCGAGTTATGAATCTCGACCTATATAGTATAAATACAATAAATAATATTGTATATGTTATTCTGAATTAGTACGTATTACTTTAACCATTTGAATTCCTCTTGTAATAACATGGTGAAAAATAGAGTAAAGAAAATTAAAATTATAAATACCAAGACAATATCAATATGGTGCTAAAGAAAATATAGTTATATATTATGTCAATATAATAAACAGTTTATTTTCAATTAACTTTTTCTAGAATCGAAATATCTATATAAATATATTTTGAATTTTTCTGAAATGTAAGTTAGTGATAAATACTATACTAATTTTGATGCAAGTTATCAACGTATAATAATTTTATTATTTAATGCATGGATGTAATCAAGAAGTCAAGAAATCGTGTGTTCATATTTTCGTATCTGGGCTGTCTGGATATGGAGTGAAATTAAAAAGTGAACTATATACAACCTCTCACTAGTACATAAATTATATTGGTTTGCCTCTATATTATATTTTTATTTTTCGAAAAACCTCTGTGGGTGTTTAATCTTTAAAAACCCGTCGGGTTAATTTGGGTTTTTTTGTTTTCTATAGTTTTATAGTTCTAAAAATTTATATATTGTTACATTATATACATGACAATATTTTTATAAATAATCAGCAAGGAGCATTTATTTTATAATATGTTATATATGAGCAAATATGTGCGACGAAAATTAATTTAACATTTTCACTTCTTAAATGAATTTGAAATAAATTTTTTAATGTAATGACTAAATAATATTGAATTGATAGTTTAATAAAATCGCACTCATTACTCAAATCGAGCACCATAAAAATTTTATAACTTTAAAATATTTATTAATCCCAATTCAAATGTTGTAATTTTAGTTTCCAGAATTTGAACTATGAATAATATATAAGTTTGTACTTTCAGCAATTTAACTAATATATAGCATGAATAATTCCTTATATTATTCATATTCTATAATTTTAAGCATTAAATTTACAGGGCATCAATAACGTTGTAAAATAGAAACATTCAAAATCGATATTAAACTTGACACACTTTTATTTGAGATATTTTGTATTGAAATTAATATAACAAGATTGAATTATATAAAACATTTGATGTTAAGCGAAAATACTAACCGCATAACTAAAAATATAATTTATGCTTTCAATAATTTCAAATATTAGTACCAATTAAATTATTTTACGTTACTAAATATTTCATATTTAAGACATTAAAAGTACGATTATCAATAAAAAATGAGAAATATAATTACTTTTGTTCTTATATAATATAAATAACACAAGAAACTTGAATTATTAATTTTGAAAGAAATTATACCAATTTCTACCAACAGTAATTTACAATTTAAATTATAACTTTGATCTGTAAGATGAAATCGCTGACAATGAGTGTATTAACTCAATTCCTCAACTAATAGGTTCTATAAATAAATGTAGATCATTATAGTTATAATATTATGGTAAAAAATATATATTTGATGTGGATGAATTAAAAAATTATTTAATAGGGGGAAATACCTAGTTTCTTACTTTGACGGTTATATTATTGTTTTTAGACGCTAAATAATATAAAATACAAAAGTTCTAATCATCAGTTTAAATATTTTATGATCTTGATACTACTAGTAAGTTTACGGAATAAATATCATGTAATACTATAATTACTTAGTCAGACTTTATTATAACTAGAGCAATTTATAATATATTTCTAACTCTTTAAATATAAAAGTTATATCGATTTGCTCTGATATTTTATAAATACTCAGGTTACGGTTATGTAATTAAGTAATGAAATTTGTTGTCGTTGTTATTTTGTTCAACATTAACTAGTTTTTATTTGTTGATGGAAAAATTAATTATTGGCTTAAAATCAAAAAATACAAAATTGTGCTAATTCTTAAAGATGAACTTGAAGAGGTGAATTAATTATAACGATAGTCATAATTGTAGTATTATCTAATGAGTATACAGAATCCGTTGAATTTCCTTTGCAATTGAATCGTCTCATCTTTAAAAGTAAATTATTTGAAATATTCTTGTCCTTGATAAAATCGTTTTTGAAAAATACTACTTTATATAATGTAAGTTGACAATATAGTTCGATATTAATTTAAATAAATATCTTCGAAAATTTGTTTGAGAAATATTATGTTAAATAATAATGACTATTTTGTTCTCTTACATCAAACTATAAAATAAACAATTATCAAAATATAATAAATTCTACAAGAGATCATTTGTACTGAAAAGCGCTTGTCACTTGAACTTTAAAATTTCTAGGAAACGATATTTATCTTTAAATAAGTTGCTAAGAATTTTGTATTTTTTGATGTTGATCATTAATGTAACAGTAGATAAGCTAAAATGAATTGAATATAATTATAACTAGGCTCAACAGATTGAATCAATTATAAGAATAATCAAATTGTTTGTGTAATAGTTAGAACACAAAAATAAATGATAGAAATGGATAAATTTTAAAGTTGAATAAAAACTAAAAAATTATATAATTCTGTCGCAGATATCAATCCTTACTCACATTATTATTTTCATTTCCCTCCATCTCAATTATTTTAAAAAATTATTTTCATGTCATTATATAGTAAGTCGACAATTCAGTTTTTTCAATTTCAGACCCCACTTCATAAACAGAAAATGAGAAATATAAGACTTGAAGCTTAAAAATATTTCATATCATAATCTTGCTTCTACTATGCAGAATTAGTGCATATTACTTATAATAGGAACTGAATACTATTACACCACATCTGTATCATATTTATTTAGTCAAATTCTAATATTGCCATGTAGAAAACAATTTATAGACGAGTTAATAATTAAAAATGCATTTATATTTAATAAAGATTATGATAACCTGCTTTCGAAAATTTATTCGCTTACTTGATTGGCAATATTAAATCTATTAAATTTTGGACTCAATATAGGCTAGAGGGTTTTGACAATAAATTTTAGTAATATGTTTAAAGAAATAATTGCATTTATGCTAGACAATACCAGAGTCAACATCAACAAAGAAAATAATTACCACAATTATGAAAACGGTAAAGAAAAAACAACTTGTAAAATTATGATAATGCAACATTATGTTAACCATAAGGTATTCATAGATTTATGTTATAATTGAGGTACGCAGTTTAAGATGTGCGTTGAAACTATTAGTGTGATTTGTATTTTTAGCTTGTTGATAAGTAAAATACAACATATTAAAATTAATATTGTATTATTATACTACTACGAATCTAGTTTATACAAATTAATAATAAGTCCACTTCAAATTCTATTTTGGCTTATAACTTCAGTTTACCAAAATATTTTGTATGATGAAATAAGCTTCTACAAATATTTGGTGTCATAACTTGGTCATAAGTTACGTTGCCCCATTTTCATACTGAATGGAAATAGTTTAATTTTTTCGAATTTATGATATCTCAGCAAATATACAACAAACTAAATAAAAAAGATTAAATTTGTGATAATATATATGTTACTATTAATTTACCTACAGTAAGCCGACTGAAAATTAGTTTATGTAAATCATAAAATATATAATGAATTACACAAATACTCAAGTTCATAAACTATTAAGTAATAATCAATATATTTATATACTATCTTGAAATAATAATCCATTAACTTCTAATTATCTTCTTCATGATCAAAAATATTTATTGTAATAAATATTGAATTTTGCAGCAATAGATGCAAGTGATATTAACTACAGTAATATTAATACTAATTGATGTTCGATGTATTATATTATGATAAAAATGCTTTTAGTATTCTAGTTGTACATAATATGAGTGATCATATTTTCGATTCTGGATTTGATGGATATGGAGTGAAATTAAAAAGTGAACTATATACAACCTCTCACTAATACATATTTCATATTTGTTTGGCTCTATATTCTATTTAAATTTTTCGAAAAACCTCTGTGGGTGTTTAAAGATTAAGGATTAATAGCAAATTCATTTTAATACATATTTCAGCATTATATATTTTCTTTTAGTCATTCATTTGATTATAATTTAATATGTGTTTTCTTTATATTTGTTATATTTGCATTATCCGTATTCATCGGATTATGTGTTGGTGAGTCATGTTATTTTTTCAGTCCTCGCTAAACTCAGAAGAATTATCTCCTTTGAGTGGATCGAGTTGTTCGAGATCAATGTGGATGTTAATGATGCCTCAATATTGCGTACTTCATCAGAGATTTCATCAGTGTTCAAATTATCTTAGCAAGTTTCCTTGCTAGAGACTGCTGAAATATCTTCTTTTTCGGCGTGTTGTGCTTCTCCAGGTTTCTTCTTCTTCGGTTTTGCTTTTCTAAGGACAGGTTGCACTTTGAGTTTCGATTGGATGTTCAAGTGTTGCAACTAAAGGTAGTTCTTTACCTCCTCATACATTCTGGATTTCTCTACTTCCATTTTTATGACATTGTAGGCAAATATCCTTATACAGTGTAGGACACTTAAAAGTAGACAGTTTGTAAATGTGTGATAAAAGGTTATACTTCTAATATGTTATTATATAGCCTCCGAGGAAACTATATGAACTTTTATGTTTCCACTCCAAATACAGAAATGCCAAAACCTGAAGATTGAACATGTAGTTATAAGCTATACAGACTTCCAGTTGAAAATTATCGTAGTCTCTAAAGATAATCACGATAATCATGTTTATTGTTATTATAATTCTTCTATATTGGTGTAATATCGAAATGCAAAATAGTTCTATGCAAGGTATTTGTACCGAAATCTAGCTGCTGAAATAAAATCTAGAATTTAATATACAATGTCACAACAAATTAATTCTTTTACTCAACCCACTCAAGAAAAAAGATTAATAAAACTTAAAGTAAATATTAAGTAGTAAATAAATGATAACTTTTGTAAACTAAAATGTTGAATATTGATGGTCCTTCGATCATAATTGCTGCCAAACTTTATTCAAGTTAAGCTCAAAAATGAGATTTTTGTGACCAAGATTTACAAAAATGGAAGTAAAGAGGAAGTTCAAGTAGAGCCTGGTAAGTGGTCCTAGTAATTATTGCTACTATAGTGATCTATGAATTACTTGAAGCTGGACCAAAGCTTCAATTAGCTGTTAAAACCCAACTTTTAACAAATTTCTGGATTGAATTTTGACCAACTAGAAAAAATTTATTGATCGAGTAGCTGGTGTGAGACAGTTATAGTAGTGCAGGGTCTCGAAGAGTATCATAACAACATAGTTTAACACAGTCCATATAGACGGTTCAGAAATAAATTCTAAAGTTCGGTTAATAATTTTAATAACTTGAACCAGATCCAAGCTAAAAGTTTAGCACTATAAATTGTGTATGGTACTAACTTGAAGTAATAGAATTTCACTTTAGCTTACAGAACTAGTTCATAACTTTGAACGACTACAGTTATGGGAGGTGGAATTGCTTTTTCTTGTTTACTATGTGAGTAATTATATATTAAAATATTTTGCCACTTCTAATGCGGATGACAAATTCCAATAAATAATCTCAAGTTGGAGATTATTCATGAACTACTCATTAACACAAGAGGGCCAAAAATATGATTTCGATCGTATTAGACCATAATCGACTATTCAAAGTCGGTATTTAATATTCCAAAAAGGAAAAATAGAAATTACCACATGCAATAAAAGGACGGCAATGACAAAAATAAACGCGGTAGAAGATGTTTAGGGAAGGTCAACTAATTCACTTAACAAACTTAGGCAGTTCTGAAGCGTTTGTATTCTCTTCATTTCTGGGTCCAACGGATGAATTCATAAAATATTGTACCAATCTGAACTAGTTATATCACTTGTTTAAGATGTCCCTGTGTAATTTCTACGTTTTAGTCAACAAAACTAATTTATGAAAGATTTTATCTCGAAAATATATGGTAGTTAAGCCTGATTGGAGAAAAGAATAAGAGGATCCAATGATTGGTATACGGACGCAATATGTAATTTATAACTAGTAGCGCAAGCACTGGACCTGCAGAGGACCTCGGTGTTCATCTTCAACTGGGTCAATCTGAACGATTTTAGGTATTTCTTAATCACGAAAAACAATGGAGGACTTTTTCTTTCAATCTCAACCGGGAGCTCAAGATGAAGTATTGGTACTTCGCTTAATTAGAATTATAATTCAGGTAGTTACAGTCGCTTTCATTCTCAATATTCAAATAATGAATGCATTTTTGTTTCTTGAAGAATGGAATCAAGTGGGTTAGTCGGGCCCAGCATTAAATAATATATTGATGCTACTCTAAAACAACAGTTATTTTACTTATGATCTTCCACTTCCATTTCATAATGAGAAATCAATTTTCTTGATTGTTAAATTATACAACGTTAGGTAAAGTTGAAACTTATTATTGAAGTATATACAGAGTTATATACGTTAATTATTGTAGCACAGCTATCCAAGGCTCAACCAGGCCTTGATGTGATTGAAGCACTTTACAAATCAATAGTAAATAGAGTTAATGAGTGTATTGATGAGGAGGGAGAACACACTCATTATTGAGCCGGGCAGTGATATAAGTAAGATTCAAATAATAAACTTCATTCTTCTTCCTAATTCAAAAAAGCATTTCGAGGGCCCACCACTGTATCTATATACAGTATAATGCATAATTCATTAGACTCGATTTTCAGAAAGTGATTTATGGGAAGTTATTACACAATATTAATACTATGTGTACCAATCGATAACTTTTTATTTTAATTGACATTTTTCACTTCAAAATTTTGAAATGTAAGGAAACGTACATCGATGACAAAATATCAAAATTCTGGTCGATAATAGAATTTCATTCATATATACAATTAATAGCGTTACAACTTCAATTATTTATGATTATGTCAAACTTATACTCAACCAAGAGAGGAATCTAAAAGTAAAATATATTTTTCAAATTGGATTATTTTTCTCAGAGGAATCTTATCGTACTATAAAATTAAGTTGCAATATGAGTCAATGTAACAACATTGAAACAAGACTAGGTTTGGCTAGAACATATAATATATTCCACACCAGCTTTTTGCACATTTTGTTAACTCAAGTTTAAACCTCATTGGAGTACCAGACTCAGTAATGATGGTGTTGACATATCACAATGTGGAGAATAAGATTATGTAACATTATCTTAATAGAGCAACTTTCTATAAGTGCTTAAGATCAGATTGTAATCCATAGAAACATTTGTGGATCCATCCACAGATGATGAATTGTCTACGCTACCAACAAACAGTTTAGAAAGTTTAGACTTAAAATATATCTGGTTTGTTCACAATGTAGAGTAAAATATTCTCGTGATGTGGTAATAATATAAGGGTACATATTGAGTAAGTGAAATAAATTATAGTACGGTCATTATATATGCATTATGTATTTATAATATTGGAATCACTACTTCGATATATTTTTGCAGTCTAATGAATTATGCTGTATACTGTAGCATATGAAGTTAGACACTTTTAAGATTCGGACGGCTAGTTAAAAATTGCTTAAGGACTTCATGCCTGATACAAATATGCTACTGAAAGTTTCAAAATGTGTGTTGGTTGTTGTTATAAAATGATTGAAATATGAAATTTCGCTATTTGAAGTGGAGGAATTGAGTTGAAGTGATATAAAAGTTCATAGTATATGCCTAGGCCTTAGCATTAACACATTGCGACCGTTATACTATTAGCTAAATTGGTCAAAATTATAGTTGGAAGCTAGCAACGTCAATATTGTATATACTAGGTCCCAATGTGTTAATTATAATAATTTTACAAGGCTAATCACTTTCTCTAATCACTTTCTTCTTTGTTTGAATCGAAGTAATTCTGCTTCCTCATTTATGTAACAGCTTTAATGTATTTTTTTTAATGCTAATATTGAATTTGAGAATAATAAAACAGAATTTAATTTAATAAATAAACAATATTTTTGATCTCATTCATTCTTCAGCTGCAGCACCGGAACTTCATCAGAATTTTACGTATTTCATCAGTGTTCATTTTGTTTTGGAGATCTATTTGTTGATAGTTTTTACAAATTTTTAATAATTAAATAATATTGAAAATTTCATTAACATATTTATCACCACATCAATGCCGTCTAAGTCCAAAAAATTCTTTAAAAATATATCAAATAAGTTCAATAAGTTCGTAGAATAGTACAAATAATATCGAGATGTTGCACCACTAACCGACTCTAGTCCTTAACCAGAATGTGTTATTGAATAAATGTTGGATTTTTCTAATTAGTTGAACTTGAACTGGTCAAAAGATGATGCAGTTTACATAGCTGAAGGAATGTAATAGGAACTTAATTTCTTCTTTGATTTCGTTTTTGGAGGAAAACGCGCTAGTGATTATGCGAATTTAACTGAATAAATTGATTAACCAAAAGAATAAACCTTATCAAAACTGAAATAAAATTCAAATGATAAAGAAGAAAGCTCTAGTATTGTTATCGAAGACAGTTCTCCCTCAATATCGATTGATATTGAGGATTCGTGAATACTATTTATTAAATATATATCCCACTCACTTAACTTTCATTTATACTTGCATAGTCTACGTTTCAAGCGCATGTCTTCGCGGGCAACATACTCAATGTTGGAGAATCAGCCTCATACCCAGTCATCGATGGAAATATCCATCTAATTCTGTAGCTTCTTGGCCTTCTTCTTTTCGCTTTGACTTTACATATTTTCCTACTGGGCAGGTAGGGATGCCTGTTTCAGAACATCTTCAATGTTCTAGACTTCTTACAGGCTTTTAATTTTCTATAGGAGTATCTCGCATTGGGATCGGTTGATGAGTTTACGTTTAAAGAACGCCTTTAAGATCAATATTAAGTTGGATTGAATCTTACTAATCGGCGACTTTGGGTGGTCTTCAACGTAAATATCAATAACTTCTACCAAATCGCAGCATACCTACTCCTAATATTCTTTCGGATCAACATCTTCCCAATGGCGTCTTAACTCGCTTGCTTGTGCTTCGACTTCAATAGTTATGTTGCACTATTTATTAAATAGTGTTAAAATAATATTTAATTAACAATTTTTAAGTCTGAAATCATTCTATTTAAAAACTAAATGATTCTTTTTTGAAACGGTTCCGTTTTTCTCGCCCAGTTTTACGTTCAATATTTGAAGAAGAATATTTTTGATTTTGAAGCTGAAAACGATCGGAATTTGGTGCTGACACTAAAATACTGTTAATTTTATGTTTTAAAAGTTACAAATCTATGTCAACACAATAACAAAATAGATCACAGTATATCGTAGTATACATTTGCTGGATGTGGTATAATAATTAAAGTTAAGTGAGCGTGAAATATTATTGTTAATTATAATTTAGTGATGCGTGTACACACTAAACTATTGCCTTTGTTGGACCTTAACTCATTTTTTCATCACTTGAAACAGAAAAATACTTACTATTTTACATTAACAAGATATGATTTTAACATTTATATGCATTTTTGTAATTATATAATCATTACCACTTCAATGAGCAACTACTAAAGAAATTATATATTAACAGCTGAATAAAAAATTTAAAAGTTTATCGAGGTTACAAGTTGCTCTCAAAAATAAGCTATGAAGTTCTTAAATAAAAACTAGTATGTTGAAAATGCTATAGACGCATTTTATGAATCTGGTGAAGAACCTGATAACGTGATCCCAGTTGAAAAACCACAGCCACCAGAATTTGCAATTAAATAAATGATGGACTCAACTAGTACGTCCAGAGAACAAGCAATTCGCTTCCTTCAAAATAATTATAATAGAGTTGATTAAGCTGTTAATAAGTTCCTTGAATCAGGAGAAGAGCCTAAAGGTTTACCAGTCAAATAAGCATAATAGCCTGTTTAAGAACAATATAATTAAACTAATAACTATAATAATTAAAATCAGCAAAACGTTAATTATGAAAATAGTGTTGAAGAAGAGGAAAATATTACTGAAGAAGATGATTCATAGACCAATTTATAAAATAATCAACAAAATGAGGAATAACAGTATTAAAACGATTCTGAACCCAAATACTAACATTATCAACAAAATTAACACAGTTCAAACTAAAATTAACACAAACAAATTCAAAATAATTAAAACCACGAGACGAACAGTTAACAGTAAAACTACTCAGTCTTAAAATTCGTGATTTAAAACGCAAAAAACGCGATTAAATTCTTGAATTAACAGAACATTCAATTTTAAAGTAACGAACCAATTTAATACAATGAGTTACAATAATTAGTTCAAATTAGAGTACATAACACTAATGTACGTTAGCTTTACCAACTTATGGACCAATATATTCAAAATGAGTACCATTACAATAATAATCAAGTAGTTTAAAATTAATTAGTTTCTAACTTAACTCAGCTACAAAATCAACAATGTTAAAATTACTAACAAATCTAATAAGCTGTTTAACCACAAAATTAGTTTTAATCAAGTAATTAAAACTACTATAATCCTAATGTTAGCCAATAAGCAAATGTTAATTAGAATTATGGTCAAACTCCTTAATATTAATAGTCACAAGTAGTTGCTTAAAATATTTCATCGTAAACAAATAATGTTCAACCAGTATAACAATATCAGTAACCACAACAACCCCTAACTTCTTAACAACTCTATCAATAACCTCAAGCAATCCTACCTCAACCTTAACCTATTATTCACCCAGCGATTCCAACACATCAACCAACAATTAACCCAGTAAAACTGGAACAAACTCAGAACCCTCCACTTTTCCCAGTAAATGCTCAAATTCCCACCCAATAAGTTCAAGTTTAACAGAAAGAGCCGGAAAACGATCAAAAACAGGTTCAAATTGAACCGAAAAAACCAGTGAAATATGAAAATGATGAAAAGGAGGAAGAGAGCCCAAGCATCGTTATAGATGATAGTTCCATTTCAATTGACCTTGATGCGTCATCGTGAGAAAAAATATAATATATTTTACTTTTAGATGTTTCATGCAAATGGAAAATAATTTAATTGTATTTTCTAAATTCTCTAAGATTTTGAGAGAAATATGAAAGCATTTTCAATCTGATAAAGTTTTAGTTATCATTAATCATTTTTATGATACAAACAATTCTTCAACTTGTAAATAAAATGACGCACTTAACTGTAACCTTATCATCAGTACTAAAGCTCAAATTAACTATTCCATCTTCACCTCATAAATCATGGCAATACACAAATCCAAACCAGTTACACATAACGTATCCACAAACTAATCTCAACATCATACCTCATCTTCTAGGATTGTCACTCTGAATAGCCTCCTCAGACAACCTAAGTTAGTTCGGCACTTGAACTAACATTATTGACCTCGGAAGTTATCTTTGTAACAATCTTTGGGATGGCTGGTATGAATCTTGGGACTAGCGTATCAGCGGCAACGCGTAGTGCTTCTAAGTTTAGAGCAGGGAACAATGTCATAACTCTTTAATCAGTTTCTTCCTGTTCATGCTCATTTACTCTTGAAAGCGAAATCTCTGCAATATATTAACTGCATAAAATCTGTGTTTGTGTTTTGTTGTTTTACTTAGTAAGTTCCATACGGACTTCTTCCAACTTGTAAATATTGAGAGAATTTATATATGAATTTATTTGAGAGAGTAGAAAAATAATAAAGAAAACCCAGCATCCAAATCATTCATAACATAGTAATGATTGAAATATCATCATAAATAATTGAATGTTACTGACTGAGTAATAAAATATCTTTTGGTTCTATATATAGCTTTAAGGTTAGTTATTTTATAATATATATTTTAATTACTATTGTGATATGTAATTAAATTTATCCACTTTAAATGTAACACTAAAATATTCAAATACAAAATGATTTAATTCAACAAGTTTAAATGCATAAGAAATTTTAAGATGAAATGAAAACAGACTACGGAACAGCAGCCAGATATCTCAAAAATGCATTTCAAAACTACGATCAAGCAGTTAAATAGTTTGAAATAGATCAAAACGCTAAATAAAAGAATATCAAACAATTATAATTTTAAACAGTAAATGCTCCAAAATAACAAAATAATTAACAGAATTCAAATTAATAGGTTAAAAATAAACAAAGTAACATGAATTCGGCAGCGAAATTAACACAAGTAAATAACAAAATCTAATAGATGAACAAACCTCCATAATAGAAATAAGCTAACCCATTTTAGAATACACAATAAATGTATTAACCAATATAATCAACATAAGCAATCAATCAATTTACAGGATAGTAATAAAATCAGTACAACAACAATTATAATCAAAATACACCACAAATTGCTTAAAATGTAATGTTTCAGTAACCATAACAGTACCAGTAAATGCAATAAGCTCTTAATCAACAACAATAAATAGTGTATCGTCCCCAAAATACGTAACAAACCACCTAACTCAATTTTAAATCTATAAATTCAATATTTGGCCCCAGTAATCTGTCTACAACCAATTAATAAAATAATTATAACAGTTTCGCATCAAACTAACTTAATAATAATCAAATACAATAAGTTTAATAAGTGTAAAATGTATTTAGTAATAATTAATTTAATAACAATTAATTTAATCCTGTTTAAAACAACCACAATATTTTCAACAATATGTAACGACCTCCAATTCCTCAAAACGTTTTTCAACAATAAACGATTTACAGTTAAAACGAATTTAAAACGAATGAAGTGGAATACCAAAACCAGTCACTCAGTTTAACTTATTTAGAGAACGACGACATTCAATCGCATGGACCCGGATACAATTAAAAGTGATATATATTTTGTAATTATCATATCTCAGAAGACTTATATCTATCTCCGATTCTTTCTTTGAGAAAAATAATAATATTGTTGAACAATTTTAATAAAATGAAAAAAATATCATTTAGGGTTACAAACAGACTTCATTGAGACTTTCGAAGGCGAAACATAGGCTCTCGCTAAAGGACTAGTTTACCTGATTCGTTGACTTAATTTTCAGTTTCTCTATACTCGTTATTTCCTTCGGTTTTATATCTTTGCTTTTATTAATGAAAAATATGTGTTTTTTCTATGTCGTGGGGCTGGATGACCTTGACGTAATTAATGGTTCATCGATATTAATATAACATATTAATAACAGATAGTTTTCTCTCTAATATTCTATTCTACATTATATGATCACCAATCAAAAGAAAATTAATTAATAATATCTTGCATGTATGGCATTAAATGACAATTAAAACTATGATTATCATTGGATAGTCTTTGTGAATGTTCATTTTTAGCGATTAAGTCCAATTTTTAAATGCTACAGGGAGATAAATCATCATCAAAGCAATGTTTTCCAGAAATTTTTAAATAATACATATAACTACTTGGATTATATTTTTTAACGAAATCTCTTTTAAACTCTGTTAGTTAACCAGTACTGTCAAGCATATATTTTAATCTTTTATTAAATGGGGTTGGACCATTTAAATATGTTTCAACTTTAAATTTTGATATCCCACATTTTCGATTACAGTATAAGTTTTTTGTTTTGTGGGCGAATTATTTAACAAGACTACTAAAAGCACAATGATATTAGCGAGCATGATGAACTTAGAAAAGTGTATATAATTTTAAAGTATTTATTGCGTCAATTTAACTAGTAAATGCTATTTAAATAATGTTAGCTTCTGCAATGTCTTCAGGTTATTCATATAGTAACTGATGCATATTTTAAATCATTATTATATTATAAGAAGTGGAGTACAATTAATATAATGAAAATACAAATAATAATATATTTATTGTAAATACATTATTAGCGTATTCAAACAAAAGTTGTTATGAAACGTAGTGTATGTATAGAAATAATGAATGCATAAATTACGTATACTTGAATTCTTAAACGTAAAGTTTGCTGCTGTTCTAAAAAATTTGTTATTTAATTTATTTAATACATCAGTAGTAACTTTTTCACTTAATGCCCAGTGAGTCGGCCCTATATATGGTGTTGAACCCCAATTATTTAATTTCTTCTGTTAACGCGTGTGAGTTTTCTACGATTACGGTCATTTTCTGTTTTTCACTGAGTTTGAGCGTGTGTAATTTATCTTTGATAATCCTAATTTCCTCTTCGTCGTATAGCTCAGGCAGGATGCTGAAAACAACTTTTTGATCTCCTTACAAAAATACGTCAAGCGTTTTCATCAGATTTGGAACGGTGAGAATGGGTGTTGCGTCCAGGTTCGGTCCAATTTTGGCCGGTATGTTCCTGAAGATCAGGTTCAGTTGTTTTGTTTAATTTTCGGTCAGAGCATCAAATTAAAGGTAGTTTGAGAATATGGTTGCGATGTATCCGGATTGTGTGAGTGCGAGTACTTTATTTTCGAGCACTTTCGCCTGGTGTATTTGACAGAATGACTCCACCTCGTTAATTGTTTTAAGCACTTTGCAGTTATCGTATTTCAGTTCGGTTAGCTGTACGTTATCCTCTGCGCTACCCGAATGCGCTTCAGCCTACTTAAGCGCTTTCTGCGACCTCACCCCTTGGTAGAAAACAAATTTTACGTCCTTGTTATCTTGTATTATCTTCTCAATCTTTTAGTATTCCGCTTTGTTCACCACTTCAACGTAGCTCACAATAACTTTCTGCTCCTTCCTGCAGCAGAACTCAATGTAGTCGCTCACTTTTATTTAGCTCTGATTTCCAACCGAGAAACCAAAATTGAGGGGAACGTTCTGTCCAACTGAACTGAGGAACGCGTCCGACTAACTCACCACTGAGATGTTCGAGAACAGTTCCTGGCCCAGATTTTCGCTGTGGAGGTTCATCCTGTGGAGTGGCTGTTTATACCCCTTTAAAAATGTCAAATCGTTTCCAGATGAAACGTTCCCAACACAGTTACTGCCTTGGAGTGGAAAATTTAAAGTTTAGGATAATTACTATAAGGAGTGGTCGCCAGTTTCCTCGAAACCGGCCGAAATCACCTGAACAGCGCGCATCTTGTCCAAGGAAATAGCTTGCTAGAGCGTGGACATGACCTGGTCGTGCGGAACGGATATAATCAGCAAATCGGACTTGGGGAGGTCAGCAATGGAAGTAAAAGTAGTGTGAGAAGGGACCTGCTTCATATTCACGGCATACGTATCACAACCAGCAGATTTGTACTTATTCAACAACACAAGACCAGGATTCAACCTTGTAGAAGAAGCACCTATTAAAGACACAGACTAAGGCTGAATCAACGGAACCAAATTAGACTTTTAAGACTAATACTTAGATTTAAACTAATTAGGCATATATGGAGTGGATGATTGGTTCACTTGTATATATTAATAAATTTTCAACATAATAAATATTCATATCTTTTCAATCCAACAAAACACTATTTCGCATATATTTCTCAACTATTATTTGATCTATATTTATAGTTAACCATAATTAATATCTTAGTAGACCTAATACTTACTTTTTTTTTGAATATTTGTGGTTTTTTAATGATAACATATATTACATATATAATAATATGAATGCTTGCTTCCTCATCAGAATATATATTATAGGATAATTCTCCATTTATAAAGAATCTAGAAAAATGAAAAATTTGATAAATATTGCAATTCCAATAATTTCTTTGCAGGCAAGCAAGTTAAGGTGTTAATGAAGGGCCTTCTATAGTCTATTTTACGTATTTTATATCGCAATATATTGAACCACACCACTAAATGACAACTGAACAATTGATAAAATAGTTTAATGATGTCACAAACGGTACTGTAGAGCAAGCCACTAGATTTTTAACATAAAATAATAATGATGTGTAAGTAGCTATTGTCGCATTTCTTGACTCTGGTGAGGAACCTGGAAACGCACCAGTTGTTGTAAAACCTGAGCCACATGAACTATTAATCCAGTAAATGATGGAAACCACAAACACATCCAGAGAACAAGCAATTCGGTTCTTATAAAACAACTACAACAAAGTTGGCGAAGCTGTTAACAACTTCATTGATTCTGGTGAAGAACCGAGAGGAAATCCCAAAGAACAAACAAAACCAGTTAAAGAAATCTATAACAAAAACTAGAATAACTACAATTACCATGATAATGTTGAAGATACTATCGACTATTACAAAGGTGAAACTTCTTAAAGTTAAAAATCTTAACATAAGTAATAACCCGTTTAAAAAGAAAACAAACAAGTTAAAAGCTTCTTCAATGGAGCAAATAACTAAGTAAGGTTCCAAGAAAACATGAACGTGAGCTTCGATATAGCCAATAAGTATATCAGTGCTGCTAATGGAGATTATGATAAAGCAGTAAAATAATATTAGGAAGATTAAATGAAAAGTGAATAAACTTAGAAAAATAACAAGAAATCCAAGCAAAAAGTGTTACAACAACTATAATAAAATAATGATGACAACGACAACATCTTCAAACCTGTAAGCAAGCCCAAAAAGTAAAGACACTAACAGAATTCTAACGGATATAATCAAAATGCGCAATATGGGCAAAACCAATAGTTTAACTATCAAGCATATCCACAATAAGATCAAATGCAATATGATCCGAACATGGGCCACAATTAGCATTATAATGCGTATCCATATGATAATTAATATTATCAAAATATTGATTAAAACGTGTATGGATAGAATCAATAACCCCCACAATTAGTTAATTAAGGTCCATTTTACGGTTAAGGTCAACCTCCACTTCAATCTGATCAACTATTCGGTTAACAGTTCGGTAGTGTTCCACCTCAACCATAATTTGACTAAGGCCAGTTTTAGAATCCACAAATGTTCAACGCTCCATTCCAATAACAACTTTAAAACGGGTAGTATCTTCAAAATGATTAACAGTTCAATTAAGTTCCTGTCAACTTCAACTAAAATAATATGCAAAATGGATTCCAAGTGTAAGAACACACCCCAGCTCCTCCGCCGATTCCATTTAATTCTTAGAATTAAGTACAGCCAAACATTTAACTAACAACAACCAATTTCCCATAAAATGGACCGAATTAATTTGAGCAGGTTCAAGGAATTAATTTTGGTGCTCAGAACAACTAGGGATTTAATCAACCATTTAATTAGCCTTAAGTTAACTTTTAACAACAAAATCCATTTAACTCAGCGTAACCAAATGTTTCGAATAGCTCTAATACTTAATAATTTACTCCTGTTTAAAATACAGCTAATTAACAATTTGCTGTTGGATAAACAGAATCAAACTAGTTTGTAAATCAAAATAATGCTCACACTGGCTAGTTTAATGCCAACGAAACTAAGTTTTTACCATTTGTCTCATCTGCTCCATTTAATCAGCTAAATGCACAAACTGTTTAACAGAATCCAGCTAAGTAACTAACACCACCAGTTTTAAATCAGTAATTTATAGGCGAAAACTAGGCATTTTCTTAAGGATAGAATTAACAATTTTAAGCCAATGGACAGCCTGGATAGTTTACACAAACTTTTTTGAACAATCCTGCCAATTAGTTTACCGATAATAACCAGCAACAGAATCTTCAAGGATCTTAGTAACCAACGCCACCCTTTATTCAAAGTCGCTCAGTTTCATAATAACCATTCGTCAACCAATTTGAAAATAATCAAGCTCCAACTTAATTCAACGGTTCTAATTAAGTAAATTTCACCTCAAGAACAACCAATTTCCCATAAATTGACCAAACGCAAACTTCCCAACCGTTTTCAGGTGTTTAATCTGCGTTTAATGCGTAAAATCAATAACCAACTAATTTATTTGCTCAAAATGCGAACCCAGTTGTGAACTTATTTGGACAAAATTAATAAGTTCAGCCAGCTCAATAATAAGCTCAGCCTAATTAATTCGAATTCAAACCTGAGCAAACCCCAGCTCCTGAATTTAAACCTTAAACTGGAGTGAACTTTGGCCAACCAGCAAAACCCGGACAGATTGGCGAAATAATTAAAGCGAAAGAGTCTGCTCTGTTTAATTCACAGGGAAATAATCAGTTAAACCAAAATTAATTTGCGCAAGGAAATACCATCAATCTGACAAAATTTGAGAACCCAACTCAAGCTCCGAATTCTCAGCCCACTCTTTAAGCGAACCAGTTTAATCCCCAAGGAAATGGTTAATAATTCAACCCGAATTAATTCCAAGGAAATACCTTCGGAAGTGCAGCTCAATCTCAGAATTTCCAACCAAATCTATTCAATTCAAATGGAAATTAAGTTCAAGGAAATAATTTTAATGCCTTTGAAAGTAAATAAGTTCCTAATAACCTGAATCAATTCGTTTAATCTCCTTTTGACCCAACTAAATAAAATTAATTTGCTCAGTTCAATTAAATCGGTCAGAACTAAGGAGTAAATTTTGGTCAGAACCAAAACGGATTCGACCCGAAGTTAAACGGGAACACTTTTAATTCTTAACAGTTTTAACAAAAATGAGAGGATCAATAATAATATTTTGTATTTAATAATAAATAATATACATGTACTCTAATTTAAACGTCTAAAACTATATTTATGTAAGGAATCACTTAATAAACATACATTTCAACTTATTAGTTAAATCTAAATATACTTAATTATTTTAATTTAAACTTAATAAATTCCATAAATTTAAGTTTAGTTACACAAAAACGTAATTAATTTTAATTTATTATTATAAAGATTGTTACTTGAATATAATTAGAAACGAATTGAACATTTAATGAACCTTGAATATTTATAAATTTATGGAGTGGTATTAATTTAATATAAACATAAAGTGTATTAATTATATTCTTAGTTTCACATCAAATGTAAGAAAATAATGTCTAAAAGTTTATAGATGTTTCAAATTCTTCTAGAAATATGGCAGTATACTACTTATAATAATATTAAAATCTGGAAGTCGCTATTTAATAATTTTTCGATGATGAAATAACAGATAAAGTTGAATAATTTATGTAAGCTACTGGAGCAAATAAAGATTAAGCAGAGTAGTTTCTCGTATAATAATATACGTTACATGGGAAAGGAAGAGCAATATAAGCAGTTATAGAAAGTTATTAAGGTCGACATATCTTACAAAATCATGTTCAATAACGTGGTATTAATCGATTTAACAGATAACCATTATAATTAGAGGTCGTTCAAGTTTTTGACGAATAAGATTTATAAGTATTCATGAATATTACGGATTCATCGTAAAAAATGGCCGAATATTATTTGTAACAGCTCAAAGGCAATCTAGAAAACGCAGTTGCTTAATTTTTTGAAGATAAAATGGCTGAGAAAGTAGAGTCCTTCATGCGTCAAACTGGCTCCAGCAAAAATAGAGCCGAGATTCAACTAACCAGAAACGGACGAAAGCAGCAGCCAGACACTCTACAAAGAGCTGTTACAAAACATTTGCAGTTTTTAGATGAGCGCAGACAACAAAACTTAGCTCCTGGATAATTCAACAGACAAATACCATTATTTTAAGCTCCAAATATTCGACAAAACCCTCAAAATAACAATTTAAACGACATTTTTGCTCAAATGGACAAACTTCAAAGATAAGACCTTAACTAAACGGAGCAAAAACCTTAAGTTCAGAAAATTGTTCAAGTTATTCAGAAACCAAACGAACGGGAACCGGTTCAACAACCAAAATAAATTATTAAAGAACCGATTCAAAAAGAAATTTACAATTTTTAACAAAACAGTGAAGAGGAACTTTATGATGAAACAGAATAAATTGACAGCGAAATGAAATAAATTAAACCCAAAAAACACAAAGTAAGAAGTGAAGCGTATTAATTTAGATAATACTAAACAGATAACCAATAGTACAATTCTTAACCTCAATAACAATAGATGCAATATTTAAATCAGTTTCCAAATTAATTGTTCGAATAACCAGTATAACAATTTGACAATAACTATTGTAACAATTAATTTAATAGTGGAGTTCCTTACCAAGAATATTATGATGAATATGGGTATTATGATTATAACTTTGATAGTTAATTTATGTAATAATTACCATAATCACAATATACTTCAAATAACCCGTAATAACAACCATAATATTAAGACGAATATTAATCTCAAGTATAATATTCTAATTCATTACCAATATAAGTTAATTATACTAATGAATTGAGTCCCTTAAATTAATATAATTTTGAAACTATAAATTAGACTCTTAATTAAGAATAACCAGATAATTAGATTTATATGTGCAACAATAACTAATAAAACTATAATGAAACAGGTATTTAAGCAGCTTAAGACTTACCATAATTACAATCTAATATTTAAGAATAAAATATTTCTTACGAACAATTACAGCAGAAAATTGTAAACAATAATAATATGTTTGTATAATTATTTGAGAATTAAACAAACTTTTTATTACCTCAACAACTACCTGATATACATCAAACAATACAATATCCGGAACCAGTAAATGATACTAACATTATTGTTATGCCTTAAAGTCTACCTGTCTTCGATTAAATTCTACAGCCAGAATAATTTTAATAAAATAATTAATTTAACAATTTATAAGTTGATCCAAACAATATTGTAGAAACATAAAATACACTAAATTTTCAATTAAACACAGAAGATTAGGTTGTTACTGATTAGATAATAAGTGGTAATGAGCACAGTAGCTCTGAGAGCATTGTGATACCAGACTCTGATAGTTCCAGCTTCACAATCGATATCGAATCCAGCGACGAACCTAAGACAGATTATATATCGTTGAACGATGGCGTCGATGCTTAAAATACTATTTAGTCTACGAACGTTCAAACATCTGAGTTTTAACTTATAGAAGACGAACATCAAAACGAATGTTTGAAAGAAGTCAATCAACACACCGTTGAACTAAACCCTAAAGGTGAAATGATAGCAACAGAATTATACATTTAGCAAACAGTGAACGCTGAACCAGAAACAAAAGAAACGCTAAACGACAACGAAATTGAATTGACAGTTAAATCCGAAAACGAGCTCGAACACTTCATTCAATTTCTGGAGCAGAACACGCTTTTGAAAAGAAGTGTCTTCTTATCAAGAGAACCAAAAATCTAAAACGGAAACATAATTATTTGCGTCCAGAAACGGTATTTGGACTACATTTAAGAGTAGGTGGAAGTTTACTCAAAGTGATGTGTATAACTTTAATCTGAAATAAATAACTGATAAATTAAGTACCTGGCAATAACTATTCAATAAACAACAGGATGGATGATAGAAATATATTTATTGTCAACAATACTAAAATATGATTGTTATATAATTGTATACAAACCCACATCAAACGAAAGAGAAAGATATCCAATAATTTATGCGGGTTACAAACTCTTCTCGATAAATGGCTACATATTATATTAAATAACGTAAAAATAAACTTGAAGGCGCTGTCTAGCAATTTTTCGAAGATAATATGACCGAAAAAGTTGAGTAATTCATGCAGCTCACTGGAGCAACTAAATAAATAGCTGAATTTCATCTAACAAGAAACGGTGCAAAATAACAGGAAGATACGTTGTAAAATGCAGTGAACTATTACTTAGAGAACGATAGAGCATAACGGCAAAACGGCGAATAGATTTTATAGAGATAAGAAACGTTTCCAAACTTTTTTCTGAGAGTTTTCCGTGAAATTGAACCAGAAAATCCAGTTTTGCATATTCTTGAATTTATAAGGGCGGTTCACTAAGCAAAGTAAGAACAAAACCAACAAAATTAACCTGTAGTACAATAATAACAGTAACAACCTGAACCAACCACATAATATTAAAATGTTGTTCAAGTAATACCGAAACCAAACGAATTAGAACCGGAATCGTAGCCTGCACGTGTATTGACACCTATACAAAAAGAAAAATATAACTTTCAACAGATTGAAGAAATTGAAGAAATAAATTCCTCCAAAATCACAGAAGCAGAAAATAAAGAATAAGAAAGTATCGAAGTGTATAATTATATATAGTACAGTATGAACACAAATCATGTAGAGGATCAATTTACAAATGAATATGTTAATTAATTATTTAATGAACAAATAACAGAAGAAGTATATGAAGAAGATAGTTAACTTGATTATCAGCAACAGTATAACGCATACAATTAATAATAAATGAATAATAATATTTAGAAGACCCTACCAATCACATAGTAATTTAATCTGAACACAACAAAAATTAATTATGAGTCACTGTAACAATAAATCGAAATTAATAACAATATGTTTGAGTAACTATTTGGAAATCAAACAAATTCGAAATCACAACTTAAACCTGGGTAGTAAACACATTAGGTATTGAATGCTGGAAAATAAAATAATTATTAATCTCTAACAATTATTGACGGAGAGAGAAATAGCTCTAAGAGCATTGTGATTCCAGACTCTGATAGTTCCAGCTTCACAATCGATATCGAATCCAGCGACGAACCTAAGACAGATTATATATCGTTGAACGATGGCGTCGATGCTTAAAATACTATTTAGTCTACGAACGTTCAAACATCTGAGTTTTAACTTATAGAAGACGAACATCAAAACGAATGTTTGAAAGAAGTCAATCAACACGCCGTTGAACTAAACCCTAAAGGTGAAATGATAGCAACAGAATTATACATTTAGCAAACAGTGAACGCTGAACCAGAAACAAAAGAAACGCTAAACGACAACGAAATTGAATTGACAGTTAAATCCGAAAACGAGCTCGAACACTTCATTCAATTTCTGGAGCAGAAAACGCTTTTGAAAAGAAGTGTCTTCTTATCGAGAGAACCAAAAATCTAAAACGGAAACATAATTATTTGCGTCCAGAAACGGTATTTGGACTACATTTAAGAGTAGGTGGAAGTTTACTCAAAGTGATGTGTATAACTTTAATCTGAAATAAATAACTGATAAATTAAGTACCTGGCAATAACTATTCAATAAACAACAGATGGATGGATGATAGAAATATATTTATTGTCAACAATACTAAAATATGATTGTTATATAATTTTACACAAACCCACATCAAACGAAAGAGAAAGATATCCAATAATTTATACGGGTTACAAACTCTTCTCGATAAATGGCTACATATTATATTAAATAACGTAAAAATAAACTTTAAGATGCTGTCTAGCAATTTTTCGAAGATAATATGACCGAAAAAGTTGAGTAATTCATGCAGCACTGGAGCAACTAAAGAAATAGCTGAATTTCATCTAACAAGAAAAGGTGCAAAATAACAGGAAGATACGTTGTAAAATGCAGTGAACTATTACTTAGAGAACGATAGAGCATAACGGCAAAACGGCGAATAGATTTTATAGAGATAAGAAACGTTTCCAAACTTTTTTCTGAGAGTTTTCCGTGAAATTGAACCAGAAAATCCAGTTTTGCATATTCTTGAATTTATAAGGGCGGTTCACTAAGCAAAGTAAGAACAAAACTAACAAAATTAACCTGTAGTACAATAATAACAGTAACAACCTGAACCAACCACATAATAATATTAAAATGTTGTTCAAGTAATACCGAAACCAAACGAATTAGAACCGGAATCGTAGCCTGCACGTGTATTAACACCTATACAAAAAGAAAAATATAACTTTCAACAGATTGAAGAAAATGAAGAAATAAATTCCTCCAAAATCACAGAAACAGAAAATAAAGAATAAGAAAGTATCGAAGTGTATAATTATATATAGTACAGTATGAACACAAATCATGTGGAAGATCAATTTACAAATGAATATGTCAATTAATTATTTAATGAACAAATAACAGAAGAAGTATATGAAGAAGATTGTTAACTTGATTATCAGCAACAGTATAACGCATACAATTAATAATAAATGAATAATAATATTTAGAAGACCCTAACAATCAGATAGTAATTTAATCTGAACACAACAAAAATTAATTATGAGTCACTGTAACAATAAATCGAAATTAATAACAATATGTTTGAGTAACTATTTGGAAATCAAACAAATTCGAAATCACAACTTAAACCTGGGTATTAAACACATTAGGTATTGAATGCTGGAAAATAAAATAATTATTAATCTCTAACAATTATTGACGGAGAGAGAAGTAGCTCTAAGAGCATTGTGATTCCAGACTCTGATAGTTCCAGCTTCACAATCGATATCGAATCCAGCGACGAACCTAAGACAGATTATATATCGTTGAACGATGGCGTCGATGCTTAAAATACTATTTAGTCTACGAACGTTCAAACATCTGAGTTTTAACTTATAGAAGACGAACATCAAAACGAATGTTTGAAAGAAGTCAATCAACACGCCGTTGAACTAAACCCTAAAGGTGAAATGATAGCAACAGAATTATACATTTAGCAAACAGTGAACGCTGAACCAGAAACAAAAGAAACGCTAAACGACAACGAAATTGAATTGACAGTTAAATCCGAAAACGAGCTCGAACACTTCATTCAATTTCTGGAGCAGAAAACGCTTTTGAAAAGAAGTGTCTTCTTATCGAGAGAACCAAAAATCTAAAACGGAAACATAATTATTTGCGTCCAGAAACGGTATTTGGACTACATTTAAGAATTTATGGAAGTTTATAAGTGAAATATATATGTTCAATTTTTTTGACTAACCCTAAGTATAATAATTTTCTTATAATAATAATTGTAGTATTTTTCTTATAACATTTATATTTTCACATCAAATGTAGGGTAGCATTTAGTAATTTATGGACATAACAAATTCATCGGATTAAATGGCAGTATATTATTTGCGACAGTTATAAGGAAATCTTGAACACGCAGTCGCGTAATTTTATGAAGATGATATGCCAAAAAAAGTTGAATCCTTTGTGCGTCAAACCGGATCCACTAAAATAAGAGCTGAGATTCAATTAACAAGAAACGGTAATGAATAACGAGAGAATACACTACAAAAAGCTGTAAACTAACAACTAAAATTTTTACAACGTCGTGGAATACAGCCAAGAATATATGAAGATGATCAGAACAATAACTAAGGACAATATTAACAATTACCTAGACAAGAGTAGCCCTAAGTTAAAGTTTAACCCGAAGTGTAAAAAATCATCCAAGTTATAGAGAAACCAAATGAACCAGAACCAGAACCACTGGAATAACGCGAGTAAACTCCTATATATAAAGAATAATACATCTTTGAACAAAACTTGGAAGAACTAACAGAAGAAGAGCCTGCTGAAGTATAAAAAAATATTAACAAAGAATATACTCTCTAATAAAATAACTAGTTCACAAAATAATAATGCAACAATGACAATATTATAAATGAACAAAATATTTAGTAATAAAACATTAATTACAAAATAATAGACGAAGTGTAAGAATATTAAGAATGCTCACAATTACCATAACACTTTTTCTAAGCCAAGCCAAATTAGAGTGTAAGTGTTAAAAAATAAAACTAAAATAACATTTCACTTCAGATTCAAAATTGCAAATAATATAATTAAAACATTCCTGAACAAATATAAAACTAAATAACTTGTAACCAGCAGCAGTAACAAGTAAGAAGTAATAATCAAGTATTCGGACATGTTAATGATTAAGCCTAGCTACAAAATATGTTTTAAGTAAGTCAAACGCACTCTAATTTATAATAAGATGAGTTTCAGAATTTTCAAATCTCATACGATTCAATATTGAAGCAAATCTAAATCAATAACGCCATGTTTGCGTAGCTATTCGGTGACTAAACATAAACGTAAACTCAAAGTAAGTAACCAGAATCTGTAAAATAAAACAATGATGTCGCTCAAACTATTATTCCCAAAGAGCCAGTGAAACAAAACTAGGTCATTAATGACTAAATGACTACTATAAATAAGCGAAGTAGCTCTGAGAGCGTCGTGCTTCCAGATTCTGAGAGCTCCAGCTTCACCATCGATATTGAATCCAGTGAAGATCAACAAACGTAAGTAAACTCTTAAAATCAATTTTAGTTATATTAATAAATGAATAATGTGAATTAAAATTAATTCAGTTAACCTAGAATAACACTAAACGACAACGAAATCGAATTGACAGTTAAATCCGAAAACGAGCTCGAACACTTCATTCAATTTCTGGAGCAGAAAACGCTTTTGAAAAGAAGTGTCTTCTTATCGAGAGAACCAAAAATCTAAAACGGAAACATAATTATTTGCGTCTTGAAACAGTTTTCGGACTAAATTTATGAGTTGGTTAAACTTTATAAGTGAATTTTTATCTGTTCACATAGCAAGCAGCAATATATTCATATTACATATTTATTTTATAGTTGAATTCACAATAAATAAAAATAAGATTTTGCAGCTTCAGTATTGGGGAAAGGTATATTACACATTTTTAATCACTGGAATATCTACGGCATCATTTCACACCATTCTTATATCTCTATCTTGCCGCTATCGTTCTTGTCGAACTTTTGAAATAGTTTTCTAACGTAATCGAGATCAGGGTTCATGTTGTACCTTTTCAAAAATTTGTACAGTTCAGTGTACTCGATACCGTTATTCTAGTTTTTATCAGCTTCATAAAAGAGTTGTTCAAACACGTCTTTTGAATATTTCATATATGAAGTGGACTATTAAACTATATCAATAATTTTTATCTACACTTAATTTAAATGATAATCTGTGTTTTGTTAATCTGGTTGTTGATTTGGTGTTGTTTGTTTAGATGTGAGATAAATAGTGTTTTTGGTATGCAATATACGAAAAAAATTAATTATAAATGAATTGATCCAAACCACTTCAATTGAAATTGTAAAATATGGTCTTTTGATTAATTAAGTTTAGTTTTCACTAATATGTCATCTTAATGATGAATATTGAACTATTTACATAAAATTTCAACACTGCAGTTAACTGTAACCTTATTATCAGTACTAAGGCTGAATTCAATGATTCCATCTTCATCTCATACATCATGACAAGATATACCACAAAGTAATCTCAATATCATACATATTCTCTTCTAGGATTGTCACTTTGAATAGCCTCCTCAGACAACCTAAGTTAGTTCGGCACTTGAATTTACATTGTTGACTGTAGTATTGTAAAAATTTAATATATATGAGATGGAAACATGATATGTTATATTTTTATTTTTTATAAAAATATTATTAAAATATTACACACCAATGACACAATATAAAGAAGAATAGTTATTTTAATACTTGGAAATATTTGTGGATGCTACATCAGCGATGCATATAGATTAATAAATATTTAAAAAGTACCTCGAATAGGCAGAATACAATTTAGATAAGGCTATTTAGCTATTTAACGCAAAACTTAACGAATTTTAAAATCGAACATCGTTAAGTTAGTAAGAGGCATTAAAATATCTAGAGTTATTTTTTGATATGGATAATATTTTACAAACTTATATACTATGTTAACGACACCCATAATGGAAGCTGTGGCAAATAAAGTAAGAATAAGATAATAAAATTCTGGCTTTTTAAATTGAAATGTAAGTTTAAATTGAAATAGCAGAAAATTATCTTACAACTGCACGTTTTGATTTAATTAAGGCGTGCTCAACTTTCCACAGTGATGTTAAAAAGGAATAGACCGTAAAATAACTTATGGACTTAACTAAATGTTCGTAGGTTTAAGCACTAAAACACGTTAAGAACGGCTAATAAACATTAGACAACGTTACTTTTTTATTCTATCGCTCAGGCGAGATCCCAGAAAATGCACCTGAACCAACCGAATAAAACATTAAATTAATGATGGAATCAACGAAAACATCCAGAGAACAAGCTGTTCGCTATTTAAAAATCAGATTGAATAATGTTCAATTAGCAATTGATAAATTCAAAGAATCTGGTGAAAAACCACTAGGACTAACAGAAAATACTGGCGAAGTACGATAAATGGTCAATATACAGAGCAATTAAGTACCGCCAAAAGAACAAGATATAAAACAAATGATGGAATCCACAAATGCTTCCAGAAAATAAGCAATACGTTTTTTATTAAGTAGTAATTTGGATATCGACGAAGCTGTCAACAACTTCTTTGATTCTGGTGAAGAGCCACAGGGAAATCCTGAAACATAGAACAACCCTGCTTATTCAAATAGCGAAAATACTGATCAGGAACAATAGTCTCATAACTCAAATAATTAATAATAATAACATTTAATGTAATAATACAATTAAATTTAGACTTAAAAACAACTCTTGTCAAAATCGCAATAACCCTAAAATCATTTATCTACTCAATAACGCGATATTAATCAATAAACAACTGATACGGCTTCCAAAAATTAGTCATAATATCGTTATCTTCAGTTAGTTAGTGAATAAAACTTGTAATAGTTTATGGATATTTCGAATTGTTCGCATAACTAAGCGTTAAAATACTTTAAACATAGTGGTTAAACAGTAGAAGAAGCATTAAATATGTTTTATGAATCTGGTGAAGTACCTGAAAACGCACAATAAGTGGAAGATAATTACGATTTAGATTATGCTGTTGACCTGAGTTTATAATAATAAAATTAAGAAGATTAATAATTTAGAAACTCAGCCAGAGAATAATAATTAGATAATGATTAAATACAGTTAATGATGGAATCTACAAACACATCAAGAGAACAAGCAATACACTTTCTTCAAAATAATAACTACGATATAAATAAAGCAATTAACAACTTCTTCGATTCTGGTGAAGAACCTAGTTGGAAACCTAAATAATAATAAATTACTCCTTAAGAAAATGATGTTGATTTTAAAGTATATTTTTAACAAATTCTAATCAGCAAAATCACTAAAATAAAAAGTACAGTACAGTCCTTTTTTAGAATCAAAAATAAGATGTTAAATAAAAGAAAAAATAAGAAACAAAATAGCAAGAAGTTGTGGATCCGAGCGCTTAAAACTATTAATTCCTTAGATTTGTGGTTAAAAAACCTCAAAACGCGATTTAGATTTTGTAAGAAAACAATATCAACTTTAGACAAGGAAATATCACAAAAATAAGCGAATTTCAACACTAACTTCAAATTATTGTTCAAAAAATGAACTTTGACAAAGTTAAATAAATTATGAACGAATATATTAAAAACGAAAAACTTTACAATTTACCAAATAATGCAACTAAACCACTTTAAACATAAGCTCCAATTTAAGAAATCAAATAGGATAGTTAAAAGAACGACTTTGAAACGCTCAAATTTGTAGTTCAAAATGCGCAAAACGCTGTTTAAGTTTTAAAGTAGAACAAAATTCATTTTGAATAAGGTACTACGACTAAAATAAACAATTTTCAAGAAAAAATTGATATTTATGTTTATCAAATAGCAAGTATTGATCAAGTTTACGAGATAATGGATCAATTTATTCAAAATGAGTATCTTTAGTAACAGTCTTTAATTAATAAAGCAAAATTAAGTCAAAATTAATAATATAATCAAGTTTAACCAAAGTCACAGACACAAAAATCTCAATTTATCTCTAGCACTGAACACTCATCCACAGTAACATAAATTCAGAACTTTAATGTTCAAACAGTTCTTGATCAACCCAAAACTGAACTTAAAAGAGAAATAAAAGTAGAACCGAAAACGGAAGAGGAAAGTGTGAGCATCGTAATAGAAAACAGTTCTGTTTCGGTATCAATCGATCTGGAGGATTCGTGACAACATATTATTGTTGAACTTTTAATAGAAAAAATATTTGTATAACAACATAGATAAACACAAATAAACACTACTTAATTTATTATTAAATTAATATGATCTCGAAACAACGAATGAAACAGAAAAGAATTATATGTTTAGCAAATTTTTATGTTAAATCTCGATTATAACATGTTTAAAATGGTCTGGTATTATCATCATTATCTACAGATTATGTTGCGTTCTTGCCATCTAAATCGACGCAGTTTTTAGTTAATAAAAATGTGTAAATTATAATGATTCATTTTGTGGAGTGGAGTACACTTTAGTCGGAATATTATTGAATCAATGAAATTTCAATAATAAAACACAAAAATTTTTGAAAATTGCTATCCATAAATTTATAGATACAGTTATGGGAGGTGGAATTGCTTTTTCTTGTTTACTATGTGAGTAATTATATATTAAAATATTTTGCCACTTCTAATGCGGATGACAAATTCCAATAAATAATCTCAAGTTGGAGATTATTCATGAACTACTCATTAACACAAGAGGGCCAAAAATATGATTTCGATCGTATTAGACCATAATCGACTATTCAAAGTCGGTATTTAATATTCCAAAAAGGAAAAATAGAAATTACCACATGCAATAAAAGGACGGCAATGACAAAAATAAACGCGGTAGAAGATGTTTAGGGAAGGTCAACTAATTCACTTAACAAACTCAGGCAGTTCTGAAGCGTTTGTATTCTCTTCATTTCTGGGTCCAACGGATGAATTCATAAAATATTGTACCAATCTGAACTAGTTATATCACTTGTTTAAGATGTCCCTGTGTAATTTCTACGTTTTAGTCAACAAAACTAATTTATGAAAGATTTTATCTCGAAAATATATGGTAGTTAAGCCTGATTGGAGAAAAGAATAAGAGGATCCAATGATTGGTATACGGACGCAATATGTAATTTATAACTAGTAGCGCAAGCACTGGACCTGCCGAGGACCTCGGTGTTCATCTTCAACTGGGTCAATCTGAACGATTTTAGGTATTTCTTAATCACGAAAAACAATGGAGGACTTTTTCTTTCAATCTCAACCGGGAGCTCAAGATGAAGTATTGGTACTTCGCTTAATTAGAATTATAATTCAGGTAGTTACAGTCGCTTTCATTCTCAATATTCAAATAATGAATGCATTTTTGTTTCTTGAAGAATGGAATCAAGTGGGTTAGTCGGGCCCAGCATTAAATAATATATTGATGCTACTCTAAAACAACAGTTATTTTACTTATGATCTTCCACTCCCATTTCATAATGAGAAATCAATTTTCTTGATTGTTAAATTATACAACGTTAGGTAAAGTTGAAACTTATTATTGAAGTATATACAGAGTTATATACGTTAATTATTGTAGCACAGCTATCCAAGGCTCAACCAGGCCTTGATGTGATTGAAGCACTTTACAAATCAATAGTAAATAGAGTTAATGAGTGTATTGATGAGGAGGGAGAACACACTCATTATTGAGCCGGGCAGTGATATAAGTAAGATTCAAATAATAAACTTCATTCTTCTTCCTAATTCAAAAAAGCATTTCGAGGGCCCACCACTGTAAGTCTATTTAGTTAAGTCACGTTAAGTCGACTAAAACAATATATATTGTCATTTCATTAATATTTATTTCTTAAAACATAATTTCATTCTAAAATCCACTCCAGATCAAATGATATTTAACAAAAAAAAGAAATAAAATTAATTTATGAAAATAACACACTGCTCTAAAGAAATAGCCATTTATTTTCTAGAAGAATATGAATACGATGTAGATGCAGCTATAAAATAATTTGAAGCTGATTAGTAAAAATAGAAATTATAATAGTAATAATAATAGGAACATGAGCGAGTAAGAAAAATAAATGAATAGAGCTAGATTGAAGCTAAATTAGAGCTAGATACCTAGGTTCGTCGGGAATAATAAATTGCGCAAGTTATCGAATTTACTGGCTGTTCGCGAGACTTGGCTATAATGCATTTAAAATAAAAGTATTTCATTGTTAATTTAGCAGTAAATGCGTTTTTTGATTCAGTGGAAGATACAAATAAAGAAAAATATTGTGATGAAAATAGTACCAAATAAAATTTATGTCAAGATAAACCCAAACTGACTGAGGACTATAAAAGTAATATTACTTAGTTATCTAAGTAAGTATAAAAGTAATAAAACTGTGTTAAGTAATTATACATCGGAGACATTAATTAAAAATTCTAGGATAATATGTATGTTAGCTCTGAAATAGCTTCTGAATATTTAAGAAATGCCGGCGATGATTATGAAATAGCCGTATAATAATATATAGATGACTAAGCAACGAAAAATAAAGAAATAAATGTAACCTCTGCACAAATGTAGTGTGATGATTAAAATACTGATCAAGATAACAGCAGTGACGATGCGACCGAGGAAACACAGGAACAGAACATCTTCAAGCAAACCGTCTACGTACCAAATGAAAATAACTAAATATATCCCTAAAACAACCTACTTTTCCCCTAATGGAACAACCAGCAATATTATTATGGTTATCAACCTGGGCACTATGTGAACCAATATTAAGGCCAATCCGTTCAATATTAAAACCAATTTAGGTAAAATTACTGGTAAAATCAACCGCAATATTGTAATAATCAGCAGTAAAACAGAAATAATTATCAGAACCAAACGGCCTACAACGCGCAGAACAAACTTGAGTTTAACGTCCCGAGATTCAACCCGAACGTGAAATACGAACCGATAAACGAGAATTTTTCGTCAGTCCAGTTTAAATGAGATGAGAGAATAAATAAAATATATCATTATTATTTATTATTTTCAAAAAGAAATAATAATTTTGGAGTGAATTAAATTTGAAAATATATATTACAATATATTATAAAGCCAGTCATCGTCTCCGATCGGAGATACAACTCGTTTGCCATTTCAATCGTTAATTTCGATTAATTTATTTCAACTCAGTTTCTTGCTCGAATTACAGAAGCAAAAAGGACGATTTTAGGATCAAAATAGCCCAAAATCAGAAAAAATCTGGTGCTCAAAAATTCATGGAATATTACTTACCACCTCTGTATTGATTTGTTAAATCAGTTCAATTTTCTTAAGAGAAATCTAGCTCATCAACCACAGTGCAATTGATATTGAAACCCACAACATATACTATATACTATATATACTATATATTATGTTATAATATTTAAATATGTTTTTTGTTGTCACACAAGCAACCAAACAATATAAGTAGGAGGCTTTTTATATATTGTGGTGGTTTAATCTTTTATTTGTATTATATATTAAAGACAAAATATTTTGAAATGGAATTGAATTGAAGTGAAATAATTAATATAAATATGATTTTTTGATTCACTAGAACAAAAATTGTATTTTACATTTACAACATTTTTAAATTTATTCAAAAATTAGCTTTTAGAGAAAATATATAGAATATATCACTGAAAAATCTATGGCATCATTTCGCACCATTCCTTGAGCTCTATCTTACCGCTATCGTTCTTATCAAACTGTTGAAATAGTTTCCTAACTAGGGCTTCATATAAGAAGTGGTAAAAGTAACTTTATAAAATGTTAATAAATTGTTGTTAAATGTCAATCAATGTATTTTAATCATGGTGTTTTCAACTCTATGTTAAAAGATTAGTTTGTGTACGTTTCAGATGGAAACGTCGTAAACTCAAACTGTTTCAATACTAATATCAATTTTGTACATTCTTACATAAACAATGTAATGGAATGATTAATATAATGACTCACTTAACTTTAACTCTATCATTAACTAATGCTAGTTTGTTTTTATATTTTTCAACTTTCAAATAATGAAAATTAAGTACTATTATAAGTAACTTTATTATTACAATATTTTGGTTGGTAAAATAGCAATTAATTTTAAAATTTATAACTAATACAATACTAACAACGAATTATTCATTTTATGTTTGTAATATTAAAATATATATTGTTGTTATTGATGTTTATAAATATATGAAATGGAATAATATTTTTGTTGTGGTAAGATTAGTGACAATATATAAATTTTCACATCAAATGTAAGCTGACATTTAATATTTTATGAACGTAACAAATTCATCTTAAAAAATGGGAATATTCCGAATATTATTTACGACAGCTTTAAGGAAATCTTGAACACGCAGTCGCGTAATTTTATGAAGATGATATGCCTGAGAAAGTTGAATCCTTCGTGCGTCAAACTGGATCTACTAAAATAAGAGCTGAGAAACAACTAATCAAAAATGGTAAGCAGCAGCCAGGCACTTTATAACGAGCAGTAAACTAACAACTTGATTATCTACTAAGTCATGGAATTCAGCCAAGAATTTAGTAGAACTATTAGCAGAATATACAAAAGTAGTACGATAAAATAAATGACTTTTTCTCTAATTTTGGACAAGTAAAATAACCAAAACAAGACTTAAAGTCAATCCAACCTGAAATTTAGGTCCAAAAAGTTGAATAAGTAATTCAGAAACCAAATGAACCAGAACCAGTGTAAAATTTACGCGTTTTAACTCCAATTTTGAAAGAGAAATATATTTTAAACCAAAATACTGATGAGCAAACGGAGGAAGAACTTGATGAAGTTCAATAAGAATGTTAAGATTAAATTATGTGTGCATTTGAATTCAGGTAATACGAATCATAAACTGGATATTAAAATACTTAATAAAGTTACAATGAATAAATAACAGATGAAGAGGAAGAAGAAGAAGAAAATGAATAATCAAATTCTGATTTACAAACATAATATTAAAGTTAACCATAAATGTACAGCTTCTAACCATAAGGAATAAATAGATAATATTAAAATCCTACTTTAAGTTACAACCAAAAATAAAATTACAACTTTAGAATTAATTATACACCTACAACTTTTAACTAGCTGCAATAGCAAATTATAAGTAACAACCAATTATTTGAACAGGTTATTAATTAAGCCTAGCCACAAAATATGTTTTAAACTAGTCAAACGCACTCTAATTTATAATAAGATGAGTTTCAGAATTTTCAAATCTCATACGATTCAATATTGAAGCAAATCTAAATCAACAACGCCATGTTTGCGTAGCTATTCGGTGACTAAACATAAACGTAAACTCAAAGTAAGTAACCAGAACCTGTAAAATAAAACAATGATGTCGCTCACACTATTATTCCCAAAGAGCCAGTGATACAAAACTAGGTCATTAATGACTAAATGACTACTATAAATAAGCGAAGTAGCTCTGAGAGCGTCGTGTTTCCAGATTCTGAGAGTTCCAGCTTCACCATCGATATTGAATCCAGCGAAGATCAATCAACAGACTATAAATTATTAGCTAATGAGTAAATAGCATTAATATAACTTGAAAACGAAAAAAGTTGCATAGAGAAACAAGTTTTTGTCTAAAACTTTGAAAACGAAGCCCTAAACCGACTCACACTTGAATAAAACACTTTAAATAAACAACAAAATGTTCAATAAGGTAAATAATAGCTAAATAGTAAAAATAACGAATATAAATTAGAGAATAATTTGTAAATAAACAACTCAGCCCCCAAAAATAATTAAAATGAAGAAGTTTTAATTTATTCCCAAAACGAAATTGGAACAAAATCTGAGCAAAACGAAAACAATTCGAATGAAAACGCAATTTTGAACGAATCGGAAACTTCTTAAAACGAATTCAACTCGAATTTTCTTGAAGAAAGCCTTTAAGAAAATTTAACGGAAATTGAACTTAATGACATTCAAAATCCAATTGAATGATTACAGCGCAATGCGAAATAAATTAGGAATGAAACCAGAAAAACATATAGAAAATGTAATGAACTAAATAATGTTTAAGATAGGAATGAAAACTATTTAATTTCTTCCTGTATTAATTTTATATCCTGTATACCCAGTTATCTGCTTTAATGTGTTTGTTTATTTCAAAAGATAGTTTCTAGATTTTAAGGCTTTCTTTTAAGCGTATTGGAACTGAATGAATATATAGTATTTAGACTGTGTATTTAGTCCAACTAAGATTTAGTCTTACTCAATTTATGTTAATAAATAAATTCTATCTAAACATACATAATGTTACTTAATCAAATTATGTTACACCTCTTAAATGAAGGCATAAAATACTACAAATTAGAAAGCTCCGGTATTTAGATCAACATCACCACCCGTAGAACCTTAAGGCAAGAATACTATCCATTAATAAAATATTCAACTAGTTAACGGATCTGATTAACCGCAGTAAGGAGAAGGTCAATTTCCACCCGGAAAACCACAATTCGATCCAAAAATGGTATAGAATGAACCATTAGCTGGTGCTTAAAATGTGAATCCGTTGTGGATTGTGAATTAATTACAACCTCAGTGAAGAAAATAATTACATTACTATTACTATATTAATTCTATATACATTAGTGAAGAACAGTGTAACTTTTAAATCTAATTTTACAATAGTAATATATTCACTGTTAATGTATATATTAATTAATTAAACATATACAAAGTTCAGTCAGAACCATACAAAAATAATTAGATTTGCTCAAAATGAACTGAAATAAACTGTAACAAAAGCTATTTTAATGTTCAAACAAATTATAATTATTATAATGATTATATTTTATTATTTATAACTTACAAAACAAAATATTTCTAGTAGAATCTAATGGTTAGTAGTTTTTAACAATTCTGGAGTGGCTCATTATTAATAATAACTAAATATTAATTAACATAATAATTCAATTTGTCTACATAATAATTTGTTCTATTTGCAATTCCATCATTCACAATAATGTACACTATATTATTAAAAAATATTAGTGCGTTTTTAAATTAAGAATGTTTTTGTTTTACCAAGGTACATGGATGTTTGCATAGCGCAGATTAAATTTTAAGAATCATTTATAGTATTAAAAATGTGCGTTTTTAATATTAAAAATGTATTTTTCTCAATCATTCAAAGTCTTCAATTATCAACAGTAAATTATGATAAATTAATACTATCTTTCAGTTATTTTATGTTTCAAATTAGTGCGTTAATACTTTAATATTTATTGATTATAATGACCATTTAGTGAATATATTTCATTTACCTTCTCCTTCGTTTTACTAATTTTCACTAATGATAATGTTTTCTTCTATACTACGTTAATTGCTATTAGAATCAACACATAATTAACATTGTTAAAATACAGTTAGCATCAACTAGTAAAAATATGTTTACTGCTCAAAAGCTTCAAGTCTTAACTAATAAAGATTACACAGCAATATATCTTTGACACAAAGTCGCGATTAGTTATTTTTAAATACATAGTCAGTTAAAGCAACAATCTTACAAATAGAAATATAAAATACAAAGATTTTTTCAATATTCGGATATTCTACTTAAAAGTTATTAGAATGTTCAAGTGTTGAGATTTATGTAAATTTAACTTTCAATATAGTCGAGGGAGCTCTATTATGTAGTTAGTGTAATGCCTATATTATAAATAGCGAACTATAATTTATTGTGTAATATGGTATCAGAATAGCTGGCTTAATACTAACATCAATATCAGATATTGTTTTAACAAATAGTAATTTATAGTTTAGAATTGATGCTAAGCAAATTAGTGGAGTTGTCTTACAAACAAAATAATAATTAAGTGTACAAATAACTGAAGTAAATATTTCTGGATATTTTGTAAACTCCTCTTCAGTAGCTGGAAATATAGTAGCATATATCAATAATACAGTAACACTTACATCTAATAATTTTAATCTATGTACTAATAAGGTAAATTACTACGCAAGTTTAAGTTTAATTACAAATTGGATTACTATTGGAACCATCAATATTGAGTGCGAATAAATTTGTAAAACATCGTATTATACATACGGATTATGTTTATAGGACCTTAAAAATGGTCAAATATTATTTAATCAACTTGTTTGTGTTAATGATTTCATTTTTTTAAATAGTTAATGTAATTGTAAATAAGGTTTTGTTTAAAATGAAAGTATGTGTGTAAATCCTCAAAATTATCTGTCAAATGTATTATTAAACAGTACATAAACTAACAATGACATTATATCAGCTTTTACGCAACTTGATGAGTACAGAGCGTAGAATTTATCTTCTTTAGAGAGTTAATATGCTTCATTTAGCACTTTGTATAATATTTCGCTGTAAGATCAATTTGCAAAATCTAGCTAAGTGCTTTCAGATGCTGGTATATAATTGAATTCTTAAATTAATACTAACAAATCGCAGTCTGACAGTAATATTTTGGTTAATTATTCAATGTTGTTGAATACTATCTAATAATAAGTTAATGCGTCCAAATCTTTGATTAAGTAAGCTAATGATTCGGTTTTTTCAAATATCTCGGCTAATATGTCTACTTTCGACGGTAATTTATCTGATGCTTCGTACACCGCCCGTTCAACCCTGTACGACATTAAATACCAGTTATTCGATTCTATCTACTCAACCTAATCCGATGCTCAGGATTCTCTCGACTCCGCGTAATCAAAATTGGACAAGCAAATTGAGCGCATAAAGTGCATTCACGGCGACTGTGCAAATATCCAAAGTGTGACTGTGACCGGTTTTGGAAAAACGTTTTACTGCTCAACGAACGCCGAGGCCTCGCACGTTTGCGATGTGTACGAACCTGATAGAACTGTTACAGTACCCGGAACTTGTCAAATAAAGAAAAATGTAGCGACAGGTGAATTTGAGTTGTTCGTTTACTGCTGCACGAAGCAGGGTTATTGGAACGAGGTTAAAGAAGAGTGCGAACACATTTCTTACTGATCATTTTATAATTATAGTTATTTTATAATTATTTAATTTTATAATTAAAAGTGTAAAAATTGTATAAAATATTAACTTTAAGTTAACCGTTTTTAAAAATTTGTAGAATCTATATAGATAGTATATAATTAGGGTACCTGTTTAAATTATAACCAATATTAATGACAAGTATTAGTAATAATTAGTAATATAGATTAGTAATTATACATGAGTAAAACTGACGTTATTGAACTAGTTTACGTTATTTCAAGTGAATTTGCGTTATTATTAATGATTATTACTCGTTTGTCGAATTAAATTTAATTCGCTTCATATATTCTTCTCTTGCACAGCTTTTAACCATATATGTAGCGTGTAACATTTATGGGCTCAACAGTGTTCTTCTTTGTCCAATTATATTTCCAAATTAGGAGAATACTTATTCAACGCTACATTCGCTCACTAGAATTACTTCACAAACACGAAGAAAATCAATTATAGATTAAACACTCGGATTTCCTTCAAGTCTAGAATACCATAAGTTTAATGCACTACCATATTAAACATTTTCAACTATTGATGATTCATAATGAAGAATTACGTCTTCAATGTTAATTGTAGGTAATACCTCTTTAAATAACTTGTTAACACCCTAAACTAAGCCAGATAATAATGATAAATTATAGTTTTCTGATTCAAACTTTGGTTATAGGAATTGTTTTAGTTTAATAGCTTTCATCTGAAGATTATCAGAACCAACTAATCTTACTTTAATTCTTTCAATAGCAAAATGTGCTGTTTCAGTGTTCAGTTTTCTGAGTGAGCTAATTATATCATCGAAGTTAGTATCAATATTTGCAATTACAGCGTCATGACGTTCTAGAAGCTTTTCTAAATCGCAAAGAATAGATATATATATTAGAATAGATATATATTACTAAATTTTAGTAATATAGATATAATTTTTAATATTAAAGAAAAAACCTCTCAAAGTTTTTCATTCACAATTAAAGTTAAACTACTTATGCGTTTGCAACTGGATTAAATAAATTTAAATTTAAATAAAGCTAATTTATATATTTAAATATTTAAAAGTATTTAATAAATAATTAAGTGAAAACATAACATTTTTTCACTTATTATTCACTTGAATAATTTAATAATTTAACACTCCATATTAAATGTCATAAAGGTTTTTAAAGGTTTAAGAGGTTATTAAAATATTAAACTGTTCTCAAGAACAAGCTATTCATTACTTGACACAAAATAACTACAATCTGGACGATACCATAAACGCATACATTGATACTTATGAAGGACCTTAATACTTAGTTCCTAACGATTATCATATCGACTACTCCTCTTAAGAACTAAATAATATTACAGCTGACTAACAAAATAAATTGAAAAATGAAGTAACTAACCAGTAAATGACATATAAATAGCTTGCGAAAGTTGACTTTAAAACAGCTGTAACGTTCTTAAGATATGCTAGTGGCGACCACGATAAAGCCATTTAAATGTACTACGATTTTATAGCAAAATAGCAGCAAGACCAAGAGTTAGCAATCACTCACTAAACAATAGCAGTTAAATAGGAATTAAATCGTTAGAATGCTGAAAACAATCATCTAGTTGGGTAGCAACCAGAAACACGCCACTTAGATTGAGTGAATAATCATTTTTGCACAATTAAAATATGAAATCTATATATAATAATGGTGTCTTTACTATATAACTCTGTTAAAAAATAAATAGACTATAATAAATTGTTAGAAACCAATTTTGAGCCTAATATTTTATAATACTTCTAACGTTATAAATATAATATTCATAATTAAATAATATAGTTTAATATAGCACCATATAACCCCCGTATTGGGAAATACTGGTTTTCAATGAAGATTCTAGCTGGTTTATGCTGTGGTCTCGTGTCTTCGTGTTGCCTTTGCACTTTCATTGGATGAAGTGGAATGATTTATCAAATAATATAATATTTAGTAGAATTGTAATTAACAAGTAATTAACAATGTTTTGACAACTTTGAGAACATAGAAATGATATTCACAATTTGAAAGCATACCCATTTCCATAGTATCTTTAAGCTCAAAGTAGAGAATTATGTGAATCGTTTGAATAAGGTTATGATTCAAGAATATGTGTTTCATTAAATAATTTGATCCTTTATTTCAACTTTCATATTAAAACTGATAATATTTTACGTATAGCTAGCTGATGTGTATTTCTGAAATGTTAATCTTTAATAGTACACTAAGATGTATCGAAAGTTATCATTGTATACTTACCGTTTGACACACAATACTGTTTCTTCACTTAATCCAAAACAAATTGGGATAACATAATTTTTTATTTGTGAAACTTAGAATGTCGTACTATTTCTGTCGGTACATTATATAATATTCTGAAATATTTCGCACAATGAAGAATTACAGTTTTTCACTAAAATTATAAGTGAATTGAATTTAAACTTCACCTATATTTAGCTCGAATATTCTTCCGTCTCGCGTTTCCGCAAATAATTCAATATTTTTTCACAACACTATTTCCGAATCCAGAGTCGATTTATTTTAGTTATTATTTGTCGTGCTAGTCTTCGTGTTCCTGACGCTTCTGTGAAAAGTGCGTCCACTCCACAAAAGTAAATGGACGGAAACCTAGCCGAGGCGATACTGCGCGAAAACGTGCTGCTCATCCAGGAGATACACAGGGTCGGACACCAGCTCGAGGCAGCCAGAACAACCAACATGTACGCCCACCGGGACAGGTGGACCGCAGACGAAGATCAACTGCTGCAGTCAGCCGTGCTAATATACGGCGCCCAGCACGCGACTATATCAGAACTGATAGTAACCAAGACGAAGATGCAGGTCTACTTCAGACTCAGATACCTCAAGGAGAGGTCGCAGAAGAAAGCGAAGACGATGCTGGAGAATGTTAATATGTGAGTTTGTTGTTTTGATATATCTATTTGGTACATACGAATCTAAAAGTTGGGTTTCATAACTCTTAAAATTTTACAAAATATTTCATATAAAGTTATAATGAGAGTAAGAACCTCAAGTCAAAATATAGATTAATCATAAGATGGAAGAGATTATGAATTCTTAACTATCAACGGTTCTTATAAAAATGGAGTTTCATAAATCTTAAAAAATTATAAAAGTGTTTCATAATAAGACTTTAGTACGTAATAAGTCAAATACAACGTATTCGGATAAGATGTAAAAGATCATAACTGTATAAATTATCAATGATATTAAAATGTTTATTCAGATCCTTCTTATTATATTATGGAGTTTAAAGATTATTAAAATTTTAATCGTCCAACAACATCTCACTTGAATAACTGGGACATCATGTCGCACCATTCCTTGAGCTCGATCTTGCCGCTGCCGTCCTTGTCGAACTTTTGAAACAGATCTCGCACGAGCGCGAGGTCCGGGTTCATGTCGTGCTTCTTCAGGAAGCTGTGCAGCTCGGTGTACTCGATGCCGTGGTTCTTGTCCATGTCGGCCTCGTAGAAGAGCTTTTCGAACAGATCTTGGGTGTACTTCATATGGGAGGTGGGGAATTAAACTAGGTAATATGTTAACCAAGAATCTAAATTTCACTGGAGCTGTTTGTAGCTCTCTACGGCTCGATCTATCTCTTGATCTGTGTGTTGAACCAGTTCTATGTACTAATCAACAGCTTCGTCAGAATATTGTACCGCCGTGAAGAAGTTCAGGCAGTTGCAGACCCCGCCCGGAAACTGGGCCGCCTTCAGGTTGTTTAACACCTGAGCTACGCACTCGTACTTCGCCAGCACTTTGAAAGATGTGTTTTGCACCGGAAGTAGCAGCAGCTAAAGCGCGAGCTCCATCAGCTCCTGGTCGAAGGCGGGGTTCATGTAGTTCATGCCGAACGCGATGACCTGGACTGTAGCGGCGTCGAGCTCTTCGAATCTGATTTGCTTCAGGACGTCCTTCAGCTCCTGGACACTTACTACGCCGTACTTGCACATCTGGAACAGGATCCTGGCCGCCATCTCGCCGTACACCCCGGATACGAACCGCAGCACCACGCCAACCAGGAACTTCGGCTGCAGCAGCGAGTTGTCGTCCGCGATGACGTTCCCGCACGCCTAGAGGAACTGGACGACGTCCATCTAGTCCGTCAGCAGGTCCAGGTCGATGGCGGGTATTATTACTCCCAGGTGCTTGAAGGCCGGCGTTTCTATCTGCGTCAGCAGCATGATGCTCTCGACGACGTGGTGGATGCTCGAAAGGCTTTCGATATTTTCATCAGTAGGTTCAGCATTCGGTTGTCTGAACACCTCGAACTTCTCAGAAAACTAGGGTCTTTTGGACGATAAAATTGGAGATTGCAACTAAGAAGAAATTACAGAGATGTTCTGGTAAACGAAGGAAAGCAGGAACTGCTGTATCTCCGAGTTCAACAGAATATTTGGAACGACTTATATTCATTAAATTTATATAACAGTAAATAAACAAGCAGAAGTATCCATTAGAAAGTTATTTAGTTATTCACGAATTTTACTGCTACTTAGGGTCTAACTACTTAACATAACATTTAATTCATTTTTCGCAGTATAATGAATCAATTCCACTCCAATGAACCAGAACATCATATAGTAGTTTATTCAAATAACACATTGTTCCAAACAACAGGCAACTCGTTTCCTGAGAATGAATAATAATGAAATTTAAGATGCGATGAACGCCTTCTACGAATCTGGTGAGGAACCAGAAAACGCCCCAGTAATTTAAAAACCGCAACCAAATAACAAAGTTATTGAATAAATGATGGATCTGACGAAAACATCTAGGGAGCAAGCAATACGATATTTAATGGATAATTTCAATAACGTGAACGAAGCAGCGTTTGCTTTTCTAGAATCTGGTGAGAAGCCATTAAATATAATATAAGAACAACCTTCAGAATAAACAATAAACGAGATGATAAAATTGACAAACACCTCCAGGGAGTAGGCAATACGTTTTTTAATGGACAATCTCAACAAAGTAGATGAAGCAGCGAACGCCTTCCACGACTCTGGTGAGAAACAACTCGGAAATAATCCCACTTAAGACAATTTATGGTGGGAAAAACAGCAACGTGAGCAAAAACAGAGAGAACATTACCAACAAAGAGAACCAATTAATGAAAAAGAAGAAGAATACAAACCATACCCGCCAAAACAAAGAGAATAGAACAAATATGTAAACAAATTCTTCAGCTAAAATAACGACCTCGTGAAATTTTAAGAAATTTTAAAAACCGATTATTAAACGGCACAAAATTATTTAAAGGGAAACAACTTCGAAAAAGCTGTTTAAAACTTTTAAAACGACCAAAAAGAAGAGGAAAACAGAAGAAAAAAGTTACAAGAAATTGAAATGCAAAAACAGTTCGAGAACGAATTGATGTAATAAAATTAAAAGGAGAAAAAACAAAGAATAAATAGAAACGGATAATATTAATAAATTGATTAAAGTAAAGATAATTAATACTAGTAAAGTACTTAATTTAATGAAGAAAAATATAATAATGGGTAATGCAATAATATAAACTCAAACGCTCCATACTCAATGGGAAACGAATGCGATCAAAGAAATCCTAACTAGAACTAGTAATAAGAATAATATTATTACGAGAATGTGCAAAATAATACTCATATTTACACTCCAAAAAGAAATACAAATAATAACTGTGATATTTGCGGTCAGCAACAAAATTAAACTCCATAGTAATAAAATTATACAGAAAATCAATAATTAGATTACGAAACTCTGTAAAAACAAATTGAATAAAACAATATTCTATTTTAGCAATTATTTGGAGACTAAAACTATAACGTTGCTGTGTTGTAATAATAAATTCCAACAGTAATAGTATCGCCATAAAATATTTAGCCAATTCAACAGTAAAAGCAACAAATTTAATAAAATACCTAAATATAAATGAAAGAAAACTCTTCATAGTAATAATAAGATGGTAATAAAAACAACTCACCAAGTATAATAATAGAATCGTCAGAATCTAGTAGTGTTACAATAGATTTAGAATCAAGTGATGAATAAGAAAGTAAATAAATTCAGTCTGTGTTTTGTTTAGATGAAACGATATTAAATATGTCCACTTAAAGCTAAAATAACGAAAAGAAAGAATAAAACCATAAGTCAATCAATATCACACTTTACAATAATTAGTAAATTCAACAATATTAAAATTAATAAATTAATATTTAGGTAAACAGCTCTCATCACTTATTTTTATTCTTAGAGTAAAAACTAAACATTAAAACTTTTTAGTTTCTTGTAACTCAACCTTAAATTATTTAAGTGGATTAAAAAGAAGAAACAACATTAATAGTCAAACCTGAATTGTTTGATTAAGTAAATGAATTAATAAAATAATACACTACAATTGACAGCTTAGCTGATTCTTCGCATTAAAATAATGCAAATCATGAAACAAATAACCACTCAAATAACCAAACTTAAAATTTACCATGTTATTAATTAAACAAATATAATTAAATTAGAGAACAATTTGGAAACTTTTATGCACAAATATAACGTTAAATTTAAGTTTATGAAAATAATGTGATTATTCAAAAGAATTAAAATGAAGCATCTAAATTAGAGGCAACTATTGAATTAATATCTGAAAATACAGACGCGATTATTGATTATTAAAATAGCGAATAGTTTGTTATAAAATTTAACGATAATTAAGCATAAAATATTTTTAATATTTTAAATTTATAACCTGAAATTGTTTATCGAAACTAAAAACAAAATATCAAAATTAATTATGAGTGAAAAGATATTTTCAATATATATCACTTCCTCGAGACGGCACAAACAGACTTTATTGAGACTTTCGAAAGCGAAACATAGGCTCTCGCACGCCAGTGTTTCCACTTTCAAAACGGGCTCAACCCGTCATTTATGCCCACTCAGTAAAGACCTATTTTCAATATATATTATTATCCTAATAACTTACTAATATTATATAATTTATAATATTATGAAGCGTTCAATTATTTTTAAGTATTTATCATATTTATAATATTATATATTTCAAAACACTCCACTTGTTAGAACAGAATTAATGATTTAATAATCACCTGATGCGGAGCTGAAACCATCTATAATGGGTAAGCCCGTTAAGCTAAATTTTAAATCAATTCGTTCTATTGTTTTACCGGTGTAATCAATTCCACAGTAATAGTAAATGGTTTATAATCCGTTTGACTATAAAAAGGTGGAAGAAAACGAGAGGAGAGATCTTATAGCTGACTCGTAGAAGCTTATTCCAAACCTCAGGATCTTCCTATCTAACATTTAATAGTACATAATTAACTCAAAGAATACAAAATTTGTATTCAACGATTAAATACGTACCATTGAAAGTTCGGGTTTGAATACACAAAAGTTGACGTTTAAAACAATACAGAAGTGAACTAATGATTTAATATTTGCAAAACTTTACTTATTAAAGTTAATTATCTATTATTATTAAGGTGTCTTTATTAAGGTGTCTTCTTTTTTCTTCTTTAAGAGGTCGTTTAAATACTAAACTGTTCTCAAGAACAAGCTGTTCATTACTTGACATAAAATAACTACAATCTGGACGATACCATAAACGCATACATCGATACTTATGAAGAACCTTAATACTTAGTTCCTAACGATTATCATATCGACTACTCTTCCTCTTAAGAACAAAATAAATTGAAAAATGAAGTAACTAACCAGTAAATGACATATAAAAAGCTTGCGAAAGTTGACTTTAAAACAGCTGTAACGTTCTTAAGATATGCAAACGGCGACCACGATAAAGCCATTTAAATGTACTACGATTTTATAGCAAAATAGCAGTAAGACCAAGAGTTAGCTATCACTCACTAAACAATAGCAGTTAAATTGGAATTAAATCGTTAGAATGCTGAAAACAATCATCTAGTTGGGTAATAACCTCAGCAACCAGGAACACGCCACTAAGATTGAGTGAATAATAAATTTTGCACAATGAAAATTTGAAATCTATATATAATAATGGTGTCTTCATTATATAACTCTGTTAAAGAATAAATAGACTGTAACAAATTGTTAGCAACTAACTTTGAGTGTAATATGTCATAATTCTTTTAACGTTATAAATATAGCATTCATAGTTAAATAATATAGTTTAATATAGCACCGTATAACCCCCGTATTGGGAAATACTGGTTTTCAATGAAGATTCTAGCTGGTTTATGCTGTGGTCTCGTGTCTTTGTGTTGCCTTTGCACTTTCATTGGATGAAGTGGAATGATTTATCAAATGATATAATATTTAGTACAGTTATAGCTATTAGTAATTGTGACAATTCTGAGAACATGAATGCAATATTTCATAGCGACTCCATTAACAACAATCTAATCCAGTAACTTAGTAAGGTTTCTAACCATTAGAATCAGACTGAAATCAAGATCGATATCTTCAACAAGAAACTGTAAGAAGTATCATTTTATATGATGAAGAGTATGAAAACATACCTATTTCCATGTTTTGCTCCAATTACTATAGTATTCCAGTTATTTTTGCGTAACTCAAGAATACGGAACTAATGAAACTAATTGCGTTACAATACATATTTAGCTCGTGTTTCCATTTATTCATCAAAAGGTACAACTGATAAAATACCGCTTATAGCTAGCTGATGTGTATTCTGAAATGTCCGAATTTTTACTGGTTCACTAAGATGTATCGAAAGTTATCATTGTATACTTACCGTTTCACACACAATAACATTTCTTCACTAAATCCAAAACAAATTGGGATAACATAATTTATTATTTGTGAAAGTGAAACTTATAATTTTGTACCAAGCGGTACATTATGTGATTATCTGAAATATTTCGCACAACGAAGAATTCCAGTTTTTCACTAAAATTATAAGTGAATATAATTTAAACTTCACCTATATTTAGCTCGAATATTCTTCCGTCTCGCGTTTCCGCAAATAATTCAATATTTTTTCACAACACTATTTCCGAATCCAGAGTCGATTTATTTTAGTTATTATTTGTCGTGCTAGTCTTCGTGTTCCTGACGCTTCTGTGAAAAGTGCGTCCACTCCACAAAAGTAAATGGACGGAAACCTAGCCGAGGCGATACTGCGCGAAAACGTGCTGCTCATCCAGGAGATACACAGGGTCGGACACCAGCTCGAGGCAGCCAGAACAACCAACATGTACGCCCACCGGGACAGGTGGACCGCAGACGAAGACCAACTGCTGCAGTCAGCCGTGCTAATATACGGCGCCCAGCACGCGACTATATCAGAACTGATAGTGACCAAGACGAAGATGCAGGTCTACTTCAGACTCAGATACCTCAAGGAGAGGTCGCAGAAGAAAGCGAAGACGATGCTGGAGAATGTTAATATGTGAGTTTGTTGTTTTGATATATCTATTTGGTACATACGAATCTAAAAGTTTAGTGTTTCATAACTCTTAAAATTTTACAAAATTTAATAAAGTTAAAATGAGAGTAAGAACATCAAGTCAAATATAGATTAATCATAAGATGGAATATATCGTAAACTCATAACTATCAACGGTTCATATTAACTAAAAGGGAATTTTATATATCTTAAATAATTAGCGTTTCATAATAAGACTTTAGTACGTAATAAGCCCAATACAACGTATTCGGATAAGATGTAAGAGATCATAACTGTTCAAATTATCCATGGATTTTAAAATGTTTATTCAGATCCTTCTTATTATATTATGGAGTTTAAAGATTATTAAAATTTTAATCGCCCAACAACATCTCACTTGAATAACTGGGACATCATGTCGCACCATTCCTTGAGCTCGATCTTGCCGCTGCCGTCCTTGTCGAACTTTTGAAACAGATCTCGCACGAGCGCGAGGTCCGGGTTCATGTCGTGCTTCTTCAGGAAGCTGTGCAGCTCGGTGTACTCGATGCCGTGGTTCTTGTCCATGTCGGCCTCGTAGAAGAGCTTTTCGAACAGATCTTGGGTGTACTTCATATGGGAGGTGGGGAATTAAACTAGGTAATATGTTAACCAAGAATCTAAATTTCACTGGAGCTGTTTGTAGCTCTCTACGGCTCGATCTATCTCTTGATCTGTGTGTTGAACCAGTTCTATGTACTAATCAACAGCTTCGTCAGAATATTGTACCGCCGTGAAGAAGTTCAGGCAGTTGCAGACCCCGCCCGGAAACTGGGCCGCCTTCAGGTTGTTTAACACCTGAGCTACGCACTCGTACTTCGCCAGCACTTTGAAAGATGTGTTTTGCACCGGAAGTAGCAGCAGCTAAAGCGCGAGCTCCATCAGCTCCTGGTCGAAGGCGGGGTTCATGTAGTTCATGCCGAACGCGATGACCTGGACTGTAGCGGCGTCGAGCTCTTCGAATCTGATTTGCTTCAGGACGTCCTTCAGCTCCTGGACACTTACTACGCCGTACTTGCACATCTGGAACAGGATCCTGGCCGCCATCTCGCCGTACACCCCGGATACGAACCGCAGCACCACGCCAACCAGGAACTTCGGCTGCAGCAGCGAGTTGTCGTCCGCGATGACGTTCCCGCACGCCTGGAGGAACTGGACGACGTCCATCTAGTCCGTCAGCAGGTCCAGGTCGATGGCGGGTATTATTACTCCCAGGTGCTTGAAGGCCGGCGTTTCTATCTGCGTCAGCAGCATGATGCTCTCGACGACGTGGTGGATGCTCGAAAGGCTTTCGATATTTTCATCAGTAGGTTCAGCATTCGGTTGTCTGAACACCTCGAACTTCTCAGAAAACTGGGGTTTTTTGGACGACAAAATAGGAGATTGCAACTAAGAAGAAATGACAGAGATGTTCTGGTAAACGAAGGAAAGCAGGAACTGCTGTATCTCCGAGTTCAACAGAATATTTGGAACAATCTGATAGTATTAGTTAATCAACTCCACAAAATATTCCAGGTCATGTTGCAGGCCACACTCAAACACATAAACTTGCATTTGATCCAATATCATATTTAAATATTTATTATATTATTGAATGTCAATATAACTACTTGACTTATTGTTTTAATTATAACGCAAAATTTAATATAGTTTTTGTGACATGTGGAATGGTAAAATTTTAATATATTCTTTATATAAGTAGTTTTGAAAATAATTTTCACATCAAATGAAATCATTTTTATCATTATATAAAACCTAACACCCTATAGTAATTTGTTTGCTTAAATATATTTAATTTTTTGTTGTAATTAATATAATATCACGAATAAATATTATGAATCTCAAGTTACTTGAATATCACAATATATAATTATAGATGATAAAAATTTGTAACATTTATATTGTTATAACACTATTTAGTTCGTACATAATATACTCCACTATATAGTGACATATTAATAATTTTTCCACACCACCATTAAAAATTTGAAGTATGAGTTAGGACAAAAAGAAAATTGTTATTTAACTGGCAATATACATGAATGATATAAAATTAGAGTATTAATCACTGTTAGCTTCTTCTGACTATGGTATTGAGCGTTTAGACTAAATTTTGCTAAATATGAAACAAATAATGACCGATTTTCTAAACCCGGACATGACGCAGATATAAGTAGACATTCATCCGTTGTTAGATTTGTTTGCATCAGCTCAATACCTTCCAAGTATTAACCGAGTTTCGGCCAACTTGATGAGTCTTCTTCCATTAACACTAATGTAACTGCAGCGTACAGTTCCTAATGTGGTTGCTCCATTCTTGCGGTAAATTTCGCGTTAGTTAATTTTGCAGCAGCCTGATATTTACACTCATTGCATTACGTTGATTAAGCCAGATTTAATGTGTTTGCAGAATTATCTGAGGATTGTTGCGCGTTCTACGGACGAGGACGAGCACGGAACCTAAATTGAGTTGCTCAAGCATATTTGCGAGCAGAATGACATTGATTTCCAGCAGATGTTGATGGACACTATTTTGCAAACGGACGAGGAGCTTTCTTTGGCTGCGTTTGAGATTTTCTTTTTATATTTCGAGTATGTGCCCGAGCAGCCTTTAGTGTAGTCAGATCGTTTCTTTTAGATAATAGTTAAGTATTTGAACGGGTCAGCGCGTGAGTGCGATGTGAGCGTGAATTTGATAGACATGATAGATTTCTCTTCGAATCCGTTCAACACTGTTGAGACCGCGTAAATTTTCACCAGCTCAGTTGCGCGCGCGTTCAAGCACGATAAGCTTGCCGACGACACCTTCATGTTCCTCTTGGACGTGCTTGCGTCCATGTTCAGCTTCAACACTGATCTTGAGTTGCCCGTTAACGTCTAAACAGCTCTCAGGATCCTCCAAAAATCAACTCACGAGACCAAATCTGTGTTAACAGAATTCCTCCAGAACAATCTGATAACCGTTTTCGTGAACGAGCTCGAGATTAAATCCTACTCGAAAGATCTGTTTAAACAGGAGCAGTTCACAGTGGAGGAAACGGATGAGTTCTTCACTGTATAATAAACGAAGAACAAACTGGACACGAAACTGAGCAAGAAGGTGTTCGATTTCACTCAGAAGGTGTTGAATGCTCTGAGCTATGATTAATAAAAGAACTGTTTTGAACTTGTAAAATAGTTGAGTGGGGGATAAATAGATCAAACATTCGTCTACTAAAAACTTACGAGGTACATCACATTCGAGCGCAAATTCGACGAAAACCTGTAAATACTGGAATTAGCCAAGTCATTCGTGAACGACCTAAACATTAACTCGCTTAATACAATGCTGAATAAGGAAGAATATAACACATTCATATAAAGGCTGGATGAAGTCGCTGTGTGCTTCCTAATCGTTAACATGTTCATTTTCATAAATATCCTGCCACCACCAGCATTTTTGAACGAGATCTTCACGCACCAAATACCACTTGACATACTAATCACCTTGGTTGACAATTTAGTATTCGCCTTCCACCCACTCCAATACGTGGCCATAAACGAAACACTCGAGACGAAGCAAAAACGGGAGCTGTGCCAAGTACTACTGCAAAACTTTCACACACACCTCTGCGAACAGGCCGAGATCTACCACGAACTGGTAAACCAGCCGAAATAGTTCGGAGAATTCTGCCACAGAATAATTTTCATGTAAGACTTTTTGGAACAGATTTCAAACGCTAATAACGTGAAAATACAATTCTAAGGAATGGACGGACAATTCGTAAAACGATGCATACAAATTATTTGCGACCAAAGCCTCCAAGAAGTGCACTTCCCAGCGTGCAAATGCCTGCGATTCGTTGAATTCAACGAGAACATACTCGAAATACTACTGCCAATCGTTAGATACATTCAATCTGCAATCGGAGAGTACCTTGAGGTGCTGGTGCAAATATTCATCAAAATCGCAGTACAATTCCAAGACCAAGTTATTCAAGAACTAATTAAACTCTCCATGATCAAAGAATAACGCATGAGCCTCGTTAAATTCTGCTTCCAAATACTAGTTCAACTAATGCACAAAGAAGTCACCAAACAACCACAACTCCCACACATTGTCAAATTCTTAACACAATTCCTCTTCACCGCATTTTACGATGAAGACGAACAAGTAATGACAACATGCTTCAACTAACTTAGAACTTACTCGCACTGCGATGTTGGTAATATAATCAACAATACGGTGTCAATTTTACATTTGATTGATGCTCAACCATGTCTCTCCGTTATAAATTCTATTGAATAACACATACTCTAAAACGGATAAATTCTTTTAAGCTTTGTCGACCCAGAAGTTATTAACAAATATTGGGCTGTTGTACAAAATTCAAATACCTAAGTAACTGAAAACTCTTTTATAGCAATTAACTAATCGTTTTTATTCTCAGTTATTATCAAAATTGTATTCAGCGGAGAAATTCTTATTACTTAAAAAGACGAATAAGAAGTTGATGAATACTTTACAGAATATAAAATTAACGATTTCAGTAAAATAATTGATGCACTCAGTATTGTTAGCGAGTCCGAATAAGAAATATTTGCAGTTGCTACTAAATATAATACTTTCACGTGCCAACTTGCATTTTTGGCTTCAATGAAAATATTGACCAATCCAATCACTCAAAAAATACTGTAACCAGCATACAAGAAATTAATATAACTTACTGCAACCATCGCTTGTTAGTTTTTAGGATTAAGTATTTCTAAATTTAGTTTGAATCAATTGTAAACACTACCTAGTGTCTTATAAAACAATTTACAAAGATTAATGGAAATAAATGAATAAAATAATTTCACTATTTGCGATACAATGTATGCTCTTGATAGATTAATGCCACATTTAGCGGTTTTGACTTATATTTTGGTTTATTTGTTTTATTTTTCAAGTTTAGATACAAAATTTAAGATTCACATATATTCACATAAAATTATTCTTTAGGTGATCTTGCAAGTAGTATCTTAAATAACTAAAATTAATTAACATTCGATGAAACACAATATTAAAAATAACTAGATTCAATTCATTTACGGTGAATGTGAAGACATATTAAACATATCAAATAATATAGACAAAAATATTCTTAAAAGGATCGTCGGGTTAATTTGGGTTTTTTGTTATTTATAGTTCTAAAAATTTATATGTTGTTATATTATATAGTAACTCGACAATTAAGTTTTTCAATTTTAAACCACTTCTTTAACTGATTTTTTAGCTGTTGAGTTAGATGATTTCCAAATTCTTGATTTATTTGACTTGTCTGTTAAACTAATGAATATTCCTGATTGCAAGTATGACTTGCGTGCCAAATGCGTTACTACAATTCATTTGTTGGTAGCCCATACCAGAAACTGTATTATTGTATTATATGGTGAACATGAAAAGCAAAAATATTTCTGGCTTAGATTTAGCGCGATGAGAACAACTTTAAGCTTTTTGAAACCTGCTTAGTAGCTAACCTAAGAAAATGCTATGGTGAGACTACTTGAAGTACTAAGTCTTGGTTGTCTGTATTAAATGGAGAAGAAACTGAAAAACTTCTAATACATCGCCAACGGACCTTAACAGGCTAAAACATTTGAAGAAATAGTAAACTTTGATAATCTTAAAGATGATAACATGGATAAACAAAAAGTCTTGATACGCTCAAAATTGCTTGAGAAAAATAAAAAACTATCAGTGTGCATAAATCAATTGGTTCATATTTTCGGACATGATCGATAGTAAACAAAAGACCAGGCTGAAAATGAATTAGAAGAATCAGATCTTGTTGTTGACTAACGAACTCAGTTAGAATTAGCCATGGAATAGTTAGAATAATTGGATGCTCTAAAAAAACTTGACTATCAATAATAATTGGACTGCATTGCTTCAGCTTTAACTTTTACATCTTTCACTTATCTTATTAACTCAGATATTAATTGCTTCTCTAATTATTTGGTGTAAATCCAAAATTTGTTTGAGTAGAAAGTAAATATACTCAACTTTGTGCACTTCACAGATTATTTATAAAATTTGATCACGATCACGTAAAATATAATACCAAATTTGGCTCTTTAAGCCCATGATTGCTTGATATTCGCCAAAATTACAACATTTTTGTGTGTTGTGTATGATAAGATTGTATTTGAACACATAACTCAATAATAATCTGAATCTGATGCACTTAGACATCAGTGCCAGCTTAATATCGCGAAATTTATTTCTTTCTTCATTCCAGTCTTGGAGTCAGAACACAATTAATTTTTGGAATTAGCTGGTTATAATTATTTAATCGCCTTCCCGTTCACTGAAAGCTAGGTAGAAAATCTCACTGATGTATTTGGTGTCTAGAATGTAATTCAGATGCTAAAAACCTCAATTGAAGCCGAGCTTATCAAGTTTTAGAAGGAGCCAACAATTTACAGATTCATTTTGAATTAGAAGCAGTTTGACTTGAAGAAAATTCAAGAGGACGGAAAGCTGCAATAGTGCTACAAGCTCAGTGGCGATGCGTTGATGAAGGTGGGCAGCAAGTTTTATGGTTTATTTGGTGATTCTTTCGTGTAGTTGGTGGTGTAGTTCTTGGACTAGCCTTTATTCACGAATGAGATAACCCCGTATCAGATTTCGCTGGCCCAGTTCATTTAGAAGCTCGGTCACAGCCTGGATGTGTACTCCAGCGTGCTTTTGTGTTAACTAACCAAGTAGGTCCTGAATCAAACGCAGATAACCTAAATATACTAATTTGTAACCGAGAAGGTAACCGAGTTCGAGGACACGGACGTCATCTCCGAGGACTTCCTCATGCGCGTTAAGTGCTTGCTTTAAATTGCCCAGAACCTCGCCGGTAACGAACTTGCAGATTAATTGATCCTTAAAGTGCTCCAGTTCTCAATTGACCTCTTGGACCCCGAATACCGGTTCGAAAACGACGACATTCTCTTGATTGAACGGTACTACGGGATGTTTTTGCTGTTCGTGAGGCACATCATGAGGGACTGCAAGAAGATATACTGTGCGTGTCAGGTCGAGCTGGGGAATTAACTGTTCAAGCTGAAGAAGATAGTCGAGTTCGAGCCGCGCTTCTCAGTGCAGATCATAAAGGGACTGAAGGAGGTAGAAGAGGGTGATATTGACGAACAAAGAGATATTGTTGTATGGGTGTGATATTGGATTTAAAATATTCAGTTTAATATTTAAAATTATTGATTTATTTGAAGATGAATCGCGAGATGGAAATAGAATAAATATAGATAAATTAAGTAGATTAAGGTTACAGTTAAGTGAATCTTTTTATCATAGTTGGTCGAATGATTTCAATTCTATTTTAAACAATTCGATCAATAATAAATAATAATACTTATTTAAATGAATACATGAAATAAGCTAAATTTCATTTGTGAAACTTCGTAAAATATAGTGTAAAAGTATAGTTCGATTACTAGAATTATAAAATATTTGCATAGCATTATTATATATAATTATGTGTACTGTTTCATTTTAACATAAACTTAAGATAACAAAGATACATCTTAAGTGTATTTTTAGATTATAGTTTTTAGAATAGGTCTAAATCACAACTATAATCAATATTTCAATAATTATAAATATATATAATCACGTACACATATTATTAAAGTTAAAGATAGTTGAAAATTGAAAATATATGAATATCATAGTCAATAATTTAGTACTCCATCTCACATCAATGAATAAGCAAGTTGCTAAGTACATGTTATCCAATTACTCTGTACTATAATAAATCCACCTGTACGCTCATGAAATAAACAGAATCAAAACCAAGTGCAACCGTATTCAAAGAGACAGATGGTCAAAAGCAGAAGATGCTTTACTTTTTGACACAGTTTAAATAATCGGAAACCGTGACTGCGATGCAATAGCTGCGTTGATAGGATCAAAGAGTTCTTCATAAGTTTACTAGAGGTTAAGATATATAAGAGAAAACATAAAGAATTTTGCTCCATTTGTTGGTCCTTGTTATTAATGAAGTTATACATTATATATATTATATCAATATTTTATATTCTTTCTCTATCTTTCTCTATATTTTTTAAAATCAATATAAATATAAAGATGACATTTATTTGTTTTATTATAGTTATATTGAAATTATGTTTATTTCTCTTATCTTTTTATGTTTGTACATGATATTTTTAAAATTCAGATACAATTTAAGATTCACATGTAGAATTATTCTGTTTAATAAGGTGATTAGCATAATTAGTATCTTTATAAATGGAAAGAAGAAAATCTTAAAAGATCTTATCATTAGTTTCTTATCATTAGTTATCTTTTTAGTTATTCATTTTTATCAAAAATAAAATGCAATTTAAGAGTGTAAATGTACGGTGATTTTTTATCGCACTTACGTATCCAATTGGAAATCAACAGAGGTCTGTAAGTGAATAGGGGTTTGTATTCGAGGTAAAATAGTAATTCGTTTGGAGTGGACATTTGATATATGTTATATAACTTACCTGAATTTTTGTTTACGCTTTCGCTCCAATGAAGCCACAACTAACAGTAAACAGAGTTACGAGACAGCAGGCCAAGACTTTAGTGCATTTATTGTAAAGCAATAACATTGACAAGCACCGCAGAATTATAGACGAGTTTTGCAATCAGCTCAGGCAATTGCAGCTGTGTGACGTGAACGTGCTGTGCGATGTCGTCTCAAAGTATTCCAGCGCCCCTGTTAAAGATTTGATCAAAATTCTCTCCGAAGCTTTTAATTTAAACCTCAAGAAGAGTTTTAAACACAAACAATAACATAAAACTTAAAATAGCATTCACGAGACCATTTAACTCTTATCGTCCGGTTCACTGTCAGTTTCTCAGTCTAGGTTTTCTGCTCAGAGCACACCAATAAATAGGAGTTCAATTGTTAACAAAGAGAAAACGAGCCCGTTCAGTTTACGCGGCCAATACTCAACTGCCGAACTAATAGCAATGCAAATATCAAAGATGGTGCTTAGGAGTAAGATGCAAGTGTGCTTAAAGTAATTTTATAATGTGTACTTAAAGTATTGGCAAAGCATTCTGTAGAATATTCTAAAATAATATAAAATGAAGCCAGTTAAACGATTCGTTAAAGATAAAGTTACTGAGAATTCGGACTACCTACAACAGCAGGAATAAATTGCTAAAGAAAAATTACTTTAAATCCAAAATCTGAGAACCAAAAAGGAAAATTTGATAAAAGAAATGACAGAAAAGGGCATTCCTGTAGTTATGGACAACGGATCGATTGAGGTGGTTGCTATTCTGGACATGAGCGGGTCAATGTCCGATTTAACCTCCGATACCATTAACGGCTTCAACTCATATTTATCTGAGCTTTCACAGTAAGACTGCCCTGTTTTCGTAACTTTAGTATTGTTCAACGACACTGTCAAAACCATTTACTCTCACGTAAACGCCAAGCTCTGCCCGCAGTTGTCAACCGATATTTACATCCCGGACAACTGCACCGCCCTCCTGGACGCCCTCGGCGCCTCAATCACCAACATTAACATCCCATCTCAGCCCAAGCTCCGCCCGCACAAAGTAACCTTCTTCATCTGCACCGACGGCCTCGAAAACGCCTCCACACACTTTTCCAAGTCCAAAATAAAACAATTAATACCTGAAAGAAGCGATTGGGAGTTCATTTTCGCTGGGGCGAATATGGACGCGTTCGCAGCCGGAGAGGAGCTCGGGTTCAAAACGGAGAACATCGCGAACATAGACAACGACTCTCTGGGGCAAAAGACCGTTTTCCAGGTTATGGCCAAAAAACAGATGAAGAAGAAGTGCTGTAATTACGAGGACGAAACGGTGCAGAAAATGTACGAGAAGCAGGCGCTGATGAATAAAAAGTGAAAAATTTACTATAATTTCTAATAATCTCATTTCTTATAATTATCTGAAGATTAGCTAGAACCTATAGTTACCGTAAGTGAGTCATTTATTATTAAAGGAAATGTGATGATTAGAGAAAAAGGGATGTCTCTTATATTAAAGATTAGTTGGAAATGTTTCAGGAAAATCGTATACTTTGTCGAACAAAGTTGTTATTTTTTATGATATCTTGTTTTTCAAAATAAAATATTATTATCATTCAATCCGTGTATGAAATGCGCTGGAACAGACTAACTATTTAGTTTGTAGCTGAAACGTAATTTATCATTTGCGATTAAAGAAGCGCTTTAACTTTCCCTTCATTTATGCGCTGATTAATTTTATACTGAGCGTATTTGCGTTTACTTTCTCTCAAAAAGGTAATCTATTTTCCGATTACTTCCATTTTGCGCGCGAATTTAACTCTTTTTTCTCCGGGTTCCGCTGGTTTGTCTAGTACTGAACTTAGTCCAAAGAGTTGAAGACGCTGAAGCTCGTAATATAGTTCCCCTCAATATCTATCGTTTTCAAATTTAAATGTTTTAACGCTGAAATGTGAATAATTTAGTTACCGGCTATGTCGAGCTAATTTAATCTTTTGAGCGGAATAAGTGCAGACATTTCGAATAAATTACAGTTTCTGAGGGACAAAATTGTCAGGCTGGTTATGAACTGAAGCGGGTGTATTGCTACTTCGCAGTTGTCGGACAAATTTAGCTCAATTAAGTTAAGATGCTACAAACATGTTACGTCATTGATGTTATTTCTGGACGCGTACAAGTGCGTTAATTATTTCATGTGCTGCAACATGGTGTAATCATGTGTAATCCATGAAAAGTTTCCGGAAACGTCCAGAACCTGTAAGTTTGGTAACTCTGTCAACGCTGCGATGCTTTACACGTTGCAGTCGCTTAAATTCAATTCGCGCAGCTATTTGAGGTACTTTAGCGGCTCTATATTTACATCTGAGTTGAACGACAGGTTAAGATCTTATAGATATTTAAGATGCGTAATCGGGCTAATATCCGTAAATAAATTCCAGGCCAGGTTCAAAACAGTCAATTAAATGTGATTCTTCAGAAAGTTCGCACTTGAAAACAAGTTGCACTCAACGCTCAACTCAGTTAGTTGTGCTTATATTAGAATGTCTGTTATCTTGTTGTAGTTCAGGTTCAGGTTCGCGCACTGATTCAGAACTAAATCCGAATCTGGAGAAAAACGGCAGTTTCGGAGCTCTAGGTGTTAAATAGATTCACTTTAAAACAGCTGCTCAATGGAACAAGACTCAGCTACTAATTTGGTGATTTTAAGGTCTAATTTTGTTAAGGACTGATATTTAAGGTTCAAATAATCGGTTTGAGCTTCTTACTGTGGATGTTGTTATTAAATAATTTTTAATATTATTATATTAAAATACAAATTGACATGATATATTACTAAAATACGCTAATCTATAACCTTATCTATTCATTATAGCTGTGTGATGAGTATCAGTACCATGTCGTCTCAAAGTATTCCAGCGCTTCTGTTAAAGATTTTATCAAAATTCTCTCCTAGACCTATATTTTTGGAAACAATATTTTTGGATACATTTTGGATACATTTCACTTATAAGGGTTGAAAATGGCAACCCCCTTATAAGTGAAAAGGCCACCCCCTTGAGAGCGAGGTAATGTAGTAATTATCGCATTGTTGAAATTTGTTTGAAATCAAATTTGTTTAAATTCAAACAACTTGTTTAAAAGAATTTCACCTTATTATCTTTGAATCAGACTGTTTAGTTTTATGTTTATTTCCACTTCTTCATTGTTATGCAAGTAATATTGTAAATACTTGCTGCTCAAGCTCAAGCACCTAGTTGTGCTCTCGGGTTTGAATTGGAAGAAGAAGTCTGCCTCTGTAAAAAATTTCTCAGCTCTGATTCTTTATAATGTGTATCCACATGTTAAGAAATAAATGAGACTGAGTTCCAAGGTAAATGCGTTATGTTTGTACAAAAGTAAGGATTTGCATATGGAGATAGTTGCGTTACTAACAATGATTGTTATGGTTTAGGTTAGATCTGTACTGGAACTTGTTCTTGTGATATAAATTCTGGGTGGTTTCTATATGAAAATGAATGTGTAACATGTGAAGATAAATACGGACCTGGTTCAATATCAAATGGACAAGCAGATAATTGTATTTGCAATGAATAACAAGGATTCGTAGGTCCAGCCAATTTGTCATGCACTTATTGTTGGGATAATAACTAGCTTGTGATGGCTGGAGAATGCAAACCATGTCCACTAGGATCTTTAATCGAATCTCAACAGAATTAATGCTTTTGTGATGCTGTCTAAGGATATGCCGGCTCCGATCCGAACAACTGCGATTACTGCTGGGGAAAACAAGAGGTTCCAGACTCTGGAATATGCAATTCTTGTCATATCGGCGCCACATTCGACACAGATAAGTGCGTTTGCGACGCGTCAAAGGGATACACAGGAAATAACGCAAATATGTGCCAAGACTGTTGGGGCATGGCTTCCGTGGTAGTTCAAGGCAAATGCTCGTCCTGCCCCACCGGAACCTATTTCAAGGCGTATTAATGTTTGTGCGACGAATCGAAAGGATTTGTGGGAAATGACCCGAACAAGTGCGAGGACTGCTGGGGAAATAACAAGTTCATCGACCAACACACCTGCAAGACATGTTCCACCGGAGCCAGTTTAGATCAAAACACCCACCTTTGCCAGTGCGACAACTCCCTCGGCTACGTTGGCCAAGACCCGGCCAGTTGCCAGTCCTGCTGGAATTCGAACTCGATCGTGTTCCAGGGCGCGTGCCAGCCATGCGGAAACGGCTTGAAAGTGGAGAACAACCAGTGTGTCTGCGACGAGTCAATCGGTTTCGCGGGCCCTACCGCTACTTCCTGCGTCGACTGCTGGAAGAACGACAAAATAATAGTTCAAGGACAATGCCAGAGCTGCAGTCAAGGCGCGAGATTCGAAACTGACAAGTGCGTTTGCGACGAGTCTATCGGATATTCTGGATAAAATCCAAGTAATTGTTAAAATTGTTGGGGGAGCTCAAAAATAATTAATAGCGGCTAGTGTAAATCATGTTTATTGGGTGCGATTTTTGATTAATCAAGTCATGAATGTATTTGCGACATATCTAATGGTTATGCTGGTAATCCGAATTCTTAGTGTGATTTATGTTGGAATTCTCAAAAGGTTCCTGATTCATAAAATCCATTATGCACATCTTGTTCTACTGGAACCACATTTTAACTAAATAAATGCGTATGTGATGAATCCCAAGGTTTTGTAGGAAATGACCCATCTAAATGTCAGGATTGCTGGGGAAAACAGGAATAAATAGTTTAATAAGCATGCTAATCTTGTTCTACTGGGACTAAGTACGATTATTAATCGCATAAATGTGTTTGCGATGCTGCCTAAGGATATGCCGGCTCCGATCCGAACAACTGCGATTACTGCTGGGGAAAACAAGAGGTTCCAGACTCTGGAATATGCAATTCTTGTCATATCGGCGCCACATTCGACACAGATAAGTGCGTTTGCGACGCGTCAAAGGGATACACAGGAAATAACGCAAATATGTGCCAAGACTGTTGGGGCATGGCTTCCGTGGTAGTTCAAGGCAAATGCTCGTCCTGCCCCACCGGAACCTATTTCTAGGCGTATTAATGTTTGTGCGACGAATCGAAGGGATTTGTGGGAAATGACCCGAACAAGTGCGAGGACTGCTGGGGAAATAACAAGTTCATCGACCAACACACCTGCAAGACATGTTCCACCGGAGCCAGTTTAGATCAAAACACCCACCTTTGCCAGTGCGACAACTCCCTCGGCTACGTTGGCCAAGACCCGGCCAGTTGCCAGTCCTGTTGGAATTCAAACTCGATCGTGTTCCAGGGCGCGTGCCAGCCATGCGGAAACGGCTTGAAAGTGGAGAACAACCAGTGTGTCTGCGACGAGTCAATCGGTTTCGCGGGCCCTACCGCTACTTCCTGCGTCGACTGCTGGAAGAACGACAAAATAATAGTCCAAGGACAATGCCAGAGCTGCAGTCAAGGCGCGAGATTCGAAACTGACAAGTGCGTTTGCGACGAATTCTCTGGTTTTGTTGGACCAAATCCAAATTAGTGCGAGAACTGCTGGGACCAGCTCATGGTCGTGGATGCCTCTCAGTGCACCGCCTGCTAAGATCTAGATGTATTCTCTATTTACGACGCCGATAATCACTGCAGATGTCAGCCAAAGTTCGTGCCGAAGAACGGGATGTGTCACCCAGACAAGATGGCCTCCACGATCGCGATCGCAGTCGCCGTCCCAGTCGCGGTCATAATCATATGCATCATTATGACCATTTGCATAATCAAGAAGAAGAAAAACGAGAACAAAGCCGAAGCAGAACAAGTTCAAGCGTAGCCCATCAGAAGAGAAGACCAAGTCGCTCCGATCCAAGTAACACAGATTCACCTGCCTATCCCGATAAATCCGCCTCAGATGGAAACCGCCGAAGTCGTGTTCTGAATGACCAATATATAATTGTTTTAATATGATTCTTACTTTATCATTTAATTCATATTTTAGTCATTTGTAAATAAATACCTTTGGTATTTTGCAGTGTTGATTATTAAAATCATACTTGGAGTGGATATTTGCTATATGTTATAATAAATACTAATTACACATTCACTCCATTATTAATGAATTGGCAACTGTAAAATTTCATTGATTCTGCAAAGTGTCTTTTATCATATAAAGTTTATAATGATTTTCTCACAGTTTTCAATCAGTTACCTCAGCAAAAACTTCAGAATAGGATTCAGTGGCTCCAGTTCATTCTTGAGATCTCTTCCTTTTTGAGCGATTTTCCCGAACTTCTCAGCGTTTTCACATAGTTTTTAAGCGATGAATGGAAGCAATTCTGCTTTGGAACGCTCAAAATCTGTTCAATTGATGAAACTGCTGAGGTATTTGGCCTCAAAAATGCTTCAGAATAAAAATTTTAAGAGATTATTAATAATATCAAGGAAAATACGATTAATTAGACGTAATAAGAATACAGAACGAAGTAAAGCGCGAGTATAAAGTAGGAGACAAAAAAGATGTGGGAAATGATGGGAATACTATAAGGGCAGATGAAATGCAAAAAGGACGACAATGGAACGGTGTGATAATTGCAGATCAATAATGTAGTCAAGTTCGCATGTTAGGATGGAAAGATTGAGAACACATTGATCAAAAATATATAAAAATATTAAGAAATCAATCAGTTGAATCAGTTTGTTTTGTCACTTAAATGCCTAAGTTAATTATAAATTATTTACCTTTACTTACTAATCTGTATATTTATCTTATTTTGATAAATACAGTTTCATTGAAGATAGAAGAGAACTGTCTAAAAATTAATACAACCCTTCATCATCTTAGTAACATATTTTGTTTAACATTTATCTTGGACTCTTTTTAGTGCCAATCATAAGTTCGAAAATAGAGATATTGTAGGGGTTCATATTGTTAATTGCATTTTCTATCCATTATTATCCAATTTAGTTTTTTAGTTATTTCAATTCATCAACGTTACTTTTAAGTTATTTAACACAAAAATTTTCTTAAGTAATTCCTTTTAATACTTAGTCAAAGTCTGCACAATTTTGAGAAAGCTCGTATTATTGAAGAACTTGCTTTATTATTTCTGTAATTTTCGCTTTGCTAATATCATTTGTTTCTTTGAATATTTAATCAAATAATATAGATAGTTCAAAGTCTGGTGCTTTAAATTTCGTAACTATCGCATGTTAGCATCTCAATAAACTGTTTCCATTAACAGGTATATCTGACAAGATTGATAATAATGCTACACTTGATGAACCTGCAACAATATGCTGACAAGGAGAATTGTCGCAAACCATTATCAGTTTTATAAAATTTCCAATTAATTTATATGAGTAGAAATCTGTGTTTTAAAATAGATATTCGATGTCATCCCATGTTATAATATAATAGCACTTAGCTTCTTGAAACATTTATTGTATCATTGATGAGATAGTAGCGATATCTACCCATTTAGCGTATTGTTTTTATTATTCGGTTTGGTGAATATGTGCTGCAATTTGTAAATATAGTATCTATAATTTTTACAAGGGTTACTGCAACGAAATATCTCTACAATTAATTTGAATAATTTTGGCGATATCTTAACCAAAATATAATTTCGAATGCTATGGACGAATAAGTATAACAAATTTTAGCAAAAATACAGCAACCAAATACATCGTCAAAGATTTTCCAGACTTAGGTCCACCCAAAATCAAAAGAACGTCAAGAACCTGAAAAGATTGATGTTGAATATGAGATTTAACAAAGTCTAATACCAAGTCCCAGTGTACTTTCCAGCCCACATAATGATCTGTTTGACAAGTTTTGCAATCGATTTATAAGACATTATTATAAAGATTTAAGTAATTCTAATATATTCTGAAGAATTCTTAATACTTTGAAGATTAGGATTCTTAATCTATTTTGATAGGTATTTTAATATCTTTAAAAAATTGAAGATCAAGGTTTCCCATCAAGTTCTTAATGTCTAGAAGAGAGATCAATTAGTCTGTTGAAGTACACTTCCTTAAATCAGTATAGATATTTATTACATTGATTGTAAACTCTTTACTGATTTCTTAATAAAAAGTAAAAACCTTGTTAATATTTTAACTAAACATTTTAGATTTACCCTAGATCATAGTAAATAATTCTTCTATTGGTAATGTCAGTGCATCTTAAAGACTAATATTTAATTTTTATAATTGGTCAAATACATCAGAAACAATTATAATCAGATTCAGGAATATAATCTTATATCTATTTCAGAAAATCGTTGTGACTTTAAGGACAAACCATCGAATCTGAAGATTTTTTCGTCTCAATAGGATGTTTATTATTGAGGGCTTTCATTATAATGTCAATACGTTCTGATTTTTTCAATTAATTATTATTGCACTGAACACTAAGCAATTGTAATAAATCTTTTAATGTAAACAAAGTATCATCCACTTAAATTAGTTGAATTAATAATTCTATTAATACATTAACATATTTTGCATTAGTTATATCCCCTTAGTTTAACAAATCAACAAAATAGCTTACTAATTCACTATTTATAACAATTTTATTATCTTTAACACAATTATCAAGCCATTCGACATTTTTTACAGAACTTCCTTGCTTAATTATATTATATAAGTAAATAATTGTTTATTATACAGTTTACATTTACACGAGTAAAGTGAAAAATTATAAATATATTGATCGATAAATATATTGATTATTAATATTATTCATTAATTTTTAAAAGAAATCATAAAAATCATCTGTATTATATTGTGTTTTATAAAATGACTCACTTAACTGTAACCTTATCATCAATACTAAGGCTCAATTCAATCATTCCATCTTCATCTCACAAATCATGACAATCCACAAATCCAAACTCAGTTACACAATACGTTACCTCAAAACTAATCTCAACATCATACCTCATCTTCTATTGTGTTTTATATATATTTATTTAAATAAATATTCCCATTTTTCAATATATATAACAACACGACAAGAATAATTGTTAAGTAATGATAAATATTAAAAAATAATAACGTATTCTATATGTGAAATGGAAATAATAATATTTTTAGTATCATTTTAAATCTACAAAATAGCAAATATTTCCACACCAATGAACCCAACTTTAAAATTTACACAAGAAACAAGAGCAAAAGCTTTATCACTCGTACAACTCTTACAATCTTCAAAACCTTTATAACACAAGCGAGTTATATCATAGTTTTGTGGAACCATGAAATAATTATAGAATTGCTAAGTAAATCAGCTTTGTGAATTTGTGCTAAGATTCAAGGATTAGCCTGGCGAAGTACTAATCGAAGAGCTTTAAAATTAATTGGGTATAACGCCGAAGCGTCTTGTGCACGATCTGCTTACTGATAAAAAGCGTCCAATAATAAAGAAAACTGAGCATAGAAACGAGGGAATGGACGACGAGTATTACTATGAATACGAGGGTTCCAGCGATGACGTTTAAGATCAGATTCAAACGTATAGGCCTAAGCAGAGCCTAGCCAGCCGTTTGAACGCAGTTAGAGACTAGAAGACCGATTCTGATTTCATAATCCAGAACGGGGTCGTATCCACCGTTCAACCTAAAAAATAAGTATAAACTCACAGTATTCTAACAGAGAGGGACCTTATCCGATCAAAGCCTAAATAATAATAATAGAAATAACAACAGCAGAACGCAATCGCAAAGCCGAAAACGCCAAAATTAACCAAGGCAAAGAAGCCAGCGCCCGTTTTCTCAGTTAGCAGCTCTTAAGTAATAGTCGAGAAGCAGAAGTAGTCTACAGCCTCAATAGCGCTCACCATTTTGGTCTACGCCAAGTGCCAAAACCTGTAAAAGCTCCACGTGAAACTACTCAAATCCATAATCGCCTGTAAGGCCCTTCTACTCCAAAAATTCATTTCGTGGCTTGATTTCACGCAAATCCGCTCGTTCATCCTCCAAGATTACAAGGAGAACCAGAAAATGGTCGTCCGGGTGTGGAAAATGGCCCAAATTAAACTGAAGAAAGTTGAAGTCCTTTCTCTCAGGAAAACGCTTCTGATCAAAAAGACGGTTCTAAAAATGAACTTTGACAGCGAAAAACAGAAGAGAATCGTTTTAATGAGAGAGCATTGCAGAGGACTCATTACTGTTTAAAGTGCTTTTAAGGCGAAATAAGTTAATAACTTAAGACTAGGACTGATTTAAATGAATAAAGCCAAGAATAGATTAATGTTATATAAATAGTTGTGTGTGCACTCAAAAGTGAGCCTAAACGACTCGAAAAACACGCACATACGGGCTTTAAATTTGAAGAAGACGCAAATGCAGCTCAAACTGCAAAAGAAGCTGTAAAATGCGATGGAATAAAAAGAACAAACACTTACTAGCTTGAAGCTGAAACTGAATTTATTAATAAGCAAAGCAGAATCGGAGGTTAACTACTAGTAAAACCAAGTAACGTATTATTAGTAAACAAACGACAAAATAATCAAAAATATTGAGAGACTACGCATCATCATGAACGTAGACCTGAACCAAGTACAAATACTAGGCAGAAGCTACAAGTTACAAGTACAAAAACTAGAACAACAAATGAAGCACATGATAGAACTAATTCTAATTAGAAACACACTGAAATTTGATGTTAAAAAGTGATTAAATGCAATTTTTTATCTCATAACAATAATTTTTTACCTTTTATCTCATAATTTATAATTTGAAAATGAACTTAATAATTTATATGGAACCACCCGAATCTCCGAAGAGATTCTGAAAATCATAAAGGCAATCTAAGCGTTATTATTTGACATCAAGTAGTTAACGACTTAAGAATTATAGTATAGAACAGCATGTACACAGTATTAATTAATTACAGTATTAATTAACTATTCCAACAAAATATAATTAATAATCCTTATGTAGTGGTAATACCTACCTAATGTATAAATATAAATGTACAGTAAAAGAAAAGCGTATCAATATTCTCATTACATTTCGTAAATAATGTATTAGATTATATATGCATGTGTACATTATGCCAATTCAGCCTAAACATTGCCGAAGCTCAAATATACACTCTACTTTTGAATAGGACGAGTTAAATAATTATGTCATTTGAGTGCTATATATTATAAATCTAACTTCGAACGACTAGTTCTAAGTGAGATGATTTTGTCTTTTAGCATAAAATGGCAAGTTAGTTGCATTAAATGACATCAAATAGTCCTATAATTTGGTAATATTTGTGCAAGACGCGTGTTTATGAAACAATTAAATTAATAACAAATAGCAAGCGGTATTCTCACTAATCAGAAATACTTACAGTATTATTGAAAAGTCCCTCGGTATTGCATATTGTTCAATGAATTAGCAATACTAGATATATTATTGGTTGGATTTATTGCAATAAATATCATGAAATAACGCAATTAAATGTATTCTTTACGTTTTGTTAATATCATAATAATTGCAGTCGTTTTTGTGAAACCAACAACAAGTTTTATACATGACGTCGAAAGAATAGATTGGTCAGTATATTAGATGTTAGAATTATAAAATGATGTGAGGTTAATGACTGTGGACACCTGTGTTTAAGATTAAATATATTCGCTACGTGACATCTCTATAAGATCAATCTAACTGCAAATATTAATTTCAGAGACATCAATTTGAGCTGTAAGTAGTTGAATGTGTAAATGCTAATTTATATCTTTCAATATTCGATATCCATAAATTTTATTACTCTGTAAATATTTTGGGATTTACATCGTTTTTGTATAGAAAATGAAACCAACACTAGTAGGAGGTGGTATAAATATAGTTTTGTTTTAATATATGGATGCAAAACAAACATGGATTCAAAACTGCAAATATAATTTGTTTAAATTTTAAACAGCAAACAAACAAACGTCCATTCAATCTTGGTAAACAGGTATGTTACATGAAAAATGTATTGTTATGCCGTGTGCACCACCCCATATTATGTGGAAGTAATCTTTTGGTCTTAAACTAAAATAGTACCTGCAGTAGGAACACGGCATGGAATCAAAATCAGATCGATAGGTGTACAAACAAATTCACTAAATATTTACTAAATACGGAATATGGATTAAAGTAGGCACTCTATGTGGAGCGACAGAGAAAAACGTCCACGATTACTTTCATAATACATGGAGTAAATAGTTCTGCGACAGCTACGATCAATACAAAGAGTAGTTAGCTCTTTAAATGTAAAAGCTAGTTGATGCTAACCTCAGCAAAAGCGCTGCGATAAACACAGTCATCGATTAGTTTTAGGAACAACATCCGCACGAAAACTTTCACATTATTTCACTCAGATAGGTGCTTTGGCGGATATACGATAAAGCCTGCCGTATTTAAGTTAGTGGACCAGATACGTAAACAGATATTTAACGACAAGCCGAATCACCATCTAAATTGAACTCAATATATTCTCCTGAGTAAATATAGCTTCCCGTTTTTTCTGAAATAGACATTGCTGATATTGTTGCACATCTCAAAGATATGGTTATGTGATAGTAATATAGATTGTATGTTTGATAATTTATGTTGTGAATATTTCAAATTTGAGTGAATTCAGAAATAGACATTAAAATTATATATGTGTCCCTATTTAATGGTAATTGAGTTTCATTTCACCAGTTATTATAAAATAGATTAAATTAAAAATATACGGATTCTTATATGCTTTACGATTATAGTTTAATTCAACCAATATATTAATTATCCACTTCATATATTTAGTTTCATAATTTGATTTGCATATTTATAATTGTAAAAAGAATATGATACCAATTGTATAGAATATTTATACTTTGAATCTAAAGTAATAAACACGGGTGTAATACAAAATCGAAGAAGCTAATAACAAGTAATTATGTAAAATGATTATTTCATCACAGATTTTAGAATTTTGAAAATAAGTGTCGAGCCGTATTTATAACTGCGTTAACTTGGTAATTATGAGAAGAAGCTGTGAAAAATGGAGATACAGAAGAAATTCTCAAAGCTATTTGAGTAATAAATTACATAAAATAGTACTTTTGCAATAACGGCAAATAGCACGTTTGACTCAACTAATATATACATGTATACAAACAAAATCTAAGATAAAATGTGTGTTAGTATAACATTCTAAATTGTTGCTGATGTTATATATTATTAAAGTGCTAGTTATATATATTTTACAGTTTCTTTAAGTTAATATACAGTGAGCAATTGCTTGATATCAATATTCTCATTACATTTCGTAAATAATGTATTAGATTATATATGCATGTGTACATTATGCCAATTCAGCCTAAACATTGCCGAAGCTCAAATATACACTCTACTTTTGAATAGGACGAGTTAAATAATTATGTCATTTGAGTGCTATATATTATAAATCTAACTTCGAACGACTAGTTCTAAGTGAGATGATTTGGTCTTTTAGCATAAAATGGCAAGTTAGTTGCATTAAATGACATCAAATAGTCCTATAATTTGGTAATATTTGTGCAAGACGCGTGTTTATGAAACAATTAAATTAATAACAAATAGCAAGCGGTATTCTCACTAATCAGAAATACTTACAGTATTATTGAAAAGTCCCTCGGTATTGCATATTGTTCAATGAATTAGCAATACTAGATATATTATTGGTTGGATTTATTGCAATAAATATCATGAAATAACGCAATTAAATGTATTCTTTACGTTTTGTTAATATCATAATAATTGCAGTCGTTTTTGTGAAACCAACAACAAGTTTTATACATGACGTCGAAAGAATAGATTGGTCAGTATATTAGATGTTAGAATTATAAAATGATGTGAGGTTAATGACTGTGGACACCTGTGTTTAAGATTAAATATATTCGCTACGTGACATCTCTATAAGATCAATCTAACTGCAAATATTAATTTCAGAGACATCAATTTGAGCTGTAAGTAGTTGAATGTGTAAATGCTAATTTATATCTTTCAATATTCGATATCCATAAATTTTATTACTCTGTAAATATTTTGGGATTTACATCGTTTTTGTATAGAAAATGAAACCAACACTAGTAGGAGGTGGTATAAATATAGTTTTGTTTTAATATATGGATGCAAAACAAACATGGATTCAAAACTGCAAATATAATTTGTTTAAATTTTAAACAGCAAACAAACAAACGTCCATTCAATCTTGGTAAACAGGTATGTTACATGAAAAATGTATTGTTATGCCGTGTGCACCACCCCATATTATGTGGAAGTAATCTTTTGGTCTTAAACTAAAATAGTACCTGCAGTAGGAACACGGCATGGAATCAAAATCAGATCGATAGGTGTACAAACAAATTCACTAAATATTTACTAAATACGGAATATGGATTAAAGTAGGCACTCTATGTGGAGCGACAGAGAAAAACGTCCACGATTACTTTCATAATACATGGAGTAAATAGTTCTGCGACAGCTACGATCAATACAAAGAGTAGTTAGCTCTTTAAATGTAAAAGCTAGTTGATGCTAACCTCAGCAAAAGCGCTGCGATAAACACAGTCATCGATTAGTTTTAGGAACAACATCCGCACGAAAACTTTCACATTATTTCACTCAGATAGGTGCTTTGGCGGATATACGATAAAGCCTGCCGTATTTAAGTTAGTGGACCAGATACGTAAACAGATATTTAACGACAAGCCGAATCACCATCTAAATTGAACTCAATATATTCTCCTGAGTAAATATAGCTTCCCGTTTTTTCTGAAATAGACATTGCTGATATTGTTGCACATCTCAAAGATATGGTTATGTGATAGTAATATAGATTGTATGTTTGATAATTTATGTTGTGAATATTTCAAATTTGAGTGAATTCAGAAATAGACATTAAAATTATATATGTGTCCCTATTTAATGGTAATTGAGTTTCATTTCACCAGTTATTATAAAATAGATTAAATTAAAAATATACGGAATTAATACATGTAATGCCGTTAGCAATATTCCAACAATTATACAATTCACCAATTCATATTTGAAAAAATAATAAACAAAACAACCAATATACCAATATAAGCTCGCTGATCGAAATAGCTTTGAACCGTTTTAATTTTAAATTCTTGCTTTATTCAAATAAGTTTGATCACCAGATGAAGGGCGACGTCTTAGGCAACACTGGAACCTGGCTCAGAACAACCGCTGATTATTGAAGATTTTTGCTACATGAGTTTTATTTATAATTATTCTTATGAAGTAAAATGGATAGTCACAACAGAATTTGATTTAAATAATATATTCACTTCCACAGCTGAATTTTGTCCTTGATGTCCTCATGAATGGCAACCAGTTTCATCCTTTTTCCGTCAGTGAACAGATTCAGCTGCAGCGCGTACTGAAACGGCGATTCGTCCTCGTTTTTAGTCCTTATTTCGTTTAATTGACTCTAAATGAACGATTATTTGACCGTTTTCTCCTGGTATGTTTTTAAAAACGTCGTTTGGGATATGTCTTGAACTTTATCGAGCAGTGTTTTGTCCATCCGATTCATTTTCGATTTGAAGAACTCGAACACTTGGTATGACAATTTTTCCGAGAGCCAGTTGGAGTAAACGAGCTTAAACAGGAGAAATGCGGTTCTGAGCTAGATTTGGCTCAGATTCGATACAAAAAGATAACTTGTGATGTAGTCGAGGGAGTCAGAAATCGTTTTCACCTCGAACATGGACAAAGTGAACTCAGCTGGTTTTGCGCTTAAATATGAAATTGCGTTCTCAATAATATGAGCTGGGGACTGCTCAAAACGGATGCTCGTTTGCAACTGATTAACAGAGTAGAGAGCAAGTTCGAAGCCGTTGTCTTTCTCCTGTAAAGTTCTCACGAACTTTGGAATATTCTGGTTCTGATTATTTTATTAGAGGTAAATCAATAATTAAATAACGTTGTCGTAGTGGGGAGTAGTTTACGTTAACAGGTACGTGTTGTGCTCAGTAAACAATACTGTGGTGTCCGAGCCAACTTTGATTTTAACAAATGTTTATGTAATAATTGCGCTTGAAAATTAAATCACTGTATTTATGCTAATTATAACATATTCAATTAATTCTGCGGTTCATTTCTTTTTCACTTCATCCTTCAAATGACGAAGCACACACGAAGCCGACGGATCACAATACAAGAGCGTCGCATAATGATGAGAATGTGAGAAACAGAATCACAAACTGTTGCAACCAAGAAATACATTGCTTGTTGCCTTCAATGTAGTCTCCAAACTGTTTATTCCATTTTTAAGCACGTTGAAGTTACAGGCAAGCTAGAAGCTTCTCATGCCGATAATAGTGTCAGAAAATTTGACTAAGCTGAGATTTTCGCGTTGTTAAATATCGCCAGAGCCATAGATTCGAAACTCGACGAATCATAGCTGAAAAATACTAAGCCCTTCGTGGAATTTCCATGTCTCTAACAACGGTATCTCGTCTCCTGGCCAAATTCAGTTTAAGCTTCTATGTTGCTAAGATAAAGCCAAACTTACCGAAAAGCATAAATTGGAAAGTTTGAACTTTGCTCGAATGAACCTGAAACAACCAATTGAATATTGGAGAACTTTTTAGTATACCGATGAGTATCGCTCAAAATGCTATGCAAATCGAGCGAGTAGAGTGCTCAGAACACCTAAAGACGAGTGGAATCCGAAGTATTTTCTCGAAGTGTAAAATATGGACTGTTTTCGTGCATGATCTATAGTACGATTAGCTATAAATATAAGGGTCCATTATGGTTTATGCCGTGCGGTACGACCATGAATTCAATTGTCAATTCTTAAGTTCTCAGACAAGTTACACTTCCATCACTTAATAGCATAACTTGAAGTTGCAACAAGATAACGCCCCGACACATTTTGGTAAGTATATGAAAAACTTTTATACTGCTAACAACATTGAGCTCTATCGCTTTCCAGTAATGAGTCCAGACTTAAATCCACTTTTTCACTGCTGGAATCCACTGAAGTCAAACATTTCCCCTGAAGAATGTACCACATATGACTTATTAAATGAAGAAGTAAAGAGGGCGTTGGAGTAAATCTCGTTAGATATCATCAATCATTTGATTGACTCTATGCCCAAAAGGTTAGAAGAAGTAATAAAATAGAAAGGAGACGCTACTAAACATTGAGTTAATATATAGTTAAAATTAATACAAAAAATAGTTTTGAAATAGTTAGTATTTTTTGAAATCAAAGTTGGCTTGGCGACCACAGTAGTTAGGCTTGAAATATTGGCATTTACTGCATCGGAAGTAATGAAATGGGCTCATCCAAGAATTATTAAATCAAGCGCTGCATTTCCTCGCTCAAATACTATTTTACGTGCTTCAATCGCTGAACCACTTTATTGAAGCACTTCTCATCGTCGAATTACTTGTTAAATACCGTTTAGTTGCTTATCTTCAAGCCAGGCGAGAGCATTTGAAGGAAATTCTGAATGTGCTCGTTATTTGAAAGTTCAGTGAACCTGCTGAACTATATTTCACTAAAGAGATTATCAACCAGTTTATTCAGGTCTGAATTTTGTATGTACAACTCAGTGTTCGCATTGATAAATTCCTCATTCTGAATAAGCTCAACTAAATTTAGTTTAACTTGAGCCTGATAATACAGCTTTGTAAAGTTTATGCTCCTTTGCAAGCATATTTCGTAAACCTCGAGTATTTTCTTCCTTTGGAGTAGTAATATCAGGGTGTCACTGATTTCGTCTAATATATCTTCTTTCTCGTGATGCTTAGCGAAGAATTTAACAAGCTGAACGATATCTACATTTTCAACGTCCGCGAATTTGCAGGCTAGTTTCAGGTACCACTTGATTTTGAACTGGCTGTCCTTGCTCAGTCTGTATGCTCCGTATTTCAGTTGTTGTATTTCAGTTCCATTCAATACGTTAATATTTTCAGTTAGTAGTTGTGTTTTCTGCATGAATTTAAGTTATTCTAATGGTACAAATAAAGATTGTTACTTCGATTTTAACCTCGGGAGAAGCGGGTTCTTTTTCTTGAGGACCGGCCGCCCTAATGAATTTATTTATCTCATCATTTTCTCTTTTGGATTTTAAACTATAATTCAAAATCGAGTTTTAGCGGAAACTCTTGAAGTGAATTTCTTATTTAGGCGCATTTTTACGAACCAACCAGTTTCGGTCATTCTAAGATGTGGAATAAATTTTGAATCATGTCACGATTTCATTTAAGAGCTCGAAAATCCCGCTTGATTTCATTTGAAATTGCAAACTATTTATATACATTTGTTAATAAAACCACTTTATTTAAACATTTTTGTAAATTTTTCCACCCCATATATGAAATACTAGAAATTGGTTAGGAGGATAGTTAAAAGCTAAATATAAGTACTTTGAGGGTAAAAGTAGTTAGAAGCAGGAAAATAATTAAAAGTTCATTGACATCATTTGGAGCATTAATTTTTTAAGTTAAAATCTATAATTAAGATCACCTCAACTATGGCCACAGTACGATTCTAGGTTCTGGCTTTACATCAAACTTTGAATCAAATGATTGTTCTAGTAATGCTGATGTTACGCTAATTGACCATCAAAAAATATTAATGATGATAAATATGGAATCTAGATTCCCACTAGCTTTCCGTCTTTTGTTATGGTTTTATAATAGAGCAAAGCCATTTATACTACTATATTAGTTTCAACTGTTGAGTTATAATTTAAGTCAATTAAGTCATAAATATTGAAAAAGTAAAATTAGGCCGTAGTGTTCTATTCTACGAATTATAGAAAGTTTTAGAGGTTTAATTACTTAACTCTAAAAGAACAAGGAAAATAAATAAAACTATTTAACTTCACTATTAATTCACAACTTATCTAAAACTTAAAAATTAGAATACTTTCACAATTGCCTATAATTTTCAGTTGTGATGCTAGATATATACAAGTGATGATTATTAATTAGAATTACTTCATCTAGTAAGCACTATTTTATTAATTAATTTTTTAATATATTTGAAATGTATAAAATGTATAGAATATAAATGTATAAAATGAATAGCATTTTCCGTTTCAATTCGAAAAATTCAAATGAAATTGTCAAGCGCTTTAGGCTGATATCTGCCTTAAATTAAAAATATGAATGCAAGTATAACTACTATTACAAATATTATGATAACGATTGAATATCGTACTATTCCAATAAATTACGAGTAATTGTGTAATATGAATCCTAGCAATTATGATTAAGACTTATATTGTTATTAACAACTAATAACAAGTCTAGTAATATATAACGAGATAGTGATATAATTTATCTGCTTGATTAGTTAAAATATTATGTTTTGTAATTAATTTGTAATAGATTTAAAAGTAAATAATTATCTAAAATATATTTAGTTACGTATTGTTATCACATATGTACTCAATAAGAAATTATTAATTTATATAATAACTGCCATTTCACATAACATGAGATTGAAAGTATATATTAATTTTATTAATAAAAATAATATACTAACTTTAGTTAACTTAACAATTACTCGAAGTACAATAAACATTATATTGTGCTCTTTAGTACTTTGACTTCTATTTACTTCAAAAATAATAAAATACAAATATGTAAAGTTAAAAGTATATTATTTTTTGAAAGCTAAGACAAATTCGATATAATATTTGATGTTCATCTATAGCCAGTAGTTCTGCTAAACCTTGCTCCAAGAATGAAATTGTATATTAATTTTGTGAAAATGTGAAAATATAGTTGTATAAAGATCATAGAATGCTATTATTGCCAATATTTACAATAATAAAATTGGCGTAGCATAGACCAACATTATTGTACCAAAGTTCTTGGATATATGATATTAGTACCAAATCTTCTTTAAAAATACAAAAATATAACTTTCCGGATACGGTATGGATATGATGTGAAAATTTTTAAATTATTATATTATACTGACCTAAGTAATTTATATTAATTTCACTCGTGTACCATCATTTTTAATACCGAAACTTATCAAAAATAATCTTTATTTATACCACTGTTATTCTGCCTTGCTAACTTAGCATTTCAATAGCTAATCTAAATTATCTTCGCAGTCTTGTTTTCCGATTAAGTAGACCATTTACTCAAATTTAAGGAAGCTCAAATCAGTTTTAAATCCAATATCTTTAGTGCTTTCAAATAGTTCAGTGTCAAAAACGTTTAATTCCAAAAGACACCTAAAATAAAACGCGAAGCCCCTCTTGTGCACCACTTCGAATTGAAAAACGGGTTTAAATTTGAATATGGACTTAAAAGATTCGGCCAGGATTCGTTCATAATTGTTGTGAACGAGTTGCAATTCGTAGAATATGATTAAGAGCTTGAAAATGTAATTATAATTCAGTTATAGCTGTGTGTTATTCAGAATAAAGTTTATAGTTGAGCAAAATAATGGAATCTAACGGTCGGCGAGAAATGAAGCGTCAAAAGTATTCAACACATACAGAGAAACCGCATAATCCTCGGGAATCTCAGAACGCAAACAAATATGAACCTGCTCTAAATGATAGTCGATTAAGAGCGCGTCAATCACCTCGTTCAAATCATAAACGAAATCGCTCATTGTGAAGTGGAAATGAATGAATTTAAATATGTAAATAGAATAAAATTTTTCAAATCACTCTAATTTGAGTTTCAATCATAGATTGCTAATAGATTGCTCCAATTTGTTATATGATGAACAGGAAGTTAAAATAATCATAAAATTTAAAAATTTTGATCAGATGTAAAATATAGAAAAAACTAGAATTATAAAATGTTGTGATTATATTTTGGTCATTCAGAACACGACTTCGGTTTCCATCTGAGGCGGATTTATCGGGACAGGCAGGTGAATCTGTGTTTCTTGGATCGGAGCGACTTGGTCTTCTCTTCTGACGGGCTACGCTTGGACTTGTTCGACTTCGGCTTTGTTCTCGTTTTTCTTCTTCTTGATTATGCAAATGGTCATGATGATGCATATGATGATGATGATGATGATAATGATGATGATGATGATGATGATGATGATAATGATGATGATGATGATGATGATGATGATGATGATGATGATGATGATGATAATGATGATGATGATAATGATGATGATGACCGGGACGGCAACTGCGATCGCGATCGTGGAGGCCATCTTGTCTGGGTGACACATCCCGTTCTTCGGCACGAACTTCGGCTGACATCTGCAGCGGTTCTCGGCTTCGTAAATAGAGAATACGTCTAGATCTTAGCAGGCGGTGCACTGAGAGGCGTCCACGACCATGAGCTGGCCCCAGCAGTTCTCGCACTATTTTGGATTTGGTCCAACAAAACCAGAGAATTCGTCGCAAACGCACTTGCCAGTTTCGAATCGCGCGCCTTGACTGCAGCTCTGGCATTGTCCTTGGACAATGATTTTGTCGTTCTTCCAGCAGTCGACGCAGGAAGTAGCGGTAGGGCCTGCGAAACCAATTGACTCGTCGCAGACACACTGGTTGTTCTCCACTTTCAAGCCGTTTCCGCATGGCTGGCACGCGCCCTGGAACACGATCGAGTTCGAATTCCAGCAGGACTGGCAACTGGCTGGGTCTTGGCCAACGTAGCCGAGGGAGTTGTCGCACTTGCAAAGGTGGGTGTTTTAATTAAAACTGGCTCCAGCGGCGCAAGAAGAGCACTTCCCTTAATTGACCACTAAAGAATTTGCCAAACAGTATAAACACGAAATAGCGTTATTTCCTACGTAGCCATTTGCCTAGTCGCACACGCATTTATCGGTGTTGAAAACGGTTCCAATTAAGCACGAAATACATATTCCTTAGTATGGAACTAATTATAGCCCCCAACAGTAATCGCAGTTGTTCGGGTCTGAACCAGCGAATCCCATAGTTGTATCACAAACGCATTTATGCGATTGCGTATCGAATTTATTTACTTATGGACAAGATTCACATTATCCGTTAACCATAATCAAGTTATTAGCCCAACGATTAGTGCACGATGAGTTCGCCTAACCTGCATATCCTTACTATTCGTCACAAATGCAGTTATACACTTTTCCATTTGATTTTGACCCACTTCCATATTTAATCTCACATTCTTCCTTTAACGATCTATAAAATAATGTTATTTCACATCGGCATCGCAGGCATAACCGGCATCTCTGTAATTATTTAAGTCCTTTCAATTATTTGGTCTTGATAAATTGGCGTTGGTTGATAAATCTGAACCTGATTCGTTTAAACTTTCTGGGGTAAACTTAGTGGGACGAAAAACCCTGTTTATCCGTTCGGAAGGGTTATCTCAGTTATTTTAATACCTTCACTTCTTATTATTTCTTTCTTTTCAGCTTACCTCACTTTCTTTTTACTACAGCAGCAACAACATATTAACAAAATAATAATCGGAACTGGAATCAAAAACAATAGGAAATATAAGGACTCGTTTTTCATACAAACGTACTCGTAACGGGTGTGAGCGTAATTATAAGTAGTCTCACAGTTGTATAAGCAGTTTTCATCGCATTAGTTGAACGTATTGTAAATATCGGCTTCATTCGCAGTACAAGTGTACTCGTAACGAGAATGATTGTAATTAAACGCCTAATTACAATACCCAGTAGTGCAATAGGTTTCACACACGCTTTTCGTGTTAAAAGTTCCAACTGGATTCTAAACACACCCAAAAACTTGTCTATTAACTTAAATTAGTCCACTGCAGAACCAGTTGGAGCATTGATTTTGGCAATCTGATAAGTTTAAATATGTCATCTTTGATGTGGAATAATTTAAATTATAGTGCAATAAATAATGTAATAAAAGAATGCTGGATACATTTTTAAAACTGTTTATAAATGTTTATAATCTTATTGTTTATTGTTTATAATACTGAGGTCTAATAATATATAAAACAAGAGTTTTAAGTAATAATCATAATAACTTTTTTAACTGTACTTTTTATCACTTAAAATTTAGTACTTATAAAGTTTAAGAACAAATAATAATGATACATTTTAAATTTCAAAAGCTAAAATATTCTTGCAACAATTTAACATTTTCCAGCTAAAGTGACTGTGAAGTTTTATTAAATGGTCCATTCAAAGCATGTTTAAAAGGGATCCATCCTAATTATTGTCTTGAATAGCACAGATTAATTTAATATAAAGATGCGCCACTGGGCATAATCGTGCCAGATAAAAAGGTAAAAATTCCAAAACCAAATCGTTAGTTGTACGTAAAGAAAGCTATTTCAATGTTAAAGCCGAGTGTTACCATAGATTCTAGAAAACTCAGTTGATTCGTTCTAACACAACATAAAACCATTAAGATTGAATATGTGTTGTCTGATGCAGAGAGAATTATGGGTTTTGCTTAAACTACAATTAATAAACGTCAGTGGTAAGAACAACAGCAACAAGAAGTAAACAGAACTTTGTTCCCAATGGATTATAGTGACAGCGAAGATGAATAGATGCCTCAATAAGACATTGACTAATATTTCGGTGTGAAATAATTATTCAGTGTAATATATTGAATATCGTTTTGTAATCATGCTTCTTTCAAATCTAAAGTCATTGCTAAATTGGAATATTTCATTTATATGTATAAAATATAATCCAATATAATATAAAATATAATCCAATATTTTCCACATCAAGAAATACAATTCAACAGCCAATCTTTACAATTATGATGTAAAAGCTCCACAATGTTCATAGTGGTCTTCTATTCTTATTGTCATATTATTGTCATATTATCTGTATTGTGCACAATAGAGACTATGATTGTCTTATTGCCAATAATTGTACTAAACAGCAATTATTGATTGATATTATAAAATAAAATATAAAAGTCACAAAATATTAGGAATTAAATTTATCTATTTACTGAGGATTTTGAACCAAAAGAAGTTAATTTAATTGAATCACTGGTCAATTTGTTAAAACGTGTTTTAAATTAAACTTGCGATCGTTCTGTGTTAATTTGCAATTGATAAAATGAGATTGTTCACAATTTCGATTTGAGAGCGAACTTTATTTTAGGTTTAAGTTAAAGAAGTCCTTTTTAATATTTCTGTTTTGTGGTTCAAAAATAGTTTGCAAGATTTGAGCTTCAAGTTAAATGGGAAATTGTTGTCGTAGTTAATAGAGTTATACCATATATCAATTTCTGCATTACTATTTTACTTTATTTGGTTAATGAATTAGAGCTTTACGCACTTGAGTCTTCCGCTTGGCTTGATTTCAAAAAACTTACCAGATTTGTTGTGACAGTACAATTTGCTGTTTATTTTGAACATGTATTTACTAAAGTCATTGTAAATTGATCCTAGAGCGTATTTCGGCATTTATGCAAAATATTTCAGGTTAAAATCTTCGATTGTAAATATGAAGTCGAATATGTTCAAGAATACCTTCCCGTAGCAAACTACGGGCTGGTTGAACTAAGCACGCGGTATTTGCAGTTCTCTTTCAATATACTTCGCCTGCAAATAAATATAGCGAGATTCGTTTATATCGTGACAGAAGATGTTAAAGTATTTGCTTTAAAAGTCGAATGGAACTGGTTGCGAATATAAACTAATGTCATTAGAAATCAACTGAATTCTAGTTTGAGTGATTTGCATATCTACATCAAGGTAATGAACCGGTTTGAATTTAAATATCACCTGATCTTAAAGTTGTTCATTTACTTACGGTTCGTTGTTGATTTACACGTTCTTGACTTGTAGTAGCTGTTTGCGGCGTTGGCGCTGGAATTTCTATAATATGCAACTGTTCAAAAGAAATTGGATTGGAACGAATATCCCTAGAATTATCGCACCTAACGGTAGCCAAACTGGCGATGATACTATCATGAATATATTTTAACACATATTACGATGAGCCATTCAATTATGAAGTGAAATACTGACAAGAAAGTGTAGTGTGAAGTTGTGTGTTTGGGCAAAAAATGATTTTAAAGTGACTAAACTCGATACATATATGTATACTTTACAAGTAATAGATATACTCTCATTCTTAGACGTAATTTACGGCTGTCTTTCATATGTCTGCCTTGTTTCATGTGTTCTTTAATATGGCTTGTTTCAAAAGTTTATTATATACATATTAAAATATTTCAGTAATAACTTATTACTTATTAGTATTACTTATTACTTATACTTATTAGTAATAAGTATATATTAATATATCTTATACAAATGGGAATCTTTTAATATGTTTACAGATATAAAATAAGTGTACGTATCTACAATGTACTCAATATTACTATCATTTTTAATATAATATCATATTATAACCTAAATTATAATAATCTTTTTAAATCGATTTTTACTATGTCATTTTTAATATATTTGCGAGAGTTTGGTAGTGGTTCCACACCAACTTCCATAAATCAAATTTTCATTGACTGCATTTTCTCGTCAAACAGTTAACAGCTATAATCAAAAATAGGGGAATACACTTGTATAGTGGAACCGAAGCGGAACCTAAAAGTTAAGATAAATTGGAACCACTAAATAACTTAGCATGCCCGCTAGACTTAGCCACGGATGAAGAGTTCTTGAAGAGGATACAAAGTGTAGCTTTGAAAAAATAACAGATCCAATAAAATAAAATTAACTAAGATAATCTCATACAATACTGAATAATATTAATAATTCAGTTGATATTACTTCTGGATGATTTAAGCTTCAAGCTGAAAATTCATGTTTAGAGAGAATGAAAGTCAAGACTTATGAACTGAAGCAATTGTAGATTATGCACAGAATGACTAAGCTAGAAAATAATAAGTTTCTGGATATTCCATAATTATGTTGTTGAAATGACCAATTTTGTAAAATTTATATAATGCCAACAAATAAAATTCATCATTTAAAATCATTAGCGCTTTTGTATGTTCTCAAGCTAATACTTCTTCTATTCTATATTTGGTTCCAGTTGTAACTTGTAACTTACACTTGAGTAGCTTGGTGAAATAGAAAATCAAAAGAGTAAAAGTTCGAGGTTAATCTATAACTTAAATGCGATGAGCTGCCAATTCGTAATCTTTGTTAAGAAAATTGTTGGAGTAGTTCAGCTTTTACTTGATTTAGAATTTACAAGCGACCAATATTTAATCTTAAAAAGTTTAAAATATTATATACACCTGTATCTATTCATTTATTTGTGTATTAAAAACCAACATCTGAGTCAAAGTGGATAAATTTTAGCTATTTCAACAGTCGATAATTTTAGAAATATTCTTAGTTGGTTAGAGCTGAAGCGGCCATAGTCCTCCAGATTACTACAAGAATCACTGAATAAACAATGAGCGTTCGAAATTAATTTTACTAGGCTTTTGGCGACCAGCATTTTATTCATCATTTGTGATGTGGTAAAATTTTATATTTCATCAACAATAGTAGAGGTCTATATCATCCAAAAATATAGTTAGAAATCCTAAATTCACTTTCCTTCTAAAATCGACTTTCTTCAAAAAGTATCATAGTCGAATCTTGGGTTAATTAAGAATTACTTTTTAATAAAAGTAAGCAACAACTCCCGTACTCAACCAAAGGCTGTTATCAACAAAAAGATCTCCAAAACAAATCTATATTAATTATATAAATTATTTTGTCATCTCGTTCACTTATCCCCGCTTCCCGGAACTCTGTGATATACTTATCTGAACGGTGCATTAGCGTTTTGCACCATAAGGCAGTGGCACGATCTGCAGATTCCGTCCGAGTTCAGCAGTAGCCAGGGTCTGTGGCAGTTTTTGCACTGGTGAACGCACCCGCGTGGGTATTTCGAGTTTCTGTACCTGCTCATGCAGATTGAGCAGAAGTCGAGGCCGTGCGACTTTGTTTTCCTCGTTTCGGTTGTTTTGCAGAAGTCCGTGCAGAGCTGATCGTTCGTTGGGATGTAGCTCTTTACCTCGCCGCAAATGTGGCAAACGGACTGGCAGTCACCGAAACGGGCTAAGGGTTAACAGTACGGTTAACACTTCTGAGCCGAACTGGACGGCTGTGGGATCGGAATGGGCTCGGTCAGTGGGAACGGAGCGGGGCACTAGTTTATTAATTGCATTCGTTCTTGTTGAGAGAGTTGGGTGGAGACCGCGTTCAGAAGTGATGAGTGCGGGTTCGGCCAGATTTGTAGTACTGTCATTGCTTCCTCGTTTTCCTGAGTGAGGCAGATTAGGCACACAAGGGGAGAATTCTCGACGAAAAGGTCCTTCAATTTGTAGTGGGGCGGGATATCGCAGAAGTGATCGTCGAAAAAGCCTGGGAGCTCTATGTACTTGGTCTGAGACTGGAATAGATAGTTAAGCTGCGTTTCCACTGTTTGACGCGTTTTCTCGACGGTTTGCTCCTAATCGCAGGTTATAAAGAAGGAGTATCCATCACCAACGTATATGTGAAGGTTCATCGGAGTGGATCAATAAAAGTCATTTATTTTTACAAACTGTACTATTCACTTCATGGTATATATTAATTATCTATATACCACTCCTATCAATGGATGCTCCAAAGTACAAATTAGTGCACAAAATAATCTATAAGTCCCCGATTCAGCGTTTGGAGCTTCTGCGCGATGTGAAGTCCTCACAGACCCGTTTATCCGAGACGATTGATTGTTACTTCCCGCTTCAAAAGACGTTACAGGTTTCGAAAATAGTAATTGAGCCCTTGAAATAAATAGTTAAACCCTCAGTGACCGTTTTTCCTCAGCAGAAAACGAAGTCTCTTCAACTTTCTTACGAATCGAAGTCAAAGTTCAAGTGCAAATAATTGAAACCGGATTTCCAGTTCTGGTTCGTTAAGTTCGTTCGCACGTTAAGGTTCAGAGAACTTCAAATATCAGAACCAGATTTGATTTAACGACCAAATAGACAAATAAACAACAAAATGAAAATAAAAAGCGAATCAACTGAAATCAAATGGCTTGTTGAAGAAAAAAGATAAATATTATGCGAAATATATAATGAAAATGATCAAAAAGGGAAGGAAATGAAAGCAGATAATGCCTTATAAATATACTTAGACGAAAATAAAATATAATTCCAATGCTGGAATAACCAAACACTTGCAAATAAAATATTTGAATAAATAGCTAAAATAGAATACCAGAATAATCAAATCGAAGTTGAAAAGCTTGAACCAGTTACTATTACAATAGAAAAATAAATCAAAACACAGAAAACGTAACCCAAAACTGAAAACATACTAATAATCAATTAAAATACTATATAACTAGAATAAAACCTAGATATATCATTAAAATAAATTGAATAACTATCAATAAGTTAAACAGTGGAAAAATCTATGGATATCTGTAAACATTAAAAATAAATTGAAAGTTAGTTGGAAATGATTACAAATTAACATCATTATGATATAAAATAACGTCAAATAGAACAAATGGTTGAAACAACAAAAAATAATCTTATTATAACTTAAAATTAGAAAAATAGAGAATTAGTGGTTGCTATAGATTGTTCGTATTATGATTTAGTTGCTCTTCTTTTAAGTTTTGGTAATAATGAAATAAAATATGAAAATAATTCAATTGAAAGAATAACTTAACTGAAAGAATAATAGTGTGCATTAAGTTCTGATTACTTTGCTGAAGTAATATCTAAGTTTTTAGATGAACAAATGAAAATGGGGAACCCATATGCAAAATGTATTGAAGAACTTATTTAACTTGAGTTTATGTTGCAAGATTAGTTATAATATGTTTTACCTCAATTTGAAGATTAATAATTAGAAATAATGGACTAGCTTCGAAAAAATACTAAAATTAAAGTGTTTGACGAATCATGCATGATGTCTACGATCGAAAACTATATTAACGCAATAATTAAAATTTCAGGTCAAAAAATGACAAAATATGTTACTGACTACAATAAAATGTAAGATTCATGGGATATAGCTGATATAGAAAAGTCAAAACCACTTAAAGAAATAATCAAATAAGAAGAAGATTATTAAAATAAAATATATGCGCTTCGTGATTGCGCTACTTTGTATAAATATTATGATGAAATTAATTAGTGAATGTGTATTTTTCTTATTAATGATTGATTTAATCAAGTTCAGTTAATTCAACTTATATTATTTTTCTGAATTAATGTTTTCGCTTTTAATCTCTCTTAAAATATATTTAGTACCGTCATATAATTTCTAATGTACAAAAGTTCAAGCGCTGAACTAGTGGTATGAAATTAGTTAGTGCTAAGATTGTCAAAATATATCTAGTATTGTTATTTGAATTTAGTACCATATATTATTAATGTTTAATAATTGATCAGTTAAAAATTCTATTTATAATTCAATTAAAAAAATAATTTGTACACTTGTGTCAGCACGGTACACTTATGAAAGTTAAATACAATTAAAAAGTTCAAAATGCTTGAAATAATTATAGTGAATTTAAATTCCATCTCATCATTAATGAATCAGTTCAAACAAATGATATCCAATTTTTCTATATTGTAAGCAATCCATCACTACACGCATGAAATAAACAGAATCAAAAATAAATGCAACCGCGTTCAAAGAGACAGATGGTCAAAAGCTGAAGACTAGATTTTATTCGACTCTGTTTAAATTATCGGTAAGCGCAACTGCGATGCGATCGCAGCTTTGATCGGATCAAAAACCGCAACTTAGGTTTACTAGAGGTTACGGTACCTAAGGGAACGTATAAATAGTTTAAGTATAAAAGTGGATCAAAATTCTGATTTACTGTAATGAAATTATGTAATATTCTTATCATTCTATGAATGAATTTTCATTTCAGTTCAAATAATATCGCAAGCATCTCTTCGTACGTTTCTGGGAAGCCGTCGAATTGTATTTATAGAATCAGCCCTTTTAGCACTTTTTTGGTTAAAGCTTTAGTTAGTTCTTATGTTTCTTTCTTATCAAGCTTGAACAGTCTCATTGAGTGCTCTATTATGAGCTGTTTGTTCCACTCAACATACGCGACCAGCTCCTCTCCGAGGCTCTATATATATTCTTCGGATTTGTTAGTATCTCCTTCAACTTGAAGCTCCTCCGTGTTAAATTTCTTGCATTTATGACAAAAATAAATATCTTGCTTGAAGAAGTCGAAAGCGAACTGGCACTCGTTGCAGTGAACACGAACTGGAATGTTCGAGCGCGTTTTATCTTTAACATAATTTAGGAAGTACTAAGTCATCTACTCAATTTAATTATCGTCTAGGCTATATTTTTTGCAAACTGGACAAAAATAGTTATTTTGATCTAAAAGCTAGCTCCAGCAATTAACATGCATTGTGTGCCCGCATCTCATATCATGAATCTGATAAATAGAATCTTTTATGTTACCTAAGCATACACAACACTTTTCAGCCCTATTTTTACAACACAAGTGCGAGTCAAACTAATCCGTCCACCAACACGCGTTACAGATATGTGTCTATTAACTAGTGTTAATTATAGAATTGAAGATCCTAGAATTAATTAGAATTCAATTATTTAGAAATTATCTATATAGTAATATTCAGGATTACTTTCACCAGGATTACATCACCGATTTAAACAAAAGTCTCATTTGCAAGTATATTTTGATATACTTCTAAAATAGAATTAATTAAATATTACATTAACTTAACTAAATGAATTGCCTTGATTGTATATTAATAAATGAGTTTTTAAATAGTTTTAATGGTTTATAAATAAAAACAACAAATACATTAATAATAATATAGATAAGCAATAAAATTAATTTCCGTTTCATATTATGAAGCATAAATATATGTTAACGGAACTGTAAATGCTAACCAATTTTCACACAATTCAATAAATTCATTACTATGTGCATGAAATTAATAGAGTCAAAACAAAGTGTGTCCGAGTTCAAAGAGACAGGTGGTCGAAAGAAGAAGATAGTTTTCTGTTTGATGCTGTATAAATAATCGGGAACCAAAACAATTATAATGCAATAGCTGCGTTGATAGGATCCAAGAGTTCTTCACAAGTTTATCAAAGGTTGCGCTATCTTAGAGATACTCTGGACAGTTTTGCTCCTGAAGTTGATCAAAATTCAGATATACTGTAATGAAATATTGTAACATTCTTATCATACATTGACAGTTTTGCTCATGATTGGTCCAAATAAATGATATTATAAATGATTAACTTAGGTAGGTAGGTAACAGCTCACCACTTCATTAAAAATGAATATAATTCTAATAGTGACCATAACAGTAATGCTATGTGAACATAAATATTTAGAAATTATTTAACTATATCATTATCATTATCATTAATTCGTTGATAGCAGCAAGATAAATGAAAACTAATGCAACAACTGAGTACTAAATTACAATTAATACTCTAAAACAGCTAAATTTTGTGATTTTTAGTGGAGTGGTGCGCTTTATATCATTTTTTGCCCCATAACCAAATACATAATAATATAAAAAGAATAGTTTTCTGTTGATGCTGTATAAATAATTGGTAACCTTTTGAAGTTGATTCATTAAAATTCTGTTAAATTGTAATATGGTAACAAAAATTTCATAATCAAAAATATGTTTCGTGTTCACTATACACAATATTTGAAACAGATATTAAACTGTTTTCAAACTGATGCTATTTCAATGGATGGTGTATGCAGTTTATTGTATATTTTATATATTGTATATTTTATTACTATAAGATGTATAATTAGGGATGGTTATTTATACTACATTGTAGTATAAATTTCAAAATTATGTCTGGGCTGACTGGATATGGAGTGAACTTAAAAATGAACTATATACAACCTCTCTCTAGTACAAAAATTATCTCTTTAGCAAAAAGGCTTTTATAAACAAATTTTTGTGCGAGCTAGAAGCCTTTTATTAGGGGGAAACGCGAGCTTATGAGTTTTTATAACTGTGAATAAAATCAATATTTTATATTTACACTTCACTGCTCCTGGTTTAGATCATCTTTTGTACACAGTGAGCGAAATAATTATAATTTAGACTGCTGTCAATAACAACATTTTATTGGCAATGTCTTCGAATGAATTTGACTATCTATTCGTTTTTAAAATTATATATATTTGTCAACCAATGAAAACACTGATATTTAACATTCCAGCAATTCATGCTTCTTTAGTCTGAATTGAACCCGGTTCCCTTTTCTTCACATAATAATTAATTGAATTTAATTGGGCTTTTCAATAACTAATACTGTTTTGACGTAAAACACAACTGGGTAATAATTCAATACTTACGGCAAACTAACTGAAAGAAGTCGCACATCAACGATCTTGCATCACTTAGTTACCACTACTTAATAGAATTAGAATTCTTCATAATAACTCCTTAAACCTTCCAGCTTCTTTGAAAGCTTGGTATGTTTAAGAAACTTATCAAGTAATTGCTACTTTTTAAACTTAATTGAACTTGAAAATATTATGAATCTTCTTATTATTTAGTAACATTTTACCAGTTATTAATTCAGTATTATTTGTAAATTTTCAATTAAAAACCATTTTTTACAGTTTTTGACTTGAAAATGGTTGCTTTGGGAATCGATTGATTTTTATCGATTGATTTTTAAAAAACGCTAACAATTAATTATTTGATAATAATTATTTGATAATATTTTAGATTTTGATACGTTTACTTATAGACACCCTGGCCATTTTTGAAAACCGCTCGGGTGTCTGTATTCGAACAAGGGTGGGTGGTTCAATTCGAGGTTATGTAGTAATTAAGAATTAGAAAAACTGTCATAGAAACTTATTTATTATAGTATATTATGTTCCATCCCACTATAATCAATGATGAATAAGTATATTACAGAATACATGATATCTAATTTCAATATATTATAACAAATACATACGTTTACGCATGAAATAAACAGAATCAAAAATTAATGCAACCGAGTTCAAAGAGATAGGTGGTCAAAAGCTGAAGATGCTATATCAAATAATCGGTGACCGTGATTGTGAAGCAATTGCTACAGTTATAATTTCAAAAAATCCTTCTCAAGTTTATCAAAGGCTGCGCTACCTTAGAGAACAAAGAATAAATCAATTCCATAATTGTAATGAAAAATATGTATGAATATATAAGAATTATTAATATTATGTTTTCAAAAAAGTAAACTTTCACAACATATAATAATAATAATACACTGTTAGTATATGTTTATTATAATTACTGTATCTTTGACCAATGGCGGTTTTTAACCGTTTTTTCGGATTTTTCCCAATTTTTGAGCTAAAAAGTGCATGGACCGGGAATTGAACCAGCGACCAAAGGTATATCTACCTTATGTACTACCCTCTAGACTAAAATGCCACTATAGATATATGATGTTTATCTGAAATACAAAAATATTGAAACTACTATCAATAAATTTCTTGCATACACCTTGCCACAAGAGATAAAGATAAGAATAATATGATCATATTGATCATTTATACGGCTTTCTGACACAGAAGTATGATTTAGTGAGGTTCATTGGAGTTTATAATAATAAAGTCTTATTATACCATAAAAATCATTTCTTGTAACCACCCACTTCTTCTACAAAAATTTTCACTTTCATAAAAAATGAACTATAATCTAAATATAACTTGTATCTACCTATAAACAGTAACATATATCTAGCATATTAGTTTATATTATTAAAATATCTTATGTAATACAATATAAATGAATATATTTATGAAATAAATGGTTATCTGAATGAAGTAACAATATATATAATGCTAATTGCTGTTATAATGAATTATATTCAATAAAATGTAGTATTATTAAGTATTACTATATAATTAACATAACCGTCGAAAAACCGTATTTTGATTGACTGAGATTGGAAACCGCGATTTGTTTGACGCCAAAAACCGGCGTGACGACGGTTTTAATCAAAATGGGACACCTTATCTTTGAGTGGTTAATATTATTAAAATACTACATGAATTTATTAAAATATTTATTAGGTATTATTATTATATATGTAATTATAATTATATATGTGAAGTTCATTATTTCTTGGGAAATGTATTTCAACAAATTTTAACATAAATAGAGCAAAAATGAATCGAGCTCAAAAAGGATGAAAAAAATGAAAAGACCTTTTGCCAAAAAAGACCTTTTCAATAAAAAGGGTTTTGATGTTAAATTGGGTTAAGTATTACCACTGAATTCAAAATCAAATTACCACTCCATTGATGCAAATGGTGAAAATTCCGCTCCAAGCATAGAAACTGTTATAATTCAGGCGCATTATAAGATAGATTCAGACGCATATTGGTATATCAAATATATAGTTATTTTATATTTATGTTTACATTGTATCTATAATATGATCGCATTATTAAAAATCAAATAGTAATTTAACTAACAAACAAAATTAATATTTTGTATGTTAGAGTTATGTCTGATAACATGTTATTTTTGTAATCAACTACTTCAACTATTAATATAGAAAATGTGATTTAGTAATTCTAGGAGTTCAATGTTATTAAATATAAAAATTAATCTGTAAATAGTGGTTTAAGCCAATAATTGTTATAAAAATTAAAATTCCTACTCACATCTTATTAAAATATTGATTTTTGAAACTTTTATGAGTTTTATAAAGTTATTTTCTCGACAACCGAATAAATTTATACACCGTGAAGTTCTACACTTTGGTATCAATAAATGTCAATTTTAGGTTATGTTCAAACGTGAGCACTTAGAGTTTGTTTATGAGGTAGTATGTTCAAATGTGAAGTGGACACATATATCGTTATTCCTACTTAAACCTTTTTTTAGAAAAAGGTCTTTTTATTTTATTTCCCCTTTTTTGGTCGATACGTTTTTGGTCTAATATATACTTTTTGTAAAACTTGACCTGTTAATATATAAAGATTCATTTAAAAACTTCGCCGAATAGAAACATAAAGAAGTCCTATTTTGTCTGTGGAAGTCCAAACTCAATTCGAAGCAGAAATTTCTCCATTTTCTTTTTATTCAGGTACTTATTAAGAAATTTCGTTTCTTTTTCATTAAGTTTATATGTATAACAAGCATGCTCGATTATTTTCTGCTTATCCCACTTACAAGCAACCAATTATTCTAGACCCTTCATGTAATTTTCGGCCTCAGAAACTGTCGTTTATTAATTTATCTCCTCTGTGTTGAACTTTTTACACGAATGGCAATAGTAAACGCTTTACTATAAAAACGGAAACACTTATTGACATTCGTTACAGTGAACTGTAACTGGAACGTTCACTTTAATTTGTTATCTCAGCTCTCTAAAGTAAATTTCGTTCAGCTACTCAACTTAATCGTCCAATATGCTGTATTTCTTGCATATAGGACACTGAAAGTTGTTTTAGTCAAAAAGCTGTCCCCAGCAATTTTCATGCATCGTGTGTCCACAGCGAACGTCGTGAATCTGGTAAACGGAATCTTTTATATTACCTAAGCACACACAGCATTACTCAGCCCTATTTTTTGAACACACGTGTTTTTCAAATATTTCGCTGAACCAACAAGCATTGCAATCTTCGCAGTGCGTGTACGAGTTTTCCAGGCCCACGTTGCAGGTGCCACACTTGTCGCAGTGGTAGAAGGGCTTCTCGTTCGCGTCGATGAAGCACATGAACTTGCAGATTTTGCAGGACACCTCGCAGAACTTCTGCTTGCAGTTCGAGCAGGACTCGGAGTACGGCACCACGGCGTCGCAGAACCTGCACTTCAAGTTTTGGACCTGCTTTCGGTTCATCAAGTGGGACTCGGAGTCGTTGTGGCACTGCCGGCAGCCGTAAAAGTTGAGGCACTCTGGGCACTGCTGCAAGCACCCGCATATATAGTGCTCGCAGCCCACCGACTCGTCTGTGTCGTAGGCCCTGTACACCAGCTCTTCCGGCTGGTACTAAGTTGAGTCGAAAGTGGGAGACTTCTGGTTGAACTGCTCCACGCATTCCATGTGGTTCACGTCCGGGTGGTAGTCAACTAACGGCATCACGGCGGTCACTTCGGTTACGTAGATTTGTTGCTGCACCATATTATCTTGGTTGAAAATATCGGACGGAAATCTCTTCAGAATTATTCTGTCGTCCTTGTTGCCGACGCTTCCGTGTTCTTTAATCTTGAATATCACGGAAACGATGATTTTATTCCGGTGCTGCTCAGATACCAATGAAGCGCTTGGGTACATTTGAAGTGAAATTCAATTCAAAATATACAAAATTAGATAAATACACGGAACATGGAAGACTACACTTCAATTATGAGCTAGAGATCACGAAGATAAATTATATAGATTATTGCTTATTGTTTTTGTCCACTCTGTATGTAAACTGGTATTCCTCCTCTATAATCAATTTACACCACGCATACTACAAATTTATTTTTTGTTTTTGTTATGTGTTCTATTTGGCATTGTAGCTAGGTTTGGATTGTTATGATTTGTGAGACGAAGGTAGTGAGTAAATGATAATGACCATATTATGTATTACTATTGATGAAGATACACCTAAGAGTCATATTATCGTATGCACTATATTAATATTCTAATTATAATTTGAAAGTAAAGTATTCGCTTTGGTATCATGCATTCAATTCAATATGATTAAATGAATTCAAAACACATTCACAACATACTCCAGCTATATAATAGATTAGATTCCAGTAAAAATATACTATACTTTTACACTGATGTATTTCAAATTATTAGTGAAGCAGTACATTATTACTTTAATGTAATATGATTCATTTCTATCATAATTTAATTTCTAAAATTAGACAATATTTATCAATACTGTATTGTGTGTGAATATCAATGTTAAAATCTATGAATTTTTAATCGATTTCATATTTTCCGTTTCATCTCATGAATAAGTAATATACTAAGAAGATACATTAAAATTTCAATATTTTGTAGGAAATACATCACTATGCGCATGAAATAAACAGAATCAAAAATAAATGCAACCGAGTTCAAAGAGACAGATGGTCAAAAGCTGAAGACGCTTTACTTTTCGATACAGTTTAAATAATCGGTAAGCGCGACTGCGATGCGATCGCAGCTTTGATCGGATCAAAAACCGCAACTTAGGTTTACTAGAGGTTACGGTACCTAAGGGAACGTATAAATAATTTAAGTATATAAGTTGATCAAAATTCTGATTTACTGTAATGAAATTATGTAATATTCTTATCATTCTATGAATGAATTTTCATTTCAGTTCAAATAATATCGCAAGCATCTCTTCGTACGTTTCTGGGAAGCCATCGAATTGTATTTATAGAATCAGCCCTTTTAACACTTTTTTGGTTAAAGCTTTAGTTAGTTCTTATGTTTCTTTCTTATCAAGCTTAAATAATTTCATTGAGTGCTCTATTATGAGCTGTTTGTTCCACTCAACATACGCGACCAGCTCCTCTCCGAGGCTCTATATATATTCTTCGGATTTGTTAGTATCTCCTTCAACTTGAAGCTCCTCCGTGTTAAATTTCTTGCATTTATGACAAAAATAAATATCTTACTTGAAGAAGTCGAAAGCGAACTGACACTCGTTACAATGAACACGAACTGGAATGTTCGAGCGCGTTTTATCTTTAACATAATTTAGGAAGAACTAAGTCATCTACTCAATTTAATTATCGTCTAGGCTATATTTTTTGCAAACTGGACAAAAATAGTTATTTTGATCTAAAAGCTAGCTCCAGCAATTAACATGCATTGTGTGCCCGCATCTCATATCATGAATCTGATAAATAGAATCTTTTATGTTACCTAAGCATACACAACACTTTTCAGCCCTATTTTTACAACACAAGTGCGAGTCAAACTAATCCGTCCACCAACACGCGTTGCAATCTTCGCAGTGCGTGTACGAGTTTTCCAGGCCCACGTTGCAGGTGCCGCACTTGTCGCAGTGGTAGAAGGGCTTCTCGTTCGCGTCGATGAAGCACATGAACTTGCAGATTTTGCAGGACACCTCGCAGAACTTCTGCTTGCAGTTCGAGCAGGACTCAGAGTACGGCACCACGGCGTCGCAGAACCTGCACTTCAAGTTTTGGACCTGCTTTCGGTTCATCAAGTGGGACTCGGAGTCGTTGTGGCACTGCCGGCAGCCGTAAAAGTTGAGGCACTCTGGGCACTGCTGCAAGCACCCGCATATATAGTGCTCGCAGCCCACCGACTCGTCTGTGTCGTAGGCCCTGTACACCAGCTCTTCCGGCTGGTACTAAGTTGAGTCGAAAGTGGGAGACTTCTGGTTGAACTGCTCCACGCATTCCATGTGGTTCACGTCCGGGTGGTAGTCAACTAACGGCATCACGGCGGTCACTTCGGTTACGTAGATTTGTTGCTGCACCATATTATCTTGGTTGAAAATATCGGACGGAAATCTCTTCAGAATTATTCTGTCGTCCTTGTTGCCGACGCTTCCGTGTTCTTTAATCTTGAATATCACGGAAACGATGATTTTATTCCGGTGCTGCTCAGATACCAATGAAGCGCTTGGGTACATTTGAAGTGAAATTCAATTCAAAATATACAAAATTAGATAAATACACGGAACATGGAAGACTACACTTCAATTATGAGCTAGAGATCACGAAGATAAATTATATAGATTATTGCTTATTGTTTTTGTCCACTCTGTATGTAAACTGGTATTCCTCCTCTATAATCAATTTACACCACGCATACTACAAATTTATTTTTTGTTTTTGTTATGTGTTCTATTTGGCATTGTAGCTAGGTTTGGATTGTTATGATTTGTGAGACGAAGGTAGTGAGTAAATGATAATGACCATATTATGTATTACTATTGATAAAGATACACCTAAGAGTCATATTATCGTATGCACTATATTAATATTCTTATTATAATTTGATAGAATTTATTAGCTTATTTAACGTTGAATATTAAAGCGGCGTTGTTTATGTAATATTGTCACTCAGAAAATTGTTCACGTTTGTTTTCGCCTGTTCGGTTCTGGTAGAGCATTCTAAAGTAGATCTGTTTCTTGTTCTTGGAGACCAGCACAGACTCCAGTTTCGGTAGATCGGAACCAACTATTTCAACAGACTGCTTGAGCAGCTTGTCTTCTTCTGTCGTCCATCGAACTCTCTGCGCTTTGTCATGCTAAAACTCCAAATCGATGATCTGGTGATTTACTTTGTGTATTGCCTGCACGACCGCGATGTTTTCTAGTAGTTTGTCAGTTATTTACTGGTTAATTTCCATTCGTTTCAAATGAAAGTGGAAACTGTTTTTATATGAATGGGAATACGATTAGTAATGTACTTCAAATCATATAGTTCACCTAATATCACTCAAATCAAACTATTGCATGTTTACACTATAATAGGTAACTTATTTCATTCATACTGTAAATATAACTATATCTTAATTATTTTATGAGATTTTAAAATTTAAAATTTAGCTTTCACAAATGTCAAAGCTTATTATCGGTATAGTATAACTGTGCTATGTATATAATTTGTAAAAATAACAATAAGCTATATCAAATCGAATTAACATTTTTAATAATATTGTATTTTAACTTTATTTGTAATTACAACAGCAATCACACAACTTTTTCTTTTTTAAACTGTCATAATACAAAATAGTGTTTCATAAATTCCTATATTAGCCTTTCCTACATTTCTATTACAATTGTAACTAATACAGGTATATTCAAGTATTGATAAAATTTACATACTTTGTGTAATTCGTGCCTAGATTTAGTGATTCTGTAGCCATTTTGCACTTTCAACTACAGAAGTTTCTGCCATTTAACCCACATATATAATCTTTGTGTTATCACATACAACAATCGTGTTAAACATTACCGTCTAACCTTTCTACTATTAGTAATATAATCAGATATTTATTTTAACTTAATCCATATATTACCTTTTGACCTAAAATGAGCACAACACAAATACATACACATCCCGATATAAACAGAATAAGTAAAAATAACAACTTAACCCATAATTTTTAACTTAATCCTTGAAATAAATGTGATTGAAAACGAAAATTAACCATCTTTCACTTTATGTCCTCGAGCCCGACCAGTTAGCTCGCGCCAACGATCACCGGTTCCTCCATTTCCTCCATCAAATTCTTCAACTGAGCGGATCCGAACTCGAAATTGTTGAGTTGGGCCTTGAAAATGGTTCCTTCTTCAACCAAATTCAACCCGTCAACGTGAACGAGGACGCATGACTTAGTTATTTTAAGGAGGGAAATGACCTCCCTCAGCTGTGGTTTGGACACGTAGCAGAAGCTCAAATTCAATGTTTCGGGCTGCAAATTGAAGAAATTGAGTGCGAACTCGATGAAATTCGTCATCGGACGCAAATTATTCTAGCGCAAATCCAAAGACTTCAAATTGCTCAAAGACTTCATCAAATCGGAGAAATAATTCGGATTTAAGAAAGTAGAGCCACGCATGGACAACTTCGTAATCTTAAGCTGCACCTTGCATATGGACTCAATGTTGAACTGATTTTGCGAAATATCAAGCAAATCCAACTTGCTGAAAGACGACATCAGCTTGAACAAAATCGTGGTCTGATGCGCAGAAAAACTACAATTTATCAAGGATAACTCCAATAAATTGGGAGAATTCTTCAAAGCACCCAATAACTAAGAGAAATACTTGTTCATCGGCATATCCTCAAGGTAAAGTCTCTGCAAATTCATATTCTTCAATAACTCAACAGCAACAAGGCCGTTCGCTTTCTTCAACGTAAAACTACCAATACGTGGAAACAACTCCTATAATTTCAATTATTAGAAGTATTACTCATCTGGCTTTACTAAATGTTTCTTGCACAATTATATATATTACTGCATTTGAAGTGAAATATTAATATTTAATTACAAAATTTATATTTTTGATTTCGCACACACCAAAACAAATAGGACCTAGTTATATTATATGCCACCTACGGATGCACTTTAATATTATATAATTTATACAATATCAATTGAGACTATAAAAAATTATAAATTTTATAAAAAATTTCATTCTTAAAAAATCATATAGAATCAAATGGAATAAAATTGTCTAAGTGTTCTCTAAGATATCTAAGCCTCTAATAAACCTGTGATGAAGATTTAGACATTATCAATGCCGATATCGCTTCATAGTCCCGGTTACCTATAACTTAAATGGCATCAAACAAAATACATCTGTCTCTTTGAATATTTTTGCTTTTATTTTTGATTCTATTAATTTCATGTACTTGTTGATGTATTTATTGAAGTATGTGAAAATTTGAAAGCATTTGTTAAGTTAGTTTGATATTTAGTTTGTTCATCAATTAGTGAGTGGAATAGTGGCAAAGGTATTGATTAATAATATAATATTAGCCATTGAAGATGAATATGTAATTCCATATTTAAACATAAAGTATTCAATATTTTATGAAGCTTGTTTTATTTGTATATTAATGTATATCATTCACATTGATTTATTAAAACAATGTAGAGTATACATTTAATAATTAATACATTACAATTTACAAAAGAATAATTGAATAATTTTTATAATTGATGAAGATTTATTAAACTTGGATTATAGTTTTCTTCGAGATGATGGCAACCCCCTTATAAGTGAAAAGGCTACCCCCTTGAGAGCGAGGTTATGTAGTAGTACAATTTTGAATGACTACTTTTTCTTAACTATTATAGAAAATTCATGAAAATATGAAAAGCTGAGAAGTAATTCCAAAACTGTAATTCGTATCCGACCACAATCTGCTTCTATCAAAAATAGATTATTCCCAAAAATATTCTTAAAATTTTAGAGATATCGTTGACTATATATTTCAAAATTTCCGAGGTCAACAATGTTAGTTCAAGTGCCGAACTTACTTAGGTTGTCTGAGGAGGCTATTCAGAGTGACAATCCTTGAAGATGAGATTATTTTGTGGTAACGTTATGTATTGTAACTTAGTTTGGATTTGTGGATTGTCATGATTTATGAGATGAAGATGGAATGATTGAATTGAGCCTTAGTACTGATGATAAGGTTACAGTTAAGTGAGTCATTTTATATTTCAAAATTTCAATACAAATCTATAATATCACTCTGCCTTGGCCTGCTGTCTGTTTTAATATAATATCCTGAAGTAGATCTGCTTCTTGGTCTTGGAGACCATGACCGCCTGGATCTTGGCCAGGTCGCTCCCGAAGGCCCCCGCGGAGTAGCGCAGCAGGGCGTCTTCCTGGGCGGTCCACCTGACGCGCTGGGCCCGGTCGTGCTGGAACTCCAGCTCCACTATCTTGTGGTTCGCCTCGTGGATGGCCTGGAGGAGGGCGATGTTTTCTTTGAGCTGTTCTGCGATGAGCGAGTTCATTCTGTCGAGGTGGAAAACTATTTTATGAACTCTGGTCGGAAACGTCTCCAGGAGCTTTGTCTCTGTAAAAACAGTCATCTCATGATATTTGATTTGCGAGTAATTTAGTGTGTGAAGAATTATTTTGATATACGCAGCTCGGGCGGGTGTTGGCTGAGATATTTGGAAATAGTCCAATTTCTCGATTCACTATTGAATCTGTTTCGAATCCGAAAAACAAAGTGGTGTAGGCGAAATCCAGACGATAACCACTTAGATATCAAAATTCAAAACCAAATATTCCGAACTAGCTCGCCCGGTTCCTTTGGTATCTGCTCGGATTCGGCTTTGCAATATCATTTATTTATGAAGTTGAGAATCTCACCTTACCACGGCTTCGCTGTATTTGTATTTCTAAACAACTGCATTTTGATATACGCCGCCTTCAAATCTAGTGGAGATACCATTAAGATAAGTAATTCCAAAGTGAATGGGTTTTGGATTCGATTAATTCCAAGCCAGCCGAACTCGACTCCGCAACGAGTACACCGCCTTTATCCAATCGCCAAAGAGAGGCCGTTGGCTGTTTCAAAATTTCAATACAAATCTATAATATCACTCTGCCTTGGCCTGCTGTCTGTTCTGGTACAGGATCCTGAAGTAGATCTGCTTCTTGGTCTTGGAGACCATGACCGCCTGGATCTTGACCAGGTCGCTCCCGAAGGCCCCCGCGGAGTAGCGCAGCAGGGCGTCTTCCTGGGCGGTCCACCTGACGCGCTGGGCCCGGTCGTGCTGGAACTCCAGCTCCACTATCTTGTGGTTCGCCTCGTGGATGGCCTGGAGGAGGGCGATGTTTTCCTTGAGCTGTTCTGCGACGAGCGAGTTCATTCTGTCGAGGTGGAAAACTATAATTATCATTGTTGTCGGAAATACGGTCAGGAGCTTTGTTTCTGTAAAAACAGTCATCTCATGATATTTTGGGTTGTTGAGTAAATATGTGTGTGAACTAAAAATTATTCGGATGTCTCGGATTAGAGTATTAGCGCATGTGGATATTTGAAATAGTCCGAATTCCAGATTCGCTTTTGAATCTATTTCGAATCCGAAAAACAGAACCGTGTGATGTGAAAGCACTTAGGCACAACTCGGAAGAAAATACAACTCCAAGCTTCCTGGAATGTTTGCTTTGGTATCAACTCGCGACTCGATTTGAGGTTTGGAGTTTGGCTCGTTAAAATCTATTTGTAAGATATCATCCACGCGATAGAACCCTTTTCCACTGGCTGTTATTTTGATATACGCCGCCTTCAAATCTACTGGAACCATGTAAATATAGTAATTCCAAACTGAATGGGTTTTGGATTCGATTAATTCCAATTGAACCGAACTCGATTCCACAACGAGTACACCGCCATAGCCCAATCTCCATAGAGAGGCCGTTGGCTGTTTCAAAATTTCAATACAAATCTATAATATCACTCTGCCTTGGCCTGCTGTCTGTTTTAATATAATATCCTGAAGTAGATCTGCTTCTTGGTCTTGGAGACCATGACCGCCTGGATCTTGGCCAGGTCGCTCCCGAAGGCCCCCGCGGAGTAGCGCAGCAGGGCGTCTTCCTGGGCGGTCCACCTGACGCGCTGGGCCCGGTCGTGCTGGAACTCCAGCTCCACTATCTTGTGGTTCGCCTCGTGGATGGCCTGGAGGAGGGCGATGTTTTCCTTGAGCTGTTCTGCGACGAGCGAGTTCATTCTGTCGAGGTGGAAAACTATTTTTGCACATAACGGTTGAAATAGCGTCAGAAGGAAAATTCCTTTTAAAACATGTCGTGTGATTTTTAGATTTGTAGGTTGATCTCGTGTTGAATTAGCGTGTGAATCCAAGAAATTATTTTTGATATATGCCTAGTTGCTGTTTTAGAGAATAATCAGAAATCTCAACGTATCGAATTTCAAATGCATTAATTCCGTAATATTTGTATTTTCGCTGGATACCGCGTAATAACACTCGTGTTATGTTGTTGTGTAAAGAAAGCGAATTTGAATAGATCGATCTGATTTGTTCTTAAACTGCAAAAATAATGTGGTATGTTGGTGTTTGCAGCTAAATACGGCTAAACTCTAAAAAACATGATTACAGGAATGTATACTATTTTAAATCCAGCTGGATAAAAGATTGATTGCCGAGACTTTCTGTTATCATCTGGTGCATTAAAGTAATATTTTCAAATGTTATCTTCATAAATGAATCTGCTAATTCATACCGATTAAAGTATACGTAAAATGAATATGAGGATTGATTGAAGGCGTACTATTCATATCTAAGAGCTTCACTACCGAATGTCATATTTCCAGTTGTACCCACGCAATCTTAGTAAACGAATCCATTCATTCATACTGAATTCTAATTATATTAATTCGGTACACTTTCACGCGTTGTGCCACAATAATGCAACATCGCTAATCTTAGAAAATGAATCCAGTATCCCTATAAACGAATCCAAAATTGTACTATTCACAAATCTCTCTGCTATCACGCAGTTGATAGAAAACAATTTTGGTCTTTTTGCTACGTTTGACCGAGGTGAAGACTGAATACGACTTGAAAATATTTTCACTCTGGGGCGCTCTCGCTTCCGCTGCTTTCGGAGGAGCTGTCTTCGCCTTCCTCTTCTTCGTTGTCTTCTCCGCTCTCTTCCTCTTCGTACCGCGTTTCTCCTCCGTACACGTCCATTCCTCTTTCGATTGTGGTTATGTGCTCTTCAAAGTGGATGAATCGAATTGAGTCCGTCCCGTTCCCGTCTTTAAGTATTTTGAGTAAGTTGCTGAAGAACTCCTGCGCCTCTATTATTATCTAGCCCCTGATCCATTTTACCTTCTCGTGCAATTCTTGCCCGTTTTTGAACTCGAAGTCTTTAATCGCTGCCTCACCAGTTACGAAATCGCCTAAACAAAAACTCTGGAAGGAAAAGTGGCGCACGTGCGGGTCGAACATGATCGCGCACTGGTTGAATACGTTCGGGTACTTGATTTAATACGGGAGTAGGTTCTTTTGAACGAAGTGCCTGTTGTAGATTACCTCGGACTCCGTTTTGTCAATGTACTTGAACCTGGACTGAACTGAGATGAACCCAATAGATTGTGGTTAGTACCCCCGTTGAATCCAAAGGGATCTGAACAGCCCGTTCGATTTTTGGTAGCAAAGTTGTCTCAATATTTTAATTAGCTTCCAGTTCGAGAGCTTAAGTTGCATTTTCTGGTTCAGAAAGCTCACGAACTGAGCGGGAATAACTTGCCTGTGTTAAAATAGATCGAATATGTACTTCTCATCCGGCTTGATAGCTCTTGTGATTGGGGGCACCACCTGAGCGGCTTTCACCAGCCAGTCGCAAACCTCGTGCGATTCCTGGAAGAAATTGGTGCTCATGAAGTTCGTGCGCACCTACTAGTTCAAAGGCTGGTTTATCGCGTAAATCGACTCACTCAAAAATAATGGAGCAACCGACTAAAAAGAGATTTGCTACTGAACATGACCCATAACCTGATTCGTATCCTTGTCCAGGATGTAATCGTTGGAAAACATACCGTCGGCAATGGTGGTAGCTGAAACCTGCATGTTGGCAGTCAAGTTGTATTTCAAAGTAGAATGCTAGGCTAAATGATTGTGCACATCCTCAGCTGGAACAGTATCTTAATTTGGATTCTGTATTTTAACTGGTAAATGAACAACTATGTACTATTTCATTGAAGTGGTAATGAGAAAAATTTGTACTAATAATATAAATAACCATTATATAATTCGTTTCAAAATAACGCTATCATATTTGAATCATAAAACAAGAAGACGCTTACAAAATTAAATTAGATTGTGAATTAGAATATAAATATTAATTAAGATTATTATACACTAGTTTATATTAATTCACTACAGTAGATTATAATGTTAGTCATCTTTTGCACTAAAAAAGCTTATGGTTTCTCGTAGATATCGAAGCCTTTAGTAAACCTGAGAAGACGTCTTAGATCCTATCAACGCAGCGATTGTAATGCAGTTTTTTGCTCCAATTATTTAAACAGTATCGAATAAAATGGCATCTTCCTCTCTTGACCATCTATCTCTTTGAACTCTAGTACATTTAGTTTTAATTTGGTTAATTTAATGCGAATAATCGTGTATTTATTGCAGTAAAACAAAATTTGATAACATTTGTTCTTCTAGTAACTTATTCTTAATCTTCATAATAATGTGAAACGGAAATGTATTTATATATTACACAATTTCATATCTTGAAACTCAATAATACAAAAACACTTTCATATTCTTTTAAAATAATATTTTTAAAATTTATAGTATTCAACAATGAAATTATAGTAGCTTTATGATCGGTAACATTAATTGCTCTCATTCTATTTTTGATCTTATACTGATTTTTCAAATTACTATTTATGTTCAACACATTTTGTACAACTAGCTATTTCATGGTTATTTACAACTTGTTACAAATAAGAATCTTAAATGTTAAAAAGTATTCAGTATTGTTCACTTTTATTTTTTAACTTTGTATATTCAGTCTTTGTACAAAAAGGGAAATATATAGAAGACTCACTAACTTAATCTCTGTAATTCCATGTTACAGTGGTGGGCCCTCGAAATGCTTTTTTGAATTAGGAAGAAGAATGAAGTTTATTATTTGAATCTTACTTATATCACTGCCCGGCTCAATAATGAGTGTGTTCTCCCTCCTCATCAATACACTCATTAACTCTATTTACTATTGATTTGTAAAGTGCTTCAATCACATCAAGGCCTGGTTGAGCCTTGGATAGCTGTGCTACAATAATTAACGTATATAACTCTGTATATACTTCAATAATAAGTTTCAACTTTACCTAACGTTGTATAATTTAACAATCAAGAAAATTGATTTCTCATTATGAAATGGAAGTGGAAGATCATAAGTAAAATAACTGTTGTTTTAGAGTAGCATCAATATATTATTTAATGCTGGGCCCGACTAACCCACTTGATTCCATTCTTCAAGAGACAAAAATGCATTCATTATTTGAATATTGAGAATGAAAGCGACTGTAACTACCTGAATTATAATTCTAATTAAGCGAAGTACCAATACTTCATCTTGAGCTCCCGGTTGAGATTGAAGAAAAAGTCCTCCATTGTTTTTCGTGATTAAGAAATACCTAAAATCGTTCAGATTGACCCAGTTGAAGATGAACACCGAGGTCCTCTGCAGGTCCAGTGCTTGCGCTACTAGTTATAAATTACATATTGCGTCCGTATACCAATCATTGGATCCTCTTATTCTTTTCTCCAATCAGGCTTAACTACCATATATTTTCGAGATAAAATCTTTCATAAATTAGTTTTGTTGACTAAAACGTAGAAATTACACAGGGACATCTTAAACAAGTGATATAACTAGTTCAGATTGGTACAATATTTTATGAATTCATCCGTTGGACCCAGAAATGAAGAGAATACAAACGCTTCAGAACTGCCTAAGTTTGTTAAGTGAATTAGTTGACCTTCCCTAAACATCTTCTACCGCGTTTATTTTTGTCATTGCCGTCCTTTTATTGCATGTGGTAATTTCTATTTTTCCTTTTTGGAATATTAAATACCGACTTTGAATAGTCGATTATGGTCTAATACGATCGAAATCATATTTTTGGCCCTCTTGTGTTAATGAGTAGTTCATGAATAATCTCCAACTTGAGATTATTTATTGGAATTTGTCATCCGCATTAGAAGTGGCAAAATATTTTAATATATAATTACTCACATAGTAAACAAGAAAAAGCAATTCCACCTCCCATAACTGTACAAAGTATTCACTTTTAGTTTACCAAACATCTGCATCAAAAATAGTTATTCCAATTTCAAAAATATTCTTAAAATCTTAGAGATATCGTTGACTATATATTTCAAAATTTCAAAGTCAAATCTATAATATCACTCTGCCTTGGCCTGCTGTCTGTTCTGGTACAGGATCCTGAAGTAGATCTGCTTCTTGGTCTTGGAGACCATGACCGCCTGGATCTTGGCCAGGTCGCTCCCGAAGGCCCCCGCGGAGTAGCGCAGCAGGGCGTCTTCCTGGGCGGTCCACCTGACGCGCTGGGCCCGGTCGTGCTGGAACTCCAGCTCCACTATCTTGTGGTTCGCCTCGTGGATGGCCTGGAGGAGGGCGATGTTTTCCTTGAGCTGTTCTGCGATGAGCGTGTTCATTCTGTCGAGGTGGAAAACTATAATTATCATTTTGGTCAGAAATACAGTCAATAGCTTTGTTTCTGTAAAAACAGTTATTTTGTGATATTTTGATTAGCGTGTGAATCGGAGAAATTATTTTTGCTATATGCTTGAAGGTGACTTTAAAGCCGTATAGGAAATATCAAGAAATCAAACTACTCTGATTACAAATCTATAATTGAATCCAATTAATTCCGTAATATTTGTATAATCGTTGGTCATCACGAGAAAGATACAAACTAACAAAATTTCTAAATATAGATTGAATTCAGATGATAGATCGAATCGGATATGCTTTTAAACTATTGAATTAACTTGAAATACTATCTGAAACAGCAATTCCAGCGCCCTGGCATATTTTAGAAAAACGCGATTGCAATATCTGTATAAAGTGAATGTGTGTAAGTAAATTTGAAAACATCTTTGTGTGCGTAAGTAACGGCAAATTTAGTACTTTGCTCAAAATGTGTGTACAACAAATATGATAACATAAAGTTGAATTAATTGTTGATACAAATAACATCATACGCTATCTGTTACAAAAATTAGCGTGATTCACAGTATTCCAATCATATTTGTATACTTAGCGTTATCTTCTTCGCACTAATCTAATTTTAGGTTAAGTGCATATCTAAGTTATATCAAATTTAATCAACAGTTGCATTTTATGGTAGTAGCACGTCACGCGATTAATTAGAAATATTATAATGGTATATTCTTTTTCAAATGCGGTTTAAAATTGCTTTAAAATATCAACAAAATCATTAACACTCTATATTTGATTAATTCCTTTAAACAAACTACAATCTGTATCTACTGTGGTGTCCGAGCCAACTTTGATTTTAACAAATGTTTATGTAATAATTGCGCTTGAAAATTAAATCACTGTATTTATGCTAATTATAACATATTCAATTAATTCTGCGGTTCATTTCTTTTTCACTTCATCCTTCAAATGACGAAGCACACACGAAGCCGACGGATCACAATACAAGAGCGTCGCATAATGATGAGAATGTGAGAAACAGAATCACAAACTGTTGCAACCAAGAAATACATTGCTTGTTGCCTTCAATGTAGTCTCCAAACTGTTTATTCCATTTTTAAGCACTTTGAAGTTGCAGGCAAGCTAGAAGCTTCTCATGCCGATAATAGTGTCAGAAAATTTGACTAAGCTGAGATTTTCGCGTTGTTAAATATCGCCAGAGCCATAGATTCGAAACTCGACGAATCATAGCTGAAAAATACTAAGCCCTTCGTGGAATTTCCATGTCTCTAACAACGGTATCTCGTCTCCTGGCCAAATTCAGTTTAAGCTTCTATGTTGCTAAGATAAAGCCAAAACTTACCGAAAAGCATAAATTGGAAAGTTTGAACTTTGCTCGAATGAACCTGAAACAACCAATTGAATATTGGAGAACTTTTTAGTATACCGATGAGTATCGCTCAAAATGCTATGCAAATCGAGCAAGTAGAGTGCTCAGAACACCTAAAGACGAGTGGAATCCGAAGTATTTTCTCGAAGTGTAAAATATGGACTGTTTTCGTGCATGATCTATAGTACGATTAGCTATAGATATAAAGGTCCATTATGGTTTATGCCGTGCGGTACGACCATGAATTCAATTGTCAATTCTTAAGTTCTCAGACAAGTTACACTTCCATCACTTAATAGCATAACTTGAAGTTGCAACAAGATAACGCCCCGACACATTTTAGTAAGTATATGAAAAACTTTTATACTGCTAACAACATTGAGCTCTATCGCTTTCCAGTAATGAGTCCAGACTTAAATCCACTTTTTCACTGCTGGAATCCACTGAAGTCAAACATTTCCCCTGAAGAATGTACCACATATGACTTATTAAATGAAGAAGTAAAGAGGGCGTTGGAGTAAATCTCGTTAGATATCATCAATCATTTGATTGACTCTATGCCCAAAAGGTTAGAAGAAGTAATAAAATAGAAAGGAGACGCTACTAAACATTGAGTTAATATATAGTTAAAATTAATACAAAAAATAGTTTTGAAATAGTTAGTATTTTTTGAAATCAAAGTTGGCTTGGCGACCACAGTATTGAAATTAGTATCATAATCACGCACGTCAAACAGCTCTTTATAACCAAGCTAAACGTTTGCTTTCAAGAAATCAATCTATAATATCACTCTGCCTTGGCCTGCTGTCTGTTTTAATATAATATCCTGAAGTAGATCTGCTTCTTGGTCTTGGAGACCATGACCGCCTGGATCTTGGCCAGGTCGCTCCCGAAGGCCCCCGCGGAGTAGCGCAGCAGGGCGTCTTCCTGGGCGGTCCACCTGACGCGCTGGGCCCGGTCGTGCTGGAACTCCAGCTCCACTATCTTGTGGTTCGCCTCGTGGATGGCCTGGAGGAGGGCGATGTTTTCCTTGAGCTGTTCTGCGACGAGCGAGTTCATTCTGTCGAGGTGGAAAACTATTTTATGAACTCTGGTCGGAAACGTCTCCAGGAGCTTTGTCTCTGTAAAAACAGTCATCTCATGATATTTGATTTGCGAGTAATTTAGTGTGTGAAGAATTATTTTGATATACGCAGCTCGGGCGGGTGTTGGCTGAGATATTTGGAAATAGTCCAATTTCTCGATTCACTATTGAATCTGTTTCGAATCCGAAAAACAAAGTGGTGTAGGCGAAATCCAGACGATAACCACTTAGATATCAAAATTCAAAACCAAATATTCCGAACTAGCTCGCCCGGTTCCTTTGGTATCTGCTCGGATTCGGCTTTGCAATATCATTTATTTATGAAGTTGAGAATCTCACCTTACCACGGCTTCGCTGTATTTGTATTTCTAAACAACCGCATTTTGATATACGCCGCCTTCGAATCCACCGGAGATACCATTAAGATAAGTAATTCCAAAGTGAATGGGTTTTGGATTCGATTAATTCCAAGCCAGCCGACCTCGACTCCGCAACGAGTACACCGCCTTTATCCAATCGCCAAAGAGAGGCCGTTGGCGGTTTCAAAATTTCAAAGTCAAACTATAGTATCACTCTGCCTTGGCCTGCTGTCTGTTCTGGTACAGGATCCTGAAGTAGATCTGCTTCTTGGTCTTGGAGACCATGACCGCCTGGATCTTGACCAGGTCGCTCCCGAAGGCCCCCGCGGAGTAGCGCAGCAGGGCGTCTTCCTGGGCGGTCCACCTGACGCGCTGGGCCCGGTCGTGCTGGAACTCCAGCTCCACTATCTTGTGGTTCGCCTCGTGGATGGCCTGGAGGAGGGCGATGTTTTCCTTGAGCTGTTCTGCGACGAGCGAGTTCATTCTGTCGAGGTGGAAAACTATAATTATCATTGTTGTCGGAAATACGGTCAGGAGCTTTGTTTCTGTAAAAACAGTCATCTCATGATATTTTGGGTTGTTGAGTAAATATGTGTGTGAACTAAAAATTATTCGGATGTCTCGGATTAGAGTATTAGCGCATGTGGATATTTGAAATAGTCCGAATTCCAGATTCGCTTTTGAATCTATTTCGAATCCGAAAAACAGAACCGTGTGATGTGAAAGCACTTAGGCACAACTCGGAAGAAAATACAACTCCAAGCCTCCTGGAATGTTTGCTTTGGTATCAACTCGCGACTCGATTTGAGGTTTGGAGTTTGGCTCGTTAAAATCTATTTGTAAGATATCATCCACGCGATAGAACCCTTTTCCACTGGCTGTTATTTTGATATACGCCGCCTTCAAATCTACTGGAACCATGTAAATATAGTAATTCCAAACTGAATGGGTTTTGGATTCGATTAATTCCAATTGAACCGAACTCGATTCCACAACGAGTACACCGCCATAGCCCAATCTCCATAGAGAGGCCGTTGGCTGTTTCAAAATTTCAATACAAATCTATAATATCACTCTGCCTTGGCCTGCTGTCTGTTCTGGTACAGGATCCTGAAGTAGATCTGCTTCTTGGTCTTGGAGACCATGACCGCCTGGATCTTGACCAGGTCGCTCCCGAAGGCCCCCGCGGAGTAGCGCAGCAGGGCGTCTTCCTGGGCGGTCCACCTGACGCGCTGGGCCCGGTCGTGCTGGAACTCCAGCTCCACTATCTTGTGGTTCGCCTCGTGGATGGCCTGGAGGAGGGCGATGTTTTCCTTGAGCTGTTCTGCGACGAGCGAGTTCATTCTGTCGAGGTGGAAAACTATTTTTGCACATAACGGTTGAAATAGCGTCAGAAGGAAAATTCCTATAAAAACATGTCGTGTGATTTTTAGATTTGTAGGTTGATCTCGTGTTGAATTAGCGTGTGAATCCAAGAAATTATTTTTGATATATGCCTAGTTGCTGTTTTAGAGAATAATCAGAAATCTCAACGTATCGAATTTCAAATGCATTAATTCCGTAATATTTGTATTTTCGCTGGATACCGCGTAATAACACTCGTGTTATGTTGTTGTGTAAAGAAAGCGAATTTGAATAGATCGATCTGATTTGTTCTTAAACTGCAAAAATAATGTGGTATGTTGGTGTTTGCAGCTAAATACGGCTAAACTCTAAAAAACATGATTACAGGAATGTATACTATTTTAAATCCAGCTGGATAAAAGATTGATTGCCGAGACTTTCTGTTATCATCTGGTGCATTAAAGTAATATTTTCAAATGTTATCTTCATAAATGAATCTGCTAATTCATACCGATTAAAGTATACGTAAAATGAATATGAGGATTGATTGAAGGCGTACTATTCATATCTAAGAGCTTCACTACCGAATGTCATATTTCCAGTTGTACCCACGCAATCTTAGTAAACGAATCCATTCATTCATACTGAATTCTAATTATATTAATTCGGTACACTTTCACGCGTTGTGCCACAATAATGCAACATCGCTAATCTTAGAAAATGAATCCAGTATCCCTGTAAACGAATCCAAAATTGTACTATTCACAAATCTCTCTGCTATCACGCAGTTGATAGAAAACAATTTTGGTCTTTTTGCTACGTTTGACCGAGGTGAAGACTGAATACGACTTGAAAATATTTTCACTCTGGGGCGCTCTCGCTTCCGCTGCTTTCGGAGGAGCTGTCTTCGCCTTCCTCTTCTTCGTTGTCTTCTCCGCTCTCTTCCTCTTCGTACCGCGTTTCTCCTCCGTACACGTCCATTCCTCTTTCGATTGTGGTTATGTGCTCTTCAAAGTGGATGAATCGAATTGAGTCCGTCCCGTTCCCGTCTTTAAGTATTTTGAGTAAGTTGCTGAAGAACTCCTGCGCCTCTATTATTATCTAGCCCCTGATCCATTTTACCTTCTCGTGCAATTCTTGCCCGTTTTTGAACTCGAAGTCTTTAATCGCTGCCTCACCAGTTACGAAATCGCCTAAACAAAAACTTTAAAATGAGAAGTGGCGCACATGTGGGTCGAACATGATCGCGCACTGGTTGAATACGTTCGGGTACTTGATTATTATTGGAATGAGAAGTGGTGCTTAGTATATCATCTATAATTGATAAATTGTATATTAATTATAATTATTTATCATAAAACAATATAATATTAAAATATTATTATCACAAAAACAGAGATAAATTGAAACGTTTTTATTTAAGATATCGTAACCTCTAATAAACTTGTGATGATGTTTTAGATCCAATTAATGCTGAAATGGCATTGCAATCCCTATTTCCAATGATTTATAATAAATCAAATAATATTACATCTTCTTCTTGCGACCATCTATCTCTATGAATACGAGTGCACTTTGTTTTAATTCTATTTATTTCATGAGAGATCTAGTGTATTTCTTAAAGAGTACTGAAATTAGAAAGCATTTACTCTGTCAGTCGTTATTATTTCATTGATTGTGAAATGGAAATAATATTTCATCGTTTATAAATTAAAAAACGTAATTTTTGTTCATATCTGACTTTCACAAACACTATATTTTCATTTTATAAACGAAAATATTAATTTATAGTTATTTTAAATGTCAAGTAGATACTGTGAAAATACACTGTAAAATATCCATGGATGTACCCATTAGTTAGATTAACTTTATTATTATAAATTATATTATATTTGTGAAATATGGTACTAATACATATTATCTATATAATATACGAACTATACTTTTACACTATTATTTGTTACAATTCACAAATGGAATAATGTACACATTTCATTCTTTATTTATAATAATTATGTTACTTTACACATATTATATGAACTTTGTCTTATAAATTAAATAATAGTATTAAAATCATTTGACCAAAAACAACATTTGACTATCATAGTTGTTATATTAAATCGCACTTTTACGTCTATAAATTTAATACCAGATATCTTGAGATACTAGAGTACATAAAAGTTGAACTCAGTATCACGAGTTGTTATGCCATATTGATTATTTCTTTGGTTTTTAGTTTACCTGAGCTTAGTTTTAGTTTAAGAGATGTTTAAAACAGAATTGTCTCGTTAAACTTATTAAAATAACTAATTAATTGTTTCAACTTACTTACTACTTACACAGTAATATTTTTTAACTTTTTTTGGAATCTTGGAGTGAAATTTTGTAAATATTGTGCATTGTGTACCCTTCGAAATATTAAAGTAAAATAATCTTAGATTTTTTCTTCTCTCTTTACCTCTCATGAAAGTGATATTTTGGTCTTTTCTAGTGTCCCTTGACTACTAGAATCAATCTGATGCACCATGTTATAAATATCAGTAGCTGTATTAGATATACGGCATAATGTAACTACAGTCTCAATAGACTTTGAAAAATGATCAAAAATTCAGATCCAAAATAATTTGAACAAAGTTATTGAACGCATCAAAGTTACTATTATAGTGTTATTTCTTTTCCGGTAATCCGAGATTATTTACAGATTTAAAATGAAAGTAAAAAGCCACTCACTTAATCATTTTTCTAATAATAATATCTTTTCAGCCCGGGTTGTTTTTGCTTTCAACAAAAAATGAAATGTTAAGGAAATTTTATTATTTCTTCTGAAATTGTTAGTTGAGTTGTACCTATATTATTAGCATACACACAACTTCCATTGTAGTTCAATTAATGGATTAGACTTTCAAGATAATTTCAATCACCAGAATACAATCCGAAATAATTGCAACGCAACGATATGATATTATCGTTGTTATTGATATTATATCAATATTAAAATATAACAATATTGACTGTTATTTCCTTCGATGCTATTTTTGTGTAAAATATTTAAGATTCTTCATCAGTAAGTACAGAGCTGATAAACAAATATAATACTAACTAATATTCAAGAACTACAAATACAGCTTTAATTTTTGTTATACTGCGAACAACACAAAATATTAGATTTTGATTTTACCAAATATAAATAGATCAAGTTAAAAAGCGATAAGTTGACAAGTTTCCACTACATAACTAAATCATATTCATTTAATAATCTTAAATTTGTGTACCAATCGGAGTGCTCTCGTTAGGATCTTATTTCAGATTTTAATGACCTCAATTGATATCAAATAAATATTTTTGCAAATTGTAACATCTTTTACTATTATTTGGTTAAATTTCTTTATAACATTAATTTGATTGTCATTCAACTCATCAGCTTATTTATATTGTTATAATTCAGTACTATAAAAATCATTTGAGATGAAGTGGAGTGCAATCTAGTTTTCAAAATTATTTAACTATTGGAACAATTTGTATCAAATTATTCATATTCATTTTTGATTAAGCTTCGTATTCGCTCAGAAATTAAGTGAACGATTATTCGAATGTGCAACATCAAATCATTGAAGTAATAATTTGTGGACACTGACTGAGTTTTTCTGTATTAATACTCAAAGTTTACCATTTGTACGGATTAATTCTATTATAACTTATTGCGAGTTGTAATACCTTGATGGAATATGCAAGTTTGAATACTCTACTCAGCTTTTTAGAATGTGGAGACAAACATATTAAATGATACAACCAAGACATTTAAACATAGTTAATTAATTTTAAACCCCACTATTGAATCTATTATATTTTCGTTTTCTGATATTTGGAACTTTATCAGCATATTCTATCTCTCATATCTTGAAATGATGGTATGAATTATTCCAGTAAGTATCTTCAAAAAAGCTCGGATTACCGGAAAGATTAGTTCAATATTTAATTTTGCTTTCAGTCTCATTTCTTTAGCTTATTAACTAACTAAATTATACGAAGACCGAAACTTCTAACGTGATTAAGCTGTTGTGTTAGATGTTCAATCAACAAGATAAGTACTAGAAAGTTTCCAGAGAATTGTAGAAACTCGTTGGTAAAAACTTTGAATTAGTAAAGCACTGTTTACACTCTACTTTTCTAGCGTAACTAACTTTTCTAGTACCGATATAAATAGTTTCACAAAGTATCCCATGTTGGATTGTTCATAAAGCTTTGGGTTTTTAAGTTATAGTAACATTTAGTGCCAATATTTGAAGTGTAAATTTTGGAGTGTGATGCATAATTTAAATTAAATTTTACTTTATTATTCGCAGCCAAGGTAAAACAAATTCATTCAATTAATTGCGACCCGCCTACTAATCTCGGTCCCAACTCGATTACTGTCTACTTACTAAACAACTAACTGTTAATTGAAATGAGATTATGAAATTTAATTCAAACTCACTCGCTCATATTTTAAGTCTTCATATTATTATATTTTTTTCGATTTTTGGCTATTTATTCTTTATAGAGTGGGAAGTTGTACAGTTGTTCCAATTTAGCTTGAATAGAATAATTAACTTATATTTGTCCCATTTGTGATAGAAGATCTATATTTCTTAATATATGATTTGAATGATAAATAATTATAAATATTTAAATCACACCTCGTACTCGAAACATTCCGCCCGGTTGAACGCGAATTGTGAACTGATCGCGAGTTCCGCGCCCGGATTATCCGCCCTAACGGCTAGAGCAAACGCCCTCGCGTTCTAATTCGAGCTGAAGAAGTAGTTTTAGAGCTCGTTATTAAATAAGTTTAGTTTAGCAACTTGCTCCAAAACGCACTAATTATTGATTTTAATGTCTTTTTAAAGGTATTTCATGCAGATACGGAGGCATGCAGTGTTTTGGCGCATGACAGCGTTAAAAATAGGGTCGAACGCGGAACCCACCTTTTTCTTCAGCAGAATAGCCAAACATTCCGGCGAATCGTACTAGATAGCAATGTCCACGCACGAAAATTCCTGCATTTTAAGATCACGCTCGTAATCCACAAGCAAATTCAACACTTACGTGTTCTTCTGCACAACGGCATTAATAGAAGCAAATATATTTTACTTGTCCACCATGCACGCCTCAAACTTAACCAGCATCTTCACACCACTAATATTATCACGCTAAACCGCACGCATCAGAGCTGAACCTTGCGGATGCGATTACCCTGCTTAATACGGAATTAACTCGTACACGAAATCATTGAAGCCGTAATACGCAGCAGCTTATAACGGAGTCCACGAAGAAGTATAAATATCAACAGCCTGGTATATTAAATAATTAAATGCTGCGACATTGTGCGTGACAACAGCCTATAGTAAAGGAGATTTATTTAAATTGTCGTTTATATCCTTTTGGTCTATAAAATGCTTCAGTCCATATTCGAAAAGATTTCCAGCGACAGCTGCAACAAATGGAGTTACGTTAATCAAAGTGTACATAGAGCGCTCTTATAGCAAAATATTTGCTATATTTTCATAGCCTAAACGTAAAGCCAAAAGAAGTCCAGTTACTCCAGTTAGTTTACAAGCCGTTTTAATGAACTTTTATTTCAAAAATGAAACGGCTTAAATATTGTTCGTCATAACTGCATATAACAACGGTGAAAGAAACAACCGCTCCTACTAAAAACAGGATATTTCTGCTAGGACCCAATTTTCTTCTTCATTTTCAATTTGATTTAAATCAATGCAATTATCAATTCTGTTACACCAATCTTAGTTCAATTGCTTGAAATCTTTAAGCTTTTATTACAAGTTATTTTTAATGAAATCGTCAGCTTCTTTTACATCAAGTGCTAATTATTTCATTTCTTTATTTTGCTCCATAAACAACTTAATACTTTTAAAATAATGCTCATTAGGCAGCTTCCTAGACTATAACGAATAATTGCTTTCCATTTGCAACAATCTTATCATTTCGTCTGACTTAGCAAAATTCAAGGCTGTTTGTTTTTAATTTGATATTTTACCTGCCTAAAAAATTAATTATTTTGCCCAGTATATATTATTGCCTTTAACAGCATACATTAAACTCGTTTCATTATTTTCATTTACTCGATCTATTTCAAATTCAAATAAATATGCTACACCTGGTAAATATTGTAGAGCAAGATGAAAATATGGTAGTTTGGACTATTTTGAGCACAAGTTTGAATACTTTTGGATAAATTCAACACGTTTTAATATTATAGCAATATGAATAATATCAAATTGGGTTACTGGATCACAATATATTTATTCCGTGTTGAAATTGTTTAGTAAATCATTTTACTCATCTACTAATAACAAAATCATATCAGTTGTAAATACTGTTTTAATACTGTATGATTGGGACTTTTCCTATTTTTAAATGTTAACTTAAATTTTATGTTAACTAGAATATTATTTTTATACTACCTTTTCAATATCTCTACAATCTAATTGAATATTATAATGACCTAATTAAATTAATTTGATTGTTTTCATCTAGTGAGTGGAAAATTATCATAAAAATATTAGTAATTTATTTAGTTTCATATATATGAATGATGAGCTTGAAGATATGTGTTCTCTTTTGTTCTTGTTATGTTTTCTTTTTGTATTATACAAATAGCCGATATAACAAATTGTATTGGATCACTCCATATATTATTCATTAAGAAACTTCACATATCACAATATCATTCTAATTTGCATATCGATAATACAGTACATAACTTTACTAAAATATTCTGTATTTACTAGAATACTTGAGCTGACTTCCATAATCTACATATCTTGATTCCTTCAGTGTTATATCGTTAACATAATAAAGAATTGCGAGCTTACTTACTGGTTTTGTTCCGTTTAGGTATTCATTTTACATTCTATCTTTAAAGCGCAAATTATTAATAACACTCCTTGCTTTACATTCATTATGTGTATGTTAAAATTTGGATTCCACTCCACGCATAGAACATGTTTTCGCAGCATATAGTTACGGCATCGAAGAAGTTGGCGCATGCTGACAATGCTTCGATAATCCAGAGGGTTGATCCCAGCAAGCAGGGTTTGACCAAATAGAACGTGAAGCCCTTCGTTCCCTTTTCCGAGGTGTAGATATCCAGGGCGGCCGACGGCAACCTTTTGCGCTCTGCGCAGCAGCCCGAGGGTCGCGACGTCTCCGTTTTGAACGAGCAGATCCGCTTGCTCCAGGCCCAGATTTAAAAGCAGGAGCACACAACCCAGCTCTATCAGAAGCAGCAGCTCGAGATCAGCCAGAAAATTGAATCACTTTAGAACAGCCCAATGCAAAACAGCCAAAAACTGCCCGATCTTGAGCAGCCGATGGTTCAACAACTACTTTAACAGTCCCAGATTCAGAACCAGAAAATAGCCGAACTGATGGAAACGGTTCAAAAACTTTAATCTTCTCCAATTAAATCTGCAGTTCAAACTGAAATCAAAAACGTTCAGCCATAAATTGAGCCAAAACAGGAATAACAACAATAATTATAATAAGAGCTAAAGTAATTTTAATAAGATAAAAAGTAATAAGAATAAATGAGCCAATATCAATTGGAGCCAAAATCGTATCAGTTGAGGTAAAAAGCTGTTGAATAACCGGCGGACAAAACGGAAGTTTTTGACTTCACGATCATGTCCCACAAGGAACACGACCCATTCGAAACTAAAGTGGCTTCTGATTTGGTAATTCAAGCTAACGCATCGTTCGGGAGCTCACTTTCTAAGCAATTAAAGTTGATCGAGTCGTTCACCCCTCAAATACAATGCTATAACTATTTCTACAATTTGGCATTCAAACTGCAAAACCTGTTCAACTCACCACAATTCTACAACTTCGCGCGCAAAATTATCACCACGCTTCCACCAACTCCACAAATAGACCTGGCCAAAAACGAACTAAATGAACAATTCAACGTTCAAACAGCACTAAATTTAGCTCAATGGTCACTCCAAAAACTCGAAATAGATCTGAGCTTCATGAGCGAATTCGTACCTAACGAAAAATGCGAACAAATCTTCAAAGAAATGTTCAACCAGAAAATAATGAAATACAAAATTAAAACACAGAAACAAGAACACTCTGTCTGCAAAGCAGCCATATTATATACACTAATATGCATCAAATGCTTGTTGAGCGGATGCCAAGTCATTAAATATGACACCGTTACTGGAACACTCAAAGAATTCGCTGATGTTTACGGTGCCCAGATGCAGAATCACAGCAACGACGAATAAAAAGCATTTGTCCTGCTCCCACAATGGTTTGGAGAAAATCTAGCAGTTCCAGCTTATGTGAGACTGTAAAGAAAACAGTGACTTCGTTTATCACAATAGTATAAATCATAATAGTTAAACACAAATTTCAATTAAAAAGATTTCAAATAGATTTAGAACAGTTCTGTAAATTAATCATTAATTATTAATCTACCAATAAATCTTTATCTAATTACATAATATTCTTTATATTAAATTCATTATTACAATTCATTCATCTTATTATTTGATCAATCTACCATCCATATTTGTTATGTATAGATTACAAAAAGATTAATATTAGTTATATTATACAACTAGTGACGAATATACAATTATTACGGAATTATATTGATCTACAATCAAAGTAATTTGATTTCTGAAATCCATAATTTTACTATTAATATTATTACCAAAGTGTTTATCAAAAATAACTTCTCAGATTCACACACTACTTCAACCGACAAAATCAAAATGTTATAACATGTTTTTATAGGTTTTAACCTTCTGGCTATGTTTCAACCATCATATGCAAAAATAGTTTTCCACCTCGACAGAATGAACTCGCTCATCGCAGAACAGCTCAAGGAAAACATCGCCCTCCTCCAGGCCATCCACGAGGCGAACCACAAGATAGTGGAGCTGGAGTTCCAGCACGACCGGGCCCAGCGCGTCAGGTGGACCGCCCAGGAAGACGCCCTGCTGCGCTACTCCGCGGGGGCCTTCGGGAGCGACCTGGCCAAGATCCAGGCGGTCATGGTCTCCAAGACCAAGAAGCAGATCTACTTCAGGATATTATATTAAAACAGACAGCAGGCCAAGGCAGAGTGATATTATAGATTGGTATTGAAATTTTGAAATATATAGTCAACGATATCTCTAAAATTTTAAGAATATTTTTGGGAATAATCTATTTTTGATAGAAGCAGATTGTGGTCGGATACGAATTACGGTTTTGGAATTACTTCTCAGCTTTTCATATTTTCATGAATTTTCTATAATAGTTAAGAAAAAGTAGTCATTCAAAATTGTACTATATTATACTCATCTCGAAGAAAAATATAATCAAGTTTAATAAATCTTCATCAATTATAAAAATTATTCAATTATTCTTTTGTAAATTGTAATGTATTAATTATTAAATGTATACTCTACATTGTTTTAATAAATCAATGTGAATGATATACATTAATATACAAATAAAACAAGCTTCATAAAATATTGAATACTTTATGTTTAAATATGGAATTACATATTCATCTTCAATGGCTAATATTATATTATTAATCAATACCTTTGCCACTATTCCACTCACTAATTGATGAACAAACTAAATATCAAACTAACTTAACAAATGCTTTCAAATTTTCACATACTTCAATAAATACATCAACAAGTACATGAAATTAATAGAATCAAAAATAAAAGCAAAAATATTCAAAGAGACAGATGGTCAAAGGTAGAAAATAATATTTTGTTTGATGCCATTTAAGTTATAGGTAACCGGGACTATGAAGCGATATCGGCCTTGATAATGTCTAAATCTTCATCACAGGTTTATTAGAGGCTTAGATATCTTAGAGAACACTTAGACAATTTTATTCCAGATTCTCAACAATGAAGAATGAAAATAATCGCTTTGATTTATTATTTATTAAACTTACTAATTCGTGTTCCAAGTCAAAAAATTTGAATTATATTCCATTATCGTTAGTATAAATGAAAGTTAAGTGAGTGGGATGTATTCCATTATCGTTATTGAGGGCCATTTTATTCGTTTATTTATGGGAAAAGTGTTTCACTTGTTTTTTCTGCTCCGTTTATTCATTTTTGGGATGAAGAAATTCGCATTTTTGTCTTTTAAATATCGCATCCTGAAATAAATTTAAATGGGCGATTTTGAGGCGATTACAGCTGAAATAGCATTTAAATTGATTCCAAGTAAGTCAAGCGCGTTTTCAAGGAGGATATCTTCCTCGTTGGTCCATCTATCTCTGTACAACCGCACAGTACTCGATTTTAACTTATTAATGTTATGCACATAATAATGGATTTGCTATAAGGTGTAATAATTCTCGATTAATAAATTGTAACATAAAGTCATTATGAAATGGTAAACTAAATATGAACAATATTATATATCAATGTTCTATCAAATATTGTAAATTTCTACATCACAACATAAATTTCTATAAATATACAAGTTGTTGTTTATATTCAAATTTTCGATTTATTGATAAATTTTGGTTAGTAACAACATCTGAACAATTTGTGTATACTAAATTCGGTTATTCCATCCCAACCCTAATTTAAGCATTTTTGCAGCAGTTTTATCCACTAATCTAATCAAAATTCCCCTTGATATATATTTATACATATAAGTGCTATTTTTATAATATTACACCTCAATTTGAAAATGAGTAAACTCAGAATATTTCCATAAACGATTAAGATTTGAAGATTTCTTTATTAATTTGAACTTATTATAATTATTTACCTTTAAAAACGTTGCTAATTGCATTATATTATCATTTTATGAATTATATAAGCGTAATGTTACGATTCAATTATTTACTCTGAGCGATAATAAAATACCCAATCTGATAAAACATTATATAATTGTGTATTCGCTTATAAAATATTGTAATAATAAGATTAAACGCACGAATAACTATTATTTTGCGATTTGATCGTAATTATAACCAGTAATGCTGAATGAGATGAAAAATGTATGTTATTATAGACAATTATATAGTAAAATGCTGTAATATCAATAATTAAAAATTAAACTAAATAATAATTAAAGGAAATTAGGGTTGGGATGGAATAACCCTAAATTCTTAGTATATTTTCCAGTATATTGTAAGTACAAAAGTCTTAATCAGCTTATATCTCAATTAAAACCTAACTGAATAATAACAATAGTCTATTATTTAAAAGTTTTTGTTAAATCTCGGAAGATCAGAGAGAAAAGAACGAACTTGACGCATTTTTAAATACTTTTATACTGTTACTAAACTACGAAGTATACAAAAGCAGTTAAATTTAATATTTCAGTAAATAAGTTCAAACACAAAACAAAACCCTCACAGCTTCTTTCCTCCTTTTCCCCACTGGCTTTCATTCTTATTCGCCTTAGCTTCCTTCTTCTTCTCTTGAGCGGTTGGAGCTCCGTTCATCGTCGTGAACTGGAAGTTGTCACCACCGGCTGGGGCGACCGCGCGTCCGGCTGCGTTCTGATCGTAAGCTTGTCCTGGTGCGTTCGTGAGAGGAAGTTGCTCTCTAACTTGAAGATACTTCATTGGAACGGCGAATGCGATTATTATGGCTGAGATGTTGTAGAAGATTCCGTACCAAATCGGGTACATCATAAGTTGAGCCATAACGACTAACAAAATTATGTAGAGCCAGACTGGCATCTGGAAGCAGCAGCACATCATCTGCTTGCGCTTGTGCGCGCGAATGTCCAGAATTTAAATTAGGATTAAAATGGGCATGGAACCAATTGGCGTATAATCGTACCACTGATTGTAGAAATAAGTCACACTGTTGATCCCCGGAATTAACCCGAAAAAGGCCTGGAAAGCAGTACAAAGGAGAGAATTCAAGATTAAACAGATGGCAAGCATAATACCAAACCGCTTGGAACCCATAGCTTTCTCCAACACAACAGAACTGAAGAAGAAACCAAGAAGTACATAAATAATCGACCAAAATGAGTTGTTGACAAAATATGGTGTAAAAAATCGCCAGACCTCGCCTTTCTAATAAATCTGATACGGAGTCAATGATAAATAACCGAATATATAACAATTGAACTTTGATGATAGAGCTAAACACGAAATAACCAAAGCCAAGGAAACAGGGCCTGTTATAATCAAATATATTAATGTGACCGGTGGCATGTTTTTCCAACATGTACCGCAGTTAATTGGGTTTCCACCACCTTGCATTGAGGAGTGAAAACAGTTTAAACTACGTGAAACTCGACATAAATTTAATAACAATAAGATATAGGTTATATAAACATATGTAATCACAACTTATAAACAGTTAGTATGTAATTGTATTTTTGTATTTGTTTTTATTTAACTCAATAATTGAGTAATAGGTTAATAAGTTGAGTAATAGTGAGAAACTTATTTCTAAAATGTTCTCAACCCATTTCTATCCATTTTAACACCTTTTATTGGTATACAACTAATGAATATACAGAATTTACATGAATTTACTAATTAATAGCAAGCCTTTTGGGAATTATCTTCCTTTAATATCATTTCCACATTACGTAAGTCCCAATCACCACTCCAATGTCTAACGTACTTGCTGTCGCGCTCCTCCGCCAGACTGTGAAGAAGAACCAGCCCTCGGCTGTGTTCCTGGGCCTTTCTCAGGACCTTTCAAAGCTGAACTCACTTGTTCGGTCCAAAGCGGGCGAGTTCGTGAGATTCGCCTGCAGATAAACGGCCTCAGTCCTCGAGGACAAACCCGTTCACGGAAAATTCGACCAGAACATGGACTTCATCGTCCACGGGCTCAAATGCGGAAAGCTGTGCATGGTCGTCATCAGCAACCAGGCGTACCCGATTCAAACAGCCAACAGGCTCATGAAGAAGCAAATACAGGACGTCATGGGCAGACTGCCAACCGGATGGGCCGGACTTGAGGTAGATAGCAATAACGTAGACTTGAAACTCGAACTTGCTGAATATAAGACAGATTCAGGAAGCTAACTCAATTAACTGCAAGTTGAGCTGGACGAAACAAAACAGCTCGTGTTCGATAACATTCAAGGCATGATGCAAAGAAACAGAAAACTCGACGAAATCGTCGCAGACAGCGAAGACCTCAGCGCAATGGCCAAAGAATTCGCTAACGACACCAAAAAACTTGCTAGATGTAGATGCTTCGGTATGTGATATAAATAGTGTATATACTATATTCAGTAACTGTATTTCGTTGCGCTTATGTTTAACTATGTAACATATATTTGTGAATATGGCACTAATCAATATGAACTCATTAACCGGCTTAAATATTGAGCTAATTTTACAAAACGGATATGGGCCCTCTTGTGTCTTCACTGAGGATTAAATTGACGGGTTGAGACCGTTTTGAAAGTATAAGCGAGCCTATATATCGCTTTCGAAGAACTTTACTCTATTTGTTTATTTATTATTAAAATTTAATACTAAACACAATTTCTGTTAAAACCATCAGCGATTAGTTATCCCTAGCTTCTGTTGGAATATCTCGTTTAATTTAATCTAATTATATATTGTAGTAAATTAGTATCTAAAAAATCATAATTTAATCTGATTCGCTAAATGATTTTGGATACGCTTCTACAGTTATGTGTTTAGCTAATATTGGTATATCTGATATATAAATTATATCTTTTAATATAAAAAATTCTAATATTTCTTCTAATTCACGAATCCCATATTCAAGTATAATTGTTAATTGGATTGAATAAGGTGTAGTATTCATAAATGATTATACTGTTAAATAATGTAATCTAAATTCTACAGATATAACAACTAGAAATCCTGTCATTATCTTAAAATGGACTGGAACGTCATCATATGTTATGAATGTGGTATTATATACTAATGTTAATATATAAAAAGTTTCAACAGATTAATCAATTATAAATTAGTAAGCTATTTAACAAACAACTATTGGTGGAATTGTTTCCTATTAAACATAATGTATAATTTAACTTTAATAAATTGAACTTACTAATTGTATTATGACAACCTAATCTATTGCTAGACATGCATTGTCTGCTGCAATTATAGCAGCAAATAATTAAGGAAATATGAAACCAAATATATAATTGACAGATACTTAAGTTAAAATGCAAAATATTTTCATATTAAATACAAGCATATCAACCAGTACGTTAGATTTTACTTATTATACTATCACATCCGGTATTTATGCTAGCAATAGGATGGTGGACATGAACTTATCGATGAAGTAGAAGTTGTACAAATGAAATAATTAGTAAAAGTAATACTATGATATAATACGTAAGATTTATAAAATATTGAAAATCGAATTTCACTACTTTTATCGAATTTATTTTTGCAGCTTCCTTCAGTTCGTCTCATTCTCTTCTGCAATAACAATTGGGTACCTCCATAAGCTCCACACCCACGACTTTAAAGTTTCCTTTTAGCTTTCGTCTACAAAACTTTATACATTCCGAATATTTACTTCTATGAAAACTGAGAAAAATTTCATGAGCGGATTTTGGATTTAATTCTGGTTTTGAAATAGAGGACCCATACGGGAACATAGTAACACCGGCCATCCTGACTTAGTTATTACTTCATGAGAGGGAAAGAACTCTAAGATTTCAACTTTAAAAAGAAGTTCAAAGTATCCACTTCTTTGTATTGTTAACAAATACACCAGCATCTCCGAACATTATATGTTGTCATTTCGCTGTCAGATACTAGTTTAATAGAATTAAACCGTAAATTAGTGAAATTCTCAAAACGCATGAAGAAGACTATGTCGAGTATCATGTTAGATGCAATCGTCGGGTGGGTTCATTTGGTGAAGTTATTGATCGTGGTTGAGCTAACTTTGAGTGAAGATTTAATTTATTTTTGAACTTTTCATTAATTCTGAAGGAACAAAAGTCCAAACTACTCATATTCTTAGCTCATGAAATTTTTACTGTTCGGAAGCAACAATATCCATTGGCTTGTACTAGTTCACAACATTGATTGAGATTTAAGTAAAATTAACTAAAAATCAAGAATCGTCTTGATTTAGTATTAGTAAACTGCTGTAAACCTCTAGTTACGAAATAGCTCGGTTTAAAAGCAATTTGGAGGGTCATGCTGCCACCACGGCTGCTTAATCTGAAATTGATTCTAGTTGATTGAATCAGAAGTGTTAAGTTATCCATATTGTTCTCAATAACTTTAAACCTCGAGGGAATGCTCTGAGATAGGTGGCAAGTGTTGAGCTCTATTCACTCGGCTCATTTTCAACTCAGTTAAAAGTAGAGGAGTAGCTGATTGCGTGGTCCTACAATGTCATGATTTCTGGTAGACTCAAGAAATTAGGTGTTTGTGTAACCCTGTTGGGGGTATTGACTTGCTTGTATTGCTTCAGAATTTATTTCTCGTGATGCGTCTATTGACAAGCTTTTGTTACTAAAATCATGACGCCCAAGTTGTAGTAAGTATTAAATCAAGTAAAGAAGACTTATTTGTTGTAAAATCTAAACTTTTTTCATGCACTCATGCGATGTACAACATTAACTAATTTCATTAAAAATGGAGTGGTAAATCTGAATAAATCATGCATAATATATTGATATATAATTGTTTTCGTTCCATTTCAATATATGAAAGTTGAGCGCTTTCTTTTTAATACCACTAAAATTAGTGAAATTTAAACCTAGGATTTCATCTTTTTGCTCGTTTTTTGTTAGAAATATCGATTTTTATATTAAAATAATTAAAATATTCAGATTTTTAGAAATTATATTATTGTAAGGACAACTAAAAATCTCCCGTTTGAAAAATGCTGAATTTCAGTCAACACTTATCTTTTGGGATGAATATAAAAGAAATAAAATATAGTATTCTCACACATATCAGAAGGTCGTGTCCACCATCCTCTAGCAATTTAATGTCAATTGATACAATTTAAAATGTGATCATTTAGAACTCAACATTCACTGCTAATTTGCATGCGAGTGGAGTATTAGGTTATTACTAAAATTCTACGGCTACTTTATCAAATATTTAAATTCAACAATGTATTGTATTCACTGAAGGTACTAAATACTCCTTTACTGGCGGTTATATTTCTTAAACTAGCCTGTCTAATGTTTCAATGCTCTCATGCTCAATTTCCAATACTAAGATCTCCGGAAATATTCAATAAGCTGGAAATGTGATAAGCGCAGGTGTAATCGCTTCAATTTATAGATCAAAATTCACGTTTGTTGATGTGACAACGAAGAATTTGCTCTTGATTTCGAACGGCTCGGATGTTTACTCCGGTTCACTTGTTGGTTCATTCAGCAAGGACGTTGACTAAGTTAAAGTTAGAGTTGAAGGGTGGTAACCGTTTTAACTATCATAATTTCAACTTTGCTCTCAAATATAACTTATAAGTTCATATTACTAGTCTTTTATTTCTGTTTATGTGTCTATTCGTCGAACAACTTACACAAAGTTCAGTGAGTTGCAGTTTTAGTCGACTCACATCGTTTTCACGAGCTCGGTTAACAGCCACGTTAGTAATTCGATTTAACTATTTAGCATGACCACTGCTTTATTTGATGTAACTGTTGTTAACTCTGAAACATTTGGGTTTTCTTACGTTAACGGGGTAAGAATAGGTAACTACCCTGAATTGAAGACGTAAGTAGCAGCGGGCGCTTATCTGAAGTCGCAAACAGGATGCTGAGTGAGCATTATATTTTAATAATTTATATTAAGATTGACGTAAATTATGTCTATACTGGTCACCCTTTTTCTCTTATCTTTACATTATTCAATCTTTCAATATTTTTCATTTGATGTGAAAATAATTTTTCATTACATAGCAATTAATTATGCTATAATTAATTTTAAATGTTATAATCTAAATATAACTCGTTAGGTGTATACACAAAAATGACACACGCTGATTAATTCTTTGTTATTTAGGTAATGCAGAATTATTTCGTGTAATTGTAACTTGGACATTTTATTAAACATTAATTTAAAATTTTAAAAATCGCGTCATCGCACTACCTTCGTATTTCTGCGCATTTGGTTGTTGGCCTTCACTTAATCCAAACTTATAATTTAGTTTCACATTGTCACATTTGCAATTTGATTCGATATACATTACGTTTCACGGTGCGATAAGCTGGTATGCGAGTTTTCGTTTCCACTTCAAATGAACACAGATCAACTACTACTTTCAACTTTCCAAAAACTTTTCAAAACGGGTCCTGCTCTTGTGGTTTACCAAGTGATGATGCTTCCTGATCCGGTCTACAATTTTCAGTTCGAACGGGCTGCATTCGAACTCTAGACGACTCCAGAGTTGCTTCGCAAACAGTTCTAAGAGCTCGCCAGCAAGCAACTGTTCAATGGACGGCAACAGACAAATATAATAACAGTCAATCATCTAAAAGAAAGAGAAGTCAAGCAGATGAACCAACACGCAGCGTATCAATTGCTATTCGCCAATACACTTCAACAAGTAATAGGTCTTGGACACGATAAAATTTATTCGGAAAGAGATATTTGTTAGATGGTCAACAAATTCATCGACAGACACGGGCAGAAAGACATCTGGTTTCACGTTCAGAAACTCATTCCGAGCAAAACTGTGAAACAGCTCCGTGAGTACTACTAAAAGTCGTTCTAGCGGGTTTTGTACAACAATAACTTCGAGGCTCAGGATAAAGAACTGATCAGACAACTGGTCGAAAAGTACAGCGACGACAGCCCCACTCAGATTACTAACAAATTCATGGGCATGTGCTCCAACAAAAACTACTTCAAACGGAACATCGTGATGTACATTGTCAACTTGAAACGAAAATGAATGCTTGCTAATCTAAAATTTGAATTAGATGTGATTTGCCTCCTAATAATATATTTTTAATGTAGAATATTTTATAACTTCTTGATAACCATTCAACTATTATAAATCTCCTTTATTTTTACAGCAACGTCAATATGAATTTGATTGTTAACTACTCTTGAAATCGAACCAGTATTTTTATCTTAAGAATATAGCAATTTATGACATGTGCTCACAATACACACACTTAACATTATGATTTTATCTAGATATATTAAACTATCTCATTTAACATGACTGAAATCCTTATATTATCAGGTTAATGACTGAAATAATAATTATAAGTATATTTTATTCTTTTAACTTAAAAAGTTGAGTTGTTTTAATCCAACGTGTTCCGTGAACATATATTTTACTTTCTGTCTGTAAATATGTTAGATTCAGATACAACATAATATATAATATTCAGATACAAAATATATTATAACATTGCAGATGTCATCAATTTGAATTATAATCAATCCAACATAAATGTACCAAATAATGTATCTTTACTTGGCTACATTATTAAGAATTATTATTCGTTAATCGTCATTAATGTATTATGAATACAATAATCACCAAATGTACGTTGAGACAGATTAGTGCAGATACACAAATATTAGTTTGAGTTAATTTTATGGTTGTCGCAACAAACGATGACAATTAATTATTTATAATTTACAGCAGATTTATAAGATGGGACATGATACATCTTCACAAATATTAAAGTACCGTATATCATGTCAGAGTGTGATTCATAAATAAGACTTTCACTCCATGAAAGAAATGATGGACGACAAAATATTTAGTGAACTTGCAGAAAACTTTGTCTTACTGCAAAGCATCCACGCGCACATCCACCAAATCAACAGTATCGGCCGAAGGCATACAAAATTTATCAAGGACAAGTGGACCCACGAAGAAAACGCCTTAATGGAGTTCGCGAAGACGATGTTTGGCCGCAACTGCGTAGCTATTTCGGAAATAGTCACATCAAAATCTCCAGCACAAGTATACCAACGGATACGATACCTAAAGGAAAGAAGCAGTAGAAAGGAAAGCGTTCTAATAAATAATGACTGGTTTAATATGTGAATGAGATGTTTTATTACAGCGGTGCTTTGAGCCAGCGTGCAACTATATTTTCTTTTAGAACATAAATGATAATATTTTCGAAAAGAGATGTTGCGTTTTCATTTGTGAATGATAAAAATAGAAAATACTTTGCTAGTAGTGTACTTCAGTTGGAACACACTCAAGTATTATTTATGCAGGTACACTCAATTCACATCTAAATTTGAGATACGAGATAATTGTACTATTCATAAATATATTGATCTCTCTGATTATTACTGATTATATTCTTCAATTATCCCAAAGCGTAGTTGTATCACGGATGTGAAAGTTAATCATTGAAAGTAACAACCATTTTACACTCGATAATTGGTAAATGAAGTTTATTCAAGAAATCGTGCAGTTTATGAAACGCCTCCACCATTGAATGAAGTTTTGTCCATTGCAAATATATTGTAATATAACACAGAATGCGCTTTGAACACTTATCAGATTATATCATTTTAGATACATAAAAATCGTGTCAACAATTGTGACAGTTTAATATGTAATTTTGTTCGTTCGTATCCACTCCAACAAATGACATATAATGCTAAGCTGCTCGCCAACAAACTGTCCGAAAACTTCATTGTGCTGCAGGAAATCCATGTCAGTCTACACGCAATACATATTCTGTAGTTGAACAACGAAGCGGCTAAAAATGATAGGTGGACCCAAGAGGAAGATGTTCTGTTGGACTGCGCCTACAAGCAGTTCGGTGCCACCAACTACCTTGCACTTTCGTTGATCGTATATTCCAAATCACCGGCACAAGTGTATCAGCGACTAAGATATTTGCGAGAGAGAGCCCAGTCCAAAGTTCTAAGTAAGTGATTTGTATTTATTAGTTTAGATCATACGTTCTAATATTTTTGTACTATAATATAAGTGAGTTATGTGGATCAAATAGAACAATTATAATCATTTTTGGTTATCTTCATTCCAATATTGTGGTTCCTCAATTGATCTCTCTCAGTATATTTCAAAAATCTTCTATCAGAATACTTTTCAAATAATTTGTGAAATCTTTAAGAACGATCTAATTAGTTGTAACTCAAAATATATATGTGAAATATTAATTATTATTAAAATCTAAATGGCAATAGAATTTATGCATATGTTTGCAATGTTATATTTATTAACCACTCCACTAATTTTAAAATTAACTTTTCATTTGATCAGTGACTAATCTTAAGATTTTAAAAAGCGATAAATGATGAAATTTAAAGCATTTTTCATTATATTTCCCAGTAGAACATTACCAATCAATATACAATGATAATCAATTAAAGTGAAATAATATTTACGTCGAGTCATTCAATTTCGTCAAAGTCTTTTAGTATAATCTTGGTTTTCTTAACAGGTATTTAAACGTGAAGTTTTATAACGTAGTAAGCAATTGAGATTATAAGTGAAGCTCCCATAGATATTCCTAGTGCAATAAATTATTGAGTATAAAAAGAATCTATATTGCGGTTAACTACTTTCAAAAGGGATAAGAAATCGACCGTTATTTTATCTTGAGTAATGAACAATGAAGTCGATGTACTGTGCTGAATCATCTCTAGAATGTCCTTCGTCATAACAAAGCTAATATTAATTAGTTCCATTGATAAATTTAATACCTGAGTTAGTTATGTTATATTTGATTGTGTTGTATTCTTGGAAGCCAAAGTAAGAGAATATAATTGGTTTGTAGTTATAGAACACGTGGTAGATGCGGAGTTAACCAATAACTCAAACCAAATATATTTCGCATTGTAACTTAAGTGGAAGCCTTTGTAGCAACCTTCATAAAGTGAAGTCACTGTTTCAGTTACCATATACATTACCCCAGTTATTTTAATGGTCGTTATAGTGCTGGCACTTGTTATCTTCCCAATATTGTTGTATACATATAACATATTCGTTTTACATAATTCGGTTATGCAGGAAAAACTTTATGTTTAACCGTCTTTATAAGTTTGCAAATCAGAACTCTCAAAAAAGTAGGCATTTTCTTCAAATTGTATTTAAAGTTTAATGTGAAATACGTCAAGCTAGTCGCCTATGGTAGATATCATTTATGCGTATATAATACCATTACTAGATGGAACACCTTATAATTACATGCTGTTAGTGTTAATTCTTAAACGCAACTGAGAATATCCTGGATCAAGCCCATCTATTTCTAATTTATTCGATTAAGTTTCTAGATAGCTAATGGTGAGAGATTATTAAACGCATAATTTCATTTCTAGTTCAATAAAGTTGTAGTTGTCAAAAATTTAAAAGGCACTAGGTTCATCAACTGAAAATTCAAACGACTAACCTACTACAGCATGTGCTATATGAGTTGAAGTGGATGTATAAATAGTTTAAACCTAAACTTAACCTTAAAATCTAATGGATATTGTATTGTTCAGTAACTAATAGTTATTTTAAGTTAAAATTTACCAGCAGTAATCATTTATTTCAGCAATCAATTTAATTTATGCTGTAAATACTTTTATATAAGATTATTTAATGCAGTTTACTAAATTCGATTATTCTCTCATGACAACTCCTATTGCAACCGGCGTTGTAAAACCATAAGATTCTATAACTGCAGTGGCTGTTTTGGACTCGAAAAATATATGATCGATGCAAGCTTACGTCGAACAACTTACACAAAGTTCAATTGTGGAAGAGTAGTCGAAATCAGAGAAATAGCCTGTTGGAACGTAGAAACCGTTCAGGTTGTCCAACTCGATGGAGACTTTCACTCCCTTTGGAAGAATCTTACAGTTACTATTCGAAGCCGAAATTAGTTGAACACATATTTACTTCTGGCCTTCCTTCAAAATAATTTGGCTCAGCTCAGAGTAGCAGTCTTTTATTTCTGTTAATGTGTCTATTTCAGTGGTAAATCCATGAAATAGAACAAAGATCAAATTCAGCATACTAATAATTGGAAGTGGTAATTCTCTCTGATTTTACTAATAATCGATTTAAGACATGAATTATTATTAAAAATATTTTTTGAATTCTATTATATCTGAATACTTCAAACATATTTGGGTGTTTTCAAGTGAAATTACAATTATTACAACAAACATACGCTGAATATAATTCATAAATTAACTTTCGTTAAAAGATCAGATTAAATATAGAATTAATTGAATGTATAATTAATAATTAGAACTACTAAATAAAAAATGTTCTTCAATATTATTGAGTCAATAATAACAAATTTAATTTCTTCTACTACTCTTTTATATATATATCACTTCCTGGAGAAGGCCCAAACGAACGATAGTAAGATTTTCGAAAGCGAAACATAGGCTCTCGCACGCCCATGTTTTCACTTTCAAAACGGGCTCAACCCGCCATGTATGCCCATATATATACATCCATATAAATTGATTATTTTTCAAAACAAAGTTCTATTATTATAGTGTGGTATTTTACGTCTCATTCAATATTTCTGATCTTCATTTAGTACCTTTTGATCCTGTTTTCGCAGTTCACCAATTACGCGTTAATTAATCTCTGACTCAGAACTATATTTCTCCTCGCGCGTTATCCATTTTCTCTGTTCTCGTAGTTCATCCTGCACTACTTCTCCCTATTCTGCGTTATCTTTATTTGTCTTCTCTTGTAAACTTAGCCGCTTTCAACGAACCACTACTCATTTGCTTTATGTTTTTGTTTTCCACTTTCTCTTTTAGAGTGGGTGGTAACCGTTTTAACTATCATAATTTCAACTTTGCTCTCAAATATAACTTATAAGTTCATATTACTAGTCTTTTATTTCTGTTTATGTGTCTATTCGTCGAACAACTTACACAAAGTTCAGTGAGTTGCAGTTTTAGTCGACTCACATCGTTTTCACGAGCTCGGTTAACAGCCACGTTAGTAATTCGATTTAACTATTTAGCATGACCACTGCTTTATTTGATGTAACTGTTGTTAACTCTGAAACATTTGGGTTTTCTTACGTTAACGGGGTAAGAATAGGTAACTACCCTGAATTGAAGACGTAAGTAGCAGCGGGCGCTTATCTGAAGTCGCAAACAGGATGCTGAGTGAGCATTATATTTTAATAATTTATATTAAGATTGACGTAAATTATGTCTATACTGGTCACCCTTTTTCTCTTATCTTTACATTATTCAATCTTTCAATATTTTTCATTTGATGTGAAAATAATTTTTCATTACATAGCAATTAATTATGCTATAATTAATTTTAAATGTTATAATCTAAATATAACTCGTTAGGTGTATACACAAAAATGACACACGCTGATTAATTCTTTGTTATTTAGGTAATGCAGAATTATTTCGTGTAATTGTAACTTGGACATTTTATTAAACATTAATTTAAAATTTTAAAAATCGCGTCATCGCACTACCTTCGTATTTCTGCGCATTTGGTTGTTGGCCTTCACTTAATCCAAACTTATAATTTAGTTTCACATTGTCACATTTGCAATTTGATTCGATATACATTACGTTTCACGGTGCGATAAGCTGGTATGCGAGTTTTCGTTTCCACTTCAAATGAACACAGATCAACTACTACTTTCAACTTTCCAAAAACTTTTCAAAACGGGTCCTGCTCTTGTGGTTTACCAAGTGATGATGCTTCCTGATCCGGTCTACAATTTTCAGTTCGAACGGGCTGCATTCGAACTCTAGACGACTCCAGAGTTGCTTCGCAAACAGTTCTAAGAGCTCGCCAGCAAGCAACTGTTCAATGGACGGCAACAGACAAATATAATAACAGTCAATCATCTAAAAGAAAGAGAAGTCAAGCAGATGAACCAACACGCAGCGTATCAATTGCTATTCGCCAATACACTTCAACAAGTAATAGGTCTTGGACACGATAAAATTTATTCGGAAAGAGATATTTGTTAGATGGTCAACAAATTCATCGACAGACACGGGCAGAAAGACATCTGGTTTCACGTTCAGAAACTCATTCCGAGCAAAACTGTGAAACAGCTCCGTGAGTACTACTAAAAGTCGTTCTAGCGGGTTTTGTACAACAATAACTTCGAGGCTCAGGATAAAGAACTGATCAGACAACTGGTCGAAAAGTACAGCGACGACAGCCCCACTCAGATTACTAACAAATTCATGGGCATGTGCTCCAACAAAAACTACTTCAAACGGAACATCGTGATGTACATTGTCAACTTGAAACGAAAATGAATGCTTGCTAATCTAAAATTTGAATTAGATGTGATTTGCCTCCTAATAATATATTTTTAATGTAGAATATTTTATAACTTCTTGATAACCATTCAACTATTATAAATCTCCTTTATTTTTACAGCAACGTCAATATGAATTTGATTGTTAACTACTCTTGAAATCGAACCAGTATTTTTATCTTAAGAATATAGCAATTTATGACATGTGCTCACAATACACACACTTAACATTATGATTTTATCTAGATATATTAAACTATCTCATTTAACATGACTGAAATCCTTATATTATCAGGTTAATGACTGAAATAATAATTATAAGTATATTTTATTCTTTTAACTTAAAAAGTTGAGTTGTTTTAATCCAACGTGTTCCGTGAACATATATTTTACTTTCTGTCTGTAAATATGTTAGATTCAGATACAACATAATATATAATATTCAGATACAAAATATATTATAACATTGCAGATGTCATCAATTTGAATTATAATCAATCCAACATAAATGTACCAAATAATGTATCTTTACTTGGCTACATTATTAAGAATTATTATTCGTTAATCGTCATTAATGTATTATGAATACAATAATCACCAAATGTACGTTGAGACAGATTAGTGCAGATACACAAATATTAGTTTGAGTTAATTTTATGGTTGTCGCAACAAACGATGACAATTAATTATTTATAATTTACAGCAGATTTATAAGATGGGACATGATACATCTTCACAAATATTAAAGTACCGTATATCATGTCAGAGTGTGATTCATAAATAAGACTTTCACTCCATGAAAGAAATGATGGACGACAAAATATTTAGTGAACTTGCAGAAAACTTTGTCTTACTGCAAAGCATCCACGCGCACATCCACCAAATCAACAGTATCGGCCGAAGGCATACAAAATTTATCAAGGACAAGTGGACCCACGAAGAAAACGCCTTAATGGAGTTCGCGAAGACGATGTTTGGCCGCAACTGCGTAGCTATTTCGGAAATAGTCACATCAAAATCTCCAGCACAAGTATACCAACGGATACGATACCTAAAGGAAAGAAGCAGTAGAAAGGAAAGCGTTCTAATAAATAATGACTGGTTTAATATGTGAATGAGATGTTTTATTACAGCGGTGCTTTGAGCCAGCGTGCAACTATATTTTCTTTTAGAACATAAATGATAATATTTTCGAAAAGAGATGTTGCGTTTTCATTTGTGAATGATAAAAATAGAAAATACTTTGCTAGTAGTGTACTTCAGTTGGAACACACTCAAGTATTATTTATGCAGGTACACTCAATTCACATCTAAATTTGAGATACGAGATAATTGTACTATTCATAAATATATTGATCTCTCTGATTATTACTGATTATATTCTTCAATTATCCCAAAGCGTAGTTGTATCACGGATGTGAAAGTTAATCATTGAAAGTAACAACCATTTTACACTCGATAATTGGTAAATGAAGTTTATTCAAGAAATCGTGCAGTTTATGAAACGCCTCCACCATTGAATGAAGTTTTGTCCATTGCAAATATATTGTAATATAACACAGAATGCGCTTTGAACACTTATCAGATTATATCATTTTAGATACATAAAAATCGTGTCAACAATTGTGACAGTTTAATATGTAATTTTGTTCGTTCGTATCCACTCCAACAAATGACATATAATGCTAAGCTGCTCGCCAACAAACTGTCCGAAAACTTCATTGTGCTGCAGGAAATCCATGTCAGTCTACACGCAATACATATTCTGTAGTTGAACAACGAAGCGGCTAAAAATGATAGGTGGACCCAAGAGGAAGATGTTCTGTTGGACTGCGCCTACAAGCAGTTCGGTGCCACCAACTACCTTGCACTTTCGTTGATCGTATATTCCAAATCACCGGCACAAGTGTATCAGCGACTAAGATATTTGCGAGAGAGAGCCCAGTCCAAAGTTCTAAGTAAGTGATTTGTATTTATTAGTTTAGATCATACGTTCTAATATTTTTGTACTATAATATAAGTGAGTTATGTGGATCAAATAGAACAATTATAATCATTTTTGGTTATCTTCATTCCAATATTGTGGTTCCTCAATTGATCTCTCTCAGTATATTTCAAAAATCTTCTATCAGAATACTTTTCAAATAATTTGTGAAATCTTTAAGAACGATCTAATTAGTTGTAACTCAAAATATATATGTGAAATATTAATTATTATTAAAATCTAAATGGCAATAGAATTTATGCATATGTTTGCAATGTTATATTTATTAACCACTCCACTAATTTTAAAATTAACTTTTCATTTGATCAGTGACTAATCTTAAGATTTTAAAAAGCGATAAATGATGAAATTTAAAGCATTTTTCATTATATTTCCCAGTAGAACATTACCAATCAATATACAATGATAATCAATTAAAGTGAAATAATATTTACGTCGAGTCATTCAATTTCGTCAAAGTCTTTTAGTATAATCTTGGTTTTCTTAACAGGTATTTAAACGTGAAGTTTTATAACGTAGTAAGCAATTGAGATTATAAGTGAAGCTCCCATAGATATTCCTAGTGCAATAAATTATTGAGTATAAAAAGAATCTATATTGCGGTTAACTACTTTCAAAAGGGATAAGAAATCGACCGTTATTTTATCTTGAGTAATGAACAATGAAGTCGATGTACTGTGCTGAATCATCTCTAGAATGTCCTTCGTCATAACAAAGCTAATATTAATTAGTTCCATTGATAAATTTAATACCTGAGTTAGTTATGTTATATTTGATTGTGTTGTATTCTTGGAAGCCAAAGTAAGAGAATATAATTGGTTTGTAGTTATAGAACACGTGGTAGATGCGGAGTTAACCAATAACTCAAACCAAATATATTTCGCATTGTAACTTAAGTGGAAGCCTTTGTAGCAACCTTCATAAAGTGAAGTCACTGTTTCAGTTACCATATACATTACCCCAGTTATTTTAATGGTCGTTATAGTGCTGGCACTTGTTATCTTCCCAATATTGTTGTATACATATAACATATTCGTTTTACATAATTCGGTTATGCAGGAAAAACTTTATGTTTAACCGTCTTTATAAGTTTGCAAATCAGAACTCTCAAAAAAGTAGGCATTTTCTTCAAATTGTATTTAAAGTTTAATGTGAAATACGTCAAGCTAGTCGCCTATGGTAGATATCATTTATGCGTATATAATACCATTACTAGATGGAACACCTTATAATTACATGCTGTTAGTGTTAATTCTTAAACGCAACTGAGAATATCCTGGATCAAGCCCATCTATTTCTAATTTATTCGATTAAGTTTCTAGATAGCTAATGGTGAGAGATTATTAAACGCATAATTTCATTTCTAGTTCAATAAAGTTGTAGTTGTCAAAAATTTAAAAGGCACTAGGTTCATCAACTGAAAATTCAAACGACTAACCTACTACAGCATGTGCTATATGAGTTGAAGTGGATGTATAAATAGTTTAAACCTAAACTTAACCTTAAAATCTAATGGATATTGTATTGTTCAGTAACTAATAGTTATTTTAAGTTAAAATTTACCAGCAGTAATCATTTATTTCAGCAATCAATTTAATTTATGCTGTAAATACTTTTATATAAGATTATTTAATGCAGTTTACTAAATTCGATTATTCTCTCATGACAACTCCTATTGCAACCGGCGTTGTAAAACCATAAGATTCTATAACTGCAGTGGCTGTTTTGGACTCGAAAAATATATGATCGATGCAAGCTTACGTCGAACAACTTACACAAAGTTCAATTGTGGAAGAGTAGTCGAAATCAGAGAAATAGCCTGTTGGAACGTAGAAACCGTTCAGGTTGTCCAACTCGATGGAGACTTTCACTCCCTTTGGAAGAATCTTACAGTTACTATTCGAAGCCGAAATTAGTTGAACACATATTTACTTCTGGCCTTCCTTCAAAATAATTTGGCTCAGCTCAGAGTAGCAGTCTTTTATTTCTGTTAATGTGTCTATTTCAGTGGTAAATCCATGAAATAGAACAAAGATCAAATTCAGCATACTAATAATTGGAAGTGGTAATTCTCTCTGATTTTACTAATAATCGATTTAAGACATGAATTATTATTAAAAATATTTTTTGAATTCTATTATATCTGAATACTTCAAACATATTTGGGTGTTTTCAAGTGAAATTACAATTATTACAACAAACATACGCTGAATATAATTCATAAATTAACTTTCGTTAAAAGATCAGATTAAATATAGAATTAATTGAATGTATAATTAATAATTAGAACTACTAAATAAAAAATGTTCTTCAATATTATTGAGTCAATAATAACAAATTTAATTTCTTCTACTACTCTTTTATATATATATCACTTCCTGGAGAAGGCCCAAACGAACGATAGTAAGATTTTCGAAAGCGAAACATAGGCTCTCGCACGCCCATGTTTTCACTTTCAAAACGGGCTCAACCCGCCATGTATGCCCATATATATACATCCATATAAATTGATTATTTTTCAAAACAAAGTTCTATTATTATAGTGTGGTATTTTACGTCTCATTCAATATTTCTGATCTTCATTTAGTACCTTTTGATCCTGTTTTCGCAGTTCACCAATTACGCGTTAATTAATCTCTGACTCAGAACTATATTTCTCCTCGCGCGTTATCCATTTTCTCTGTTCTCGTAGTTCATCCTGCACTACTTCTCCCTATTCTGCGTTATCTTTATTTGTCTTCTCTTGTAAACTTAGCCGCTTTCAACGAACCACTACTCATTTGCTTTATGTTTTTGTTTTCCACTTTCTCTTTTAGAGTGGGCGGTAACCGTTTTAACTCTCTCACTTACAACTTTGCTCTCAAAAACAACTGCAGCGGGTTTGTGAGAAACGAAAACCCTAAAAACAGCGTTTTTGAAGAGGAACGAGAAATCAGCGCGGAAAGGAGGAGCGGAAGAGTCGAAAGTGTCCGGCGTTGAAACGGTTCCCAGTTTCATTTTCTTGAAGGTTCGGACGTTCGCAGAAGTGTAAATAAAAGTAATAATTATTTAAAGTCGTATTAATGTTGGATGAATAAAGATATTAACCAATAAACTAAAAATTATAGTGAGTATCATATTGTTGACCATTGAGACATACTAAACTAATATATATATATATATCACTTCCTCGAGACGGCACAAACAGACTTCATTGAGACTTTCGAAAGCGAAACATAGGCTCTCGCACGCCAGTGTTTCCACTTTCAAAACGGGCTCAACCCGTCATTTATGCCCACTCAGTAAGGACCCAACAGGGCCCTCACGGAGTCGTCAGCGGACCAGTTTTACCTGATTCGCTAACTTAATTTCCAGAAACTGGTTCTCGCGTATATATATATATATATATGCTAATTAATTTCAATGTATCTACTTACATTTATTTACCTAAATGTTTCATTGATCTAGTAAGTTAATTGGTTAAATTCAAAATACTATATTTTCTGAAGTTTAGGTTTTGCCGTTTAGTAAGTTGACATATTGAATCCAGTATTCTGAATCAGAATTTCTGATTGGGAAAATTGAATTGTAATAATAATACATTTTTGATTTTATCTATTATTCATTGATTTTCGCATGTATTTGAGGTACATTATTACAATTTAATATTTATTCATTTAAATTATGTAAAATTTTCTTTGCTAAATAATTCAAAATGTATTATTAATATAAATTTAATATTATTATACTAATAAATACAATTTAAACTTAGCTGTATTTGTTCACTTCAATTATGAACTTGTCTAAACTAATAAAAGAAAATTGCGCAATATTATAAGAAATTCATCTATACATCCATAATATATAGAAACAAATAAATGATTAATATCAAAAGAAACACTTGTGGACAAAAGATGAAGACGAATTATTAGAATGTTTATAATTTCAATTTGGTAAATACAATTACACAGCTATATCAGCTCTAATGTTATCAAAGTCAAAATCGTAAGTATATCAAAGAATTAGATATCTAGAACAACGAAATAATAAGTGTATATAAATTTAGAAATGATTTTTAGATTATATTTATATATAAATATAAATTATACTACAAACTGTAATTTGTAGAATTGAAATTTAAATAATAATATAATTATATAACTTTCATTTATCTTTACTATATTTTATTCTTAGCATTTACTCCATATGTTCATATTCATACAGTTTTTCAACTTATTCTAGGCTATACTTTTCATTTATTTAAATACTTTGATTCATATTAGGTCTTGAAATTGCTCTTGGATCTTCATAATCGTCGAATTCAACAACATCTTTCAACGAATTCAAGAAATCTTTTGTTTTTTATGTGGTTGGATCTTCGTCAACTAAAACTTCTTGTCCTGATATCTTCAAAGCTGTTAGTTTAAATAATGTTTCTTTATCAAATCTGATATCGAAATCTGGGTTTAGTTTGAATAAGTTTTCATTGAATGAATATAATTATTGTAGTTCCTTCTCATTATCTTTGATAACTTATTCATTAATTAGAGAATTGAGATCGAGAAGGTTAGTTTAATAGCAGTGGCCTGTTTAATCAGTGACGCAAATATTTTATCCGTCATTAACTATGTTAATTGATGATATTTGCTTGCAGTCGCATGGAAGTTTTGAATATTATACAGGTGCTGTGAATAGTGAGTGTAAATCTGTTTCGCAAACAATAATGTTATTTTAATGTCCGATTGCGAATGTGATTCTATCTGTGTGTTCGTATATTCCGATAATGATTTCTTATTCGGTGAATATTTGGAATAGGTTGAGTATTTCGCCTTTTTTGTCAACGATGGCAACTTATCCGTTTTTCAGGCATACTGCGCACCAGTAGTCTTTTGATTTGAGTGCGAATATGCTGGATATTGCGTCTTCTTTGACTTACATGACTTGTTTTGCGATTCCTTGACCCATCCAGCAGCATATGTACCCGTGTTCGTCCGTGGTGACCAGTTTCTTCCCGCACGCGTCAATTTTGGTCACGAGTCCGCTGTGTCCGTTCAAGATCAGTGTGGGCGGCTGTGTGATCCCTTCGGCTATTTTAACCGCTTGTCTTGAGTTTTACTTGAGTAGTTGCTGTACGAACCTCTTGGACAGTTTTTGCGCGTCCAAATCAAAAATAAGGACCGAGCTTCCGCACGCAAAGGCGGTTGTTTTTTAATATTATGCAACGGCCGTTATGTTATATTTTTTGAACTCATACGAACACAAGAACTTTTGGAACTCGTCCGAGTACACGTCCGTTCCCTCGTTGTAGGTTCTTCCTTTGAACTGGAGAAGGTGAGCGGCTCTGGCGCAGTTGGATACGTTTATGGTCCTTTGGATTTGGAAGGTGAAGAGGTCAAAGAAGATGCACTCGCCGGTGGTCACAATAACTATTAACTAGTGCGTGTTATCATCATAGGTTGCTTGGAGCACGTTCCCGGTAGTTTCAATCTTGTAAGTAGCCAGGATTATATTATCCTGTGACCAGTGCCTGATATTCGCGTCAGAGTCGATCGTAATGTAGCCGGAGAGCGTGCACACCGGATTCACGTTCTTCACATCACCGGATTTAACCATCTCAAGCAAATCAATGCCCGTCGTGCGATTCGCTCCACTACGCCTCTCCAAATGAATTCCGTTATCCTCGTTAATTCGCGTAATGTACGAATCAAAATCAACCATCTTGTAATTTTAACACACTGACTACGCGAAATCAATTCTAACCTTCGCACGATTGTACTTAGGCTTCGCTATGTTCACGTGAATATCGCTCGGAATCTGATAATTACAGCACGGAACTTTCCCAGTGGACTTATCAAACTGATATGTGGGCTAACTTGGTAACTTACTGTGCATCTTGAAATCCGTAATTTAACGCTGGTATTTTGGTCGCTTATACGCTGGTGGTGGTCCTTCTGGCTCTTCAGGCTTTGAAATAATTATATTTTAACTTTAATTTAAATCCGCGTTAAGATCAACAAACTCGTCCTCTTCCTCTTCAACTTAACCTTATGGGCTAAGCTGGACTATACCAATTACACCAACATAATGTGCTTGACTTATAGAACCCTTCTCCTCATTTTTAGCACCTACCAGTTTAAATACTTTCATATCGACATCACCTATAATTAGTACTCCATTTTCTTCATCCCACGCAGCTGCTGAAATCGACTCGGCAGCAAACATTTTAAATAATGTTGAAAATTATTTTAAACTCCAGACTGTTACAACACCATTTGCACAAACACTGATCACACAATCAAATTTTTTGCTGGCAAACGCTTTCAAAACACATGTAGATTCCCTAAAGGAATGAAGTTTCTTAATTTTTTAATCTAAAGTAAAAAGAACTAATTATGCATTCAAACCTCCTACTAGCAATATTTGTGTGTCTTCTGAATATTGAAGGGTTGTAATTTCACTTTAGAATACTTGAACGCTTTATATTTCTCTGAATGATAATGGTTCTAAAACAGACACTGTACCATCTGTAAATCCAACAAAAATATGAGTGCCTGCACAAGAAATTTGTGTAAAAAGTCGTTCACCAATCAAATTTTAAGTAAGTGTTGATCCAGAGAGATCTTTATTATCGTCTTCTGGAACAAGAGTGAAATTATTTGGATTCAGTTCACGTATAACTTGTTTTTCTCCTGGTTTCGTTTCAGCTTTTAAAATTCCAATCATACCAGGTGATTAGTACAATAAGCAGCTTTATATTCTCATCTTTTCTCCAGCAGTTGGTAATTCTTCATCACGACATCCAATAACATCTTTCGGATCTCGAATATCAAATACAACTAAGTTACGATTCCATTTCATAAATTAACGAATAGCTACTCCTTAAACTTTTTAAAAGCTTTTTAATTGTATTCCATTTTGATTAATTGAATATTTTAGTAATTTTCCATTAGTTGTTATAACAAATAGTAAAGATTTATGAATAACGATACCTGACGCCCAAGCTCCTCCGTTTTCTTAGCCACGTGTTGATTTAACTTTACGTGGGGCCAATTCATCACGTGCATGATGTTCTATATTGGAGCTCATCTTTCTCTACTTAATTTCATTTTTCATTCTATGAGAAAATATTGGGTGTTAAGATCCAGTAAAATCTCTTGTATACTTATCATATTCATTAGCAAACCCTTATTCAAATAATTAGTCCAAAGTTAACATAGATTATGTCTTTCGAGATACAACAGCACTTTTTGCTCGTTATCTGGAAGCATTTTAGTAAAGTGGCTCTTCTTTCACAACATCTTTATCGCTGATATATCCTTAAAAATTAACGGTTCGTTAAACTCTTTCTGGTAAAGGTCTTCCACTGGGTAGAGGAGCATCTGCAGCTCTGCAAGCTTTGATAATATTTGTAACACCTTCTTATTCAATAATACTTTATTGAGAGTCGCCGTCTTATTTATTCATAATATGACTCAGTGATTCATCTTCATCTGGATTAGTTAAACTCCAAATTAATTAATATGGTAATGGTTTGAAGTAATTCTTTTGATTATGATCTTCAATTTGATCAAGTGGTATCTCACCGGATATTACTCTTTAAACTACATCAATTTTAGTGGATCTTTTTTCAGGATCGTGAGTTATTTTTCTCCATGTGGTGACGAGTTTGTCAAGTTGTGAGTTATCCAAGCCGAATTAAATTTCGTCAAGTTATCTGAATTTCATTTTACTACTTGGCTTTTCGCCGCACCATATTTATCCAAGTCCATCTCTTGAGCTTGAGAATATGGCTCCGATTTCTGGTAGCATTTAAATTGTTTCAATTGTGAGCCTATGTGCGAATTGTTTTGGTGTTCTTTTGAGATTGAGTCTTACTTCGCTTACTGGTTGGACGAAAGTTGTTTTCGTGCTTAAATAATTTAATAAATCAACCCAATGTATGAAGCATCCACTGAATATTGCCTATGCGGACTCGTTGCTGAAATTAGCTGTTTTAATCAACGAGTTATAATCCGGGTGACTTGTATTAGCTTGCGGCTTGCACAATTTCGCGAACAGTTACGCTGAAAGATGCACTGGTATCTGTAGTAAAAGTTGAGCGAGTGCTCTGATTTGTAAAGCCCAGCCTTCTAATTTCCTTAACCGTTTGGAGCTGATTTTGATCTTTTAATTGTTGGAATACCAAGAAATTACGGTGGATGAAGGTTCATTTGTGTTTTCTTCGCATGGCTTTCGGTCATCAAACGTGAGCGGTTGGCAACATATGGGTCCAAAGTGGGCGCATGGTGGGCAGTTTGACGCTCCATGAGGATAAAATCAGTGGATGACAGGCGAGAAACGAACCAGGACTCGATAATTGACAGCGTGTTGTCTGTCAAATTGTTGAAATAATCTGTAAATTCCATTTGAGGGAGTGGAAATATATTAATAGGTGATGTAAATGTTGTGGGGATGATTTGGGTTAAATTTATTATTATATAATTATAATTATAATTATATAATTATTAGAATATAAGATTGTGATCAAAACAAAAACTCAAGCAATGAGAAAACCAAACGGTACAATATAGCATAGGTGTGTTATCACTTTGATAAACATCTAGTAGAGTTGTATTTTCAATAATATTTTCTTCGGTTATATTAGTTGTCAATTGACTAAGGCTTAACATTTCCCAGTTTTGCTGAGAGTTTGGAGAGGGAAATAACCAGCAATAAAAACATTAAAAATAAAAACTGAGAGATTCCCAGCAAGAAATAGACGTATCAGAGTCAATGTCATTAACTCTAATATAAGATTTTTTTCTAACACAGATATTTTACCATATAAATCTTTTAAATACAATGATAATAAGAAAGGAGCAATTCAATTCACGAGAAAGCTTGGAGATCTAGAAAATGATCACTAATCCTCCGAAAGCTCGTACAAATCACACAACTCAAGAATGCCGCGCAACTCAGTTGCTAAATTACTATCTACAATCGCTGAACTTATCGCAGAGGTTGTATAATCATCCGTCATTTACTGTGCAAGCTATGATGCTTACCTTTTACGATGCTTTAAAACAGGTTTCATTTCAATTTCAACAGCGCTATAATTAATTCTATTTCGCTACATTTAAATTTAAAGTGGAAATGTATAACAGCTGTATAATATATAAATAATAGAAATGGCGAATATAAAACCAAATTATAAGATAATAAGTGAATAAATTTCAAATCAGAGAATGAATCATATATGTATCAAATTAGAGCAATTATTGCTATTTTATATACATTATTTATATACATTAATTAGATTAATTGATTGTGACAGAAAAACTATAACAGAATACATACCAGAATTATAATATACTACTTCAGAATTATTTAAAAATTCATTGTATTCTCTATAATTGATGTTCATGTAAACTAATATTTATCTATACAAAGAACATCGAATTGTTCCACGCTTTCAGAATAAAAAAACTGAATTCATTTTGACATTGACCCACTATACAAAGTAAAATAGTTCATATATTTTAATTTATGTATTTTTCTCAAAAAATAGATAAAAATCACTCAATTTAAGGTACTTAGACAGTGATCATTATAAATTAGTCATCGACAGCTAGTAATATTTCATGTTTTTTAGTTCTGTAGCGAATTAATCTGACATCATCTTGCGGGTCGAGATTTTGAACCATTGCGTGAGCTTTTCGTGCAAGTTGAGAAAATGTTTGTGAGTACAAAACCGTTAGTTCTTCATCTAAACTTGATCTAATTGGGAAACCATCTGCAGATAGGATTATTATTCCTTCAACTCCTTTACATTATGAAATGGTACGTAAGTAATTATCAACTTCTGCCATGCGGTTTTAGCGTGGTATCCATATAATTGAAATCATTTGATTATTATGAGATAAGCAATTACCACTTCAATGTACCCTGACTCAGCTTTGGTGACAGAAGAGCACAGAAATGAGGTGATAATTTCTATAATTTTCAGGTTAAAGCCAGGCGGTAAAAAGGAGAATATCAACGACAGAATTATTCTTAAGAGTTTTGTCAGTGATATATTTTGCGATGAAACGCGTTAGCATTAGTTAAAGTAGTGTGAGCGTGTGGTTCCGCAGATGTTATCAGCGAATTATGACATTTCTCTGGATCATTACGAGAACATCTCAAATTTTAACGATTTGTTCCCAGATTTCAAGCCCGATTAGTATCCGGACTCTGACCTAATTTTTAAGACTTTCAGCACCTCTTCTTCAGTTGGTTGTCAGCATTACATCTGCGGCTGCCTCCAGCAGTGCCCAACCTGCAAGAATTTCTACGGATGCCGTTAGTGCCACAACGAGGCCGAGGACCATGTCCTGGACCGCACGTCCGTGACTACTTTAAAATGTCGTTTCTGCTCAGAAACAGTTCCATTTGGAGATAAATGCGCTAACTGCTCGCAGTAGTTTTGCTCCGTTTTCTGCCCAGTGTGTAAATTCATGTGCTTCATTGGCTTGGACGAGAAGCCATTCTATCATTGTGAGCAATGCGGAACGTGTAAAGTTGGCTTGAAGAAGAAGTGGACTCACTGCGGAAAATGCAATAGGTGCTACCACGTAGACTACTTCAAGAGTCATAGGTGCGGAATAAGATCGGCAACCGAGTGCTGCGTGTGCCTAGGCACGCTCAAGGACTCTGTATTTCAAATAAGGGATGTTGAGTGCGGGCACACCATGCACTACCACTGTTGGGTACAACTGATCAATCAAAACATCTTTAACTGCCCAATATGCAAAAAATGCCTCTTAGACGCTGATTTAAGGCAGCAAATATTCGAACACTACACATAAATCGCTCGAAAAACACTAATCGGAACACGAACTGTTCAAGTTCACTGCAACCAATGCAACCACGAATTTGGATTCTTCGAACAACCATTTTACTGGTGTCACGAATGCAAAAGCTTCAATACAAGCGTTGTTAACGGGAATCCCTCAACTGAAACAGTATACTAATATATTTAATAACTAATAGACCCAATACATTGCCTGGTTCTAACCATGGAAAACGTTATTCCATTCTTCACAGAAAAATACAATTTGAATGGAGAAGAAGTTGAAGTTATTAAATAAGGAATTACCGAAACATCATTATAAGTAATTGAACACTTATTACGAATTGGAGAATTTCCACCGGAAAAGGAACTATTTTTGGCGTTGTTCAAATGATACAGTGATAAGGATAGATTTATTGAAATGTTTTATATTAATAATTAATATAGTATATAAATCTAAATATTATTGATGATAATAATTAAAATATCGACCATTACAACATTTTCTTGTTAGATAAATAGCATAAATAGATTTAAAATATTTTAATATTTAAGTATAACAGAAGTTTTAAGTATAAATATCATTTCTAAATGTGAATATGCATATTATTACGTCGTTCTAGATATCTTATACGTTAATACACTTAGGATTTTGACTTTGACAACATTAAAGCTGATATAACCGTGTAGTTATTACCAAATTTAATTTACATATATTCTAATAGTTTGTCTTCTTCTTTTGTCCATAAATCTTTCTTTTATATTTAATTATGTATTTATGTCTTAATTTTGTGGTAATATTAATTTAATTTAAATACCTCACTCGGTTCTCCTTTAATTCGTTCCGTTTGTATTTAATTCCTCATGCTTGGTTAGAGCGCCCTTTTTCTGTTTAATTCTTATTTCGTTTTTTGAAATAGTCATTGTCATTCATCTAATCTGACAAAGCTATTGGAGATTGGGAAGGTAGGGTGTACCTGTGTTGGTGTAAGTTGGCTTTCGTTGCCAGTTAAGCTGCGTTGTGTAGTAGTTTGTAGTTTGTGTTTGTTGGTGGTTGGTGGTGCACTTTTGGTCGGTTGGCATATTGTGTTTGTTTATTTGGCGTCTTATTAGGTTAATTGGTTCATTTTCATGATGTTTAGTGTTGGGTGTAGTTTCGTTTTTTCGTTTCGTTTGTCATTGTTTTCTTTTTGTTGTTTGTCTTTTTTGTTCTTTTAGTTTTTCAGTTTTTATTTTTTGTTTTTTCATTTTAGTTTTTTGTTTTTGTGTCTTGTTCTGGGGTTTTGATCACTTAACTCACAGATCGAAGGAGATCACGACTTCGTCGTCATCTTTGTTTTCGAATTGTGGGAATGTGATATTATTTTCTGCAGCGTAGTCGTGTTCCAATTATGTGAGTTCAGCGTGTTTTTTGACTGCTTCATCATATGTTCTTGTTCGTAGTCCATGGGATTTGAGTATTGATCTAGCTATAGAGCGGAGGAGTTGGCTGGTTCGGCAGAATGTGTTGATTTTATCTAATGATATAGGGTGGATTGTGCATTGGTCACTGAGGATGATTGGGTGGATTTGATCTTTGTCAACTTGGTAGTTCTTTGCGTGTGTTTCGAGCTTCGATATAAATTCACGTTACATTGAAGGTCCAAGTTGCGTGACACACATATCAAAAAAGTGTGGTTTTTCTTTTTGTATTATCATGACATCGGCATTGCCCATGGCATGTAGGACTTTTCCGGGGTCTTTGTTGGAACCTGGATCGTCTTGGATGCCCTTGTTCTTGCTGGTATTGAATTAGCCGTAAGTAGGGCTGAGTTTCGGTTGGAATTTAACGGGAAGCGATGCGATGAGATCGTATTGTGTTCGATTGTGGCGCTGTATGCTCAGGCCAGAGAATTACGAGCAATATATCGAGTGGTTAGAATCTTGGTGTAATTGTTGGCATAAGCTGCATTTTCTCTAAGGAATTGATATTGAGACTGAGTTGAACAAGATGTTTACTGCTCTACTAAATTCAATGTTGTCGAAATCGAAATCTTGAGTGAGGGTGTGGGCGACAAAACAATCTTGGTTAGTTGTTAGACCAGGATATTCTTTTTTCTCGTTTTCCAAGCGGATGGAATGTTGCAATTTCTTGTATCTTGGATCGATTTTGTTTGTGGACAGGAGTCTCTGGACCGTTTCGACCTAATTTTTAAGACTTTCAGCACCTCTTCTTCAGTTGGTTGTCAGCATTACATCTGCGGCTGCCTCCAGCAGTGCCCAACCTGCAAGAATTTCTACGGATGCCGTTAGTGCCACAACGAGGCCGAGGACCATGTCCTGGACCGCACGTCCGTGACTACTTTAAAATGTCGTTTCTGCTCAGAAACAGTTCCATTTGGAGATAAATGCGCTAACTGCTCGCAGTAGTTTTGCTCCGTTTTCTGCCCAGTGTGTAAATTCATGTGCTTCATTGGCTTGGACGAGAAGCCATTCTATCATTGTGAGCAATGCGGAACGTGTAAAGTTGGCTTGAAGAAGAAGTGGACTCACTGCGGAAAATGCAATAGGTGCTACCACGTAGACTACTTCAAGAGTCATAGGTGCGGAATAAGATCGGCAACCGAGTGCTGCGTGTGCCTAGGCACGCTCAAGGACTCTGTATTTCAAATAAGGGATGTTGAGTGCGGGCACACCATGCACTACCACTGTTGGGTACAACTGATCAATCAAAACATCTTTAACTGCCCAATATGCAAAAAATGCCTCTTAGACGCTGATTTAAGGCAGCAAATATTCGAACACTACACATAAATCGCTCGAAAAACACTAATCGGAACACGAACTGTTCAAGTTCACTGCAACCAATGCAACCACGAATTTGGATTCTTCGAACAACCATTTTACTGGTGTCACGAATGCAAAAGCTTCAATACAAGCGTTGTTAACGGGAATCCCTCAACTGAAACAGTATACTAATATATTTAATAACTAATAGACCCAATACATTGCCTGGTTCTAACCATGGAAAACGTTATTCCATTCTTCACAGAAAAATACAATTTGAATGGAGAAGAAGTTGAAGTTATTAAATAAGGAATTACCGAAACATCATTATAAGTAATTGAACACTTATTACGAATTGGAGAATTTCCACCGGAAAAGGAACTATTTTTGGCGTTGTTCAAATGATACAGTGATAAGGATAGATTTATTGAAATGTTTTATATTAATAATTAATATAGTATATAAATCTAAATATTATTGATGATAATAATTAAAATATCGACCATTACAACATTTTCTTGTTAGATAAATAGCATAAATAGATTTAAAATATTTTAATATTTAAGTATAACAGAAGTTTTAAGTATAAATATCATTTCTAAATGTGAATATGCATATTATTACGTCGTTCTAGATATCTTATACGTTAATACACTTAGGATTTTGACTTTGACAACATTAAAGCTGATATAACCGTGTAGTTATTACCAAATTTAATTTACATATATTCTAATAGTTTGTCTTCTTCTTTTGTCCATAAATCTTTCTTTTATATTTAATTATGTATTTATGTCTTAATTTTGTGGTAATATAGATGTACCTCTTGCATAATTGTAAAATTTTCTTATATTAGTATAAGTATATAATCTTATTAATTCATTATTGGTGTGAACATCATTTTATAGTATTATAGTTCGTATTGTTAAATGTTTAATTTATAGTATTTTTACAAGTCTGAGTAAAGTAAATTGTATCAGAAATATTATTTAACAGAACAGTTGATAAATGCATTCACCAACATTTATATAAATAAAATATAACAACAATTTGTTTTAAATTGTCTCAAACAATTGATTCGTATTTATTTTTACAAAAACATTCTTTAATATACAGTCGTTTTACTTTTTAGCAGTTTTTTAATTAAGGTAGTTCACATAATAGCAGTTTTTAAATTAGCAGTTTTAGATATTAGGAGTTTTTTTAATTAAGAGTTTTTTAATTAAGAGGACCATTCACTTATTAAGCGGTTTTTAAATTAGCAGTTCTTTAATTAAGAGGGATTTCCATTCCAATGTTACGCATTTACTAAAACTAGTGTTTAAATTTCCACACCAGCAAATGTTGTTTAAATCTCGACTTTGTGCTACAAAGGTGAATTTTATTTAAAACTTAATCTTAATTCATATTGTATGTATTTACACTGCTTTATTATCACATATTACAATTTATTATAAGATAGCAATAATTAAAAATTTACATCAATTAACATACGTTATTAATTATATTTCTGGAAAAAATAATATAGAATTAACTGAACTGCGTATAAATACATTACTATGTACTTAATTATGCATATATTCACGTTATACTAAAATTTATCAAATAATGCACTTATTTATTAGATAACTTATAAAATTATCATTATATAAATATTTATGAATAACTTATGATTATAATCTCGAAATATTTTATTTAACAGTAAATTATAACAATAAATTTTTAATTATTGCTATCTTATAATAAATTGTAATATGTGATAATAAAGCAGTGTAAATACATACAATATGAATTAAGATTAAGTTTTAAATAAAATTCACCTTTGTAGCACAAAGTCGAGATTTAAACAACATTTGCTGGTGTGGAAATTTAAACACTAGTTTTAGTAAATGCGTAACATTGGAATGGAAATCCCTCTTAATTAAAGAACTGCTAATTTAAAAACCGCTTAATAAGTGAATGGTCCTCTTAATTAAAAAACTCTTAATTAAAAAAACTCCTAATATCTAAAACTGCTAATTTAAAAACTGCTATTATGTGAACTACCTTAATTAAAAAACTGCTAAAAAGTAAAACGACTGTAACATATTTGTAAAATACAATGATAATTCAATCTTTTGGATCATTTTTCAAAGTATTGAATAAATATTCTTTAATAATATTTTTGTATTTAATTTATATAAATGATTATATAATCAATTATAAATTTCAGTATATTCAATATACTACCTTCATGATGGAATTGATTGTAAATTATTTTCAACCAAATAATTTTCGGTATATCATCTAATGATGCGTTATCAGATATCTTAAAAGTGTTTGAGTATTTTGCGCCCTTCAATTTTTCCGCGCCCTCTTGGAATTGGGCTCATGCACCTCCTTTCGCTGTTTTGCATCATCTCCCTCATTTTCGCGCTCTCGGCCACAAAATCCCTCAACTTCTTCGGGCTCTTGACCACAATATTTTATTACTGCTTCTTAATAAGTGTGTCCTTGAGAGCTAATAGTTCGGCCTTCGAGAATGGCTCGATCTCCTCGTGCACCTTCAGCCTCGGAATCTCGTTCTGATTTATGAAAAACGACTGATAATTGGGCGACTTTGGAACGATGTCGGCCGTAGGAACGTACGTTATAGAGAACTGAGACGAATTCACGTACCGAGCACGCTCAGTGTACCCCACCTTGAGGGACTCAATTTTGCGCTGCTTTGACATTTGGAGTGAAAATTTCAGAATTTGAGTAATAATGAGGGTGTATATAGAAAATAGGTGAATAAATGGTGTTTAAACAGAAATAGATAATATGAAATTATCAAGGAAAAATATGGAATCACTCTGAGACTGAAAACTCAACAACCATTCGTTAGATCTGGTCGTGAACAGAGGCTAATTTTTCTCCATATAATTCATTGAGTTCATTGTCAACGCAAATGCTATTGATTCTGTTCAAAACTCTTACACTTAGATTCTATTGTTTAAGTAATTTTTCAATTGCAACAAAAGCTTCATTCATTTAATCCTATTTATTACCAATAGCAATATCTATTGCTTCAAGTCCAGCATATTATACACGCCAATCCCCATCATTCATTATTTCAGCAATTTGATTGATATTTGTTGACTACTGAATGGCAATTGTTTTTAGAACCCAAAATTTACTATCAATATCAAAGAGAACAAAATAATTTTATTTTATCAAATTCATTATATGATTTTTCTTATTATTTTCAATAAAGAGAATTTAAATAGAGGCTTCAATGCACTAAATATAATACTATAGTTCACAATTATCAATATTCTTAGTTTTAATCAGTTGAATCATTTGTAATATATACTTTTAATCGTTTTAAGATAAAGCTTAGTTATTCCAAAAAACTTGATGAAGAATATAATTAGCAATTCGCAGAACTTCGTTCTTTTTCCAGTCTTCTAATTCATCATGTTTTTAAACAATATATAAAGTAGAAACAAAGTCGGTGAACAAGATTTCATCAGTATAGTTTCTCAATTACTTCATAGTTTATTGTATCGTTATCATAGCCAAAATTTCATCGCATTTTAGTTATTTTTCTAAATCACCTATAACATCGTACATAAAGAAAGTATAACTTTAAGTTTATTGAGTTAACCACTCTTTCAATTCATTATTTGATTATTATGATTATGTGCTCGTACAACCCATTAATAATGGGTGTGGAATTGCAAAGTAAAAGTTATTAATGAAATTTTGTGTGTGAAACATCATTTATTACAACAATAAAAAAATAATTGATTGATATTTAATAAGATTTAGTAGTTATAAACTCCTTTTAAATGAAAAATATTACTTTAAAACATTAAAGATTTGTATGGATTCGATATCACAATAACATAAAAATATTTAATAATGCTCATGTTCTCTCGTAGCACAGGCCATTAATTTGTTCTTACCAATCAGTGCAACTGCAATCATCACCAAATGTCGGCTATAATGGTTATCTTTAGAACAAATACTATAAAACCTGTACAGTCCAGTGATTAACTGAATTTAAAAACCCACAACTAATACTAGTAGTAGTTCCTATAAATCTATATGTTTCTATAAATCTAGTAGTAGTTCCTAATGTGACCAAGCCAAACTTCAAATCATAAATTTTGAGCGTATAACAGTATTTAACGATTCCAACCACTTCATGTGAACTTATTAACCCAACCAGTTTTATAATATTCAAATCGCAACTATTAACCGTTTAACCAAGCCCAAACGCGTTTTCAGAATATACTTCAAAGGTGAAATCAGTTTACTGAACTGTTAAATAGTTTATATTTAACGCTAAACCAGTGAACAAAACTGAACCTAAAGAATAATTAAAGAGGGAATTTGTAATATTCGTTAAGTTAGACTGATTGCAAACCCCAATTATAGATTGAGAATTAGTAGTTTCAATTTAAAACATTAAATTTGAAATATAAATGCTTTAAAGCAGATTCGAATCTACAGTGCTAAAATATCCTTATTACGTTCTAGGAATTAATTTGACGCTGATTTACACTTTTTCAATGAAAAATGTGTACTCGTCTTCACTAAGTTAACGAAGTTGGTACGCTAAACTAAACTAACTATATTTAACAGTAAATATAATTTAGCAATAACGAATTCTAATCTATCCGAAAGCTTATAAACCAGAAGAACAAATAGCAGATATACTCATATTTACTGATGATTAAATTAATTTAAGGCAACTTAAGCTATTCAATGAATAAAAATTCATGTGCAACGAGTTCTACACGTGACCCTCGATTCTTACCTAAGTTAATATATTTGCAAATAGAAACACGCTCCCATTGAAGGAAATATCAGATGAAAACGCTATATAATTATTCATAATTTTGTTCGACTAACTTCCTCTATAACAGAACACAAGATTCATACCATGTCTAAAAACAGATTAATAACAAGTAGCGGATACACAGTCTGTCTGGTCTAGATTTGGATAAGCTCCTATTGGACACGTTGAACATTGAACTGTCATTTCAAAACAGACTTATGAAGCTGGACATTTTGAAATACATTAGCTACCATCTAAAGATATTTTTTAAGAACACACGCAAACAGATTCCTGTTGAATAAAAGTAGAATCGCACACGCAATTTGGAAAAGATCCTGTTACTCCTAATCCAGATATACATTGGCAAGAACTTAAACCCCACTCCGCAAGTTTAATCTTATCATTGCACTAAATGCATCTATTATTTTCATCAGGGTATCCGTATTCTGTTGAACACGAAGAAACGCAAAAACTTTGTTCAATGTTCAAATACCCAGGACTACATAATTATAAGGAGACGCAAGTAGTTTTCGATAAATTTGGGACGGTGTTTGTTGAACATGTTTGGCACTACTTCATATTGGAAAGTTATTCAAGAGGACACGATGATAGACAACTCATACCATCAACTGAAATATATTATGCACAGTAAACACACTTTCTGGCTTCGTTTGGAACGGCTTCTTAAGACAAACAGCTAGTGATGCAATAAGTTCCATCGATACTTAAATATTCACTTTCGCATGTTTTAGATACACAATGTGTCTATGCTTAATTTGGTACGAGGTTTTATTCACATATCGAACACTATTTTGTTTCGTTGTCCACAAATTAATTTAATGGACATTTTGAAATACATTAGCTACCATTAACTGCTATTAATAATTGACAAATGCATTGAGAATTTTAAATTATATAATTAGGTAAGCACTAACAATTTGGAAATGAATATAATTAATCAGACGTTGAAGCACATGCGCATAATCCAGTTAAAGAATTTAAATAACCAAGTTAATTAATTTCAGAACATTATTAACATTATCTGTTATTGTTTGGGTATCCATTTGTACAATTTTAAACACAATATGTTCCTTCTTGACTTAAAAACATATTATCACAATTGTTAACGCAAACTGTTTTGGAAATATTTGGAAATAAATTATTTGTACAACTTACACAATATTTAAGCTCTGAAATTATTATGTATATTTCGTTATAATTACATTAATTTACACATGATAAGTTATCAGAAGATTAAAATATAGCTTAACATGTACATTATCCATTAGTATTTATAAAGTTGGATTTACAAACGCAATTAGGAAATGTTCCATCGGTTCCAGATCCACAAATACATGATGTTCCAGAAATATGACTTAAATTGTTTATGTAAGTGCATGTCACACATTTCTACATAAATTAATCTTAAACGTATGGATATGCACATAGAGAGCAAATACAGGGTGGTGTATTACATCCTTAATTCGTGGGACATGTATCAGCACACGCTAAATTTGCTAAGCGTTTTTCACAACTACAACTGTAATATGTATCAGAACCATTTATATCTATACCATTCTTTGTATAGTTTGTTGGGCAATAACAACCATTGTTATAATATTCTCCATTTAGCTAGCAAAGAGAATACTATTTCTTATTATTATTCATAACTATTTAAAGTATAATCATTAGAAGTGGTATAACATTGCAATAAATATATTTAGATCTTAAGCAAGTGATAATATATAATACTTATGTATCTAATTAAAGTATAGTATAATATATGTAAAATAATTATAAACTGAGTTGCTAAAATTGTGTATTTGTTGTGTCAGTTCTATTATCAAATTTATATCTTTTAAATAGTCAGTATATGGCTATCGGTATACGGTATATTGCTATAGGAATAAATATGAATAAATCATAAATCAATAAATCAATAATTATAATATTTAAATATGTAAAATATGTTATATACACATATTTATAAACATAAAGAATCTTATATTATCTTTAGAATAAATATTTTTAGAATTAGAATCACAGCTTACCTTTCTTAGCGTTCTTTTCATTAAGCTTTTGCATAACGATTCTCTTCTTCTTTCTTTTCTCGTCGAGTTCTTGTTGTTTCTCTTCGTCGTGTTTCTTGGTCATACCTTTGTTCCATTTTTCTTTTTGTGCGGCTTCTTTTTCTTTTCTTTCGATTTTCTCTTTAACAAGTTGTTGGTTTAGTTTGAGCAGCTCATCGACTCTCTTTTGTCTTTTTTCTTGTGTTTCTTCAGCTAGAAGTGGTTTCAGGTTTTAATCTTTGATTTTCTTTCTGGCTTGTTCGAGTTCTGATAGGTTGTTGTGATTTACTTTGTTTTTGATGTATGTTTGTGCTTCTTCGAATGGGAGTTGTTGAATGAATTTTGGTCTGAGTGCGAGTTCTTGTGGAACGAATATTTATTTCTTTTCGATTTTGTATTGTGAGTCAGCTGCGTATTCGATTGGTGCGTTGCTTGTTTGTCTGATTTGGGCCATTTGTCTGATTTGTACGAATTTTCCGCAGTGGTTGTCCCATTCGTTATAGAATTTGTCAACTTTAACTTTCACGTACGTTTTCAGGAATACGGTGTCGTTTTTGCGGATTTTGTCTTCGAATGTGACTCTAACCTGTCCGTTGTCGTCGTTTGGCTTCTTGATTATGCCCCTGATTCCGGATACAGTTCTCACTCCTGCGCCCGTGAACGCGGCTGCTTCCAGTTTCGAGTTGAACATTTTGCCCACGAACGCTGTGTTTTTGTAGAGTTCTTCGCAGTAGCCGATTAGTTTCAGCTTTTTGTAGAGCTTCAGCTCGAAGCTGGACTCCTGGACAGTTCCGTTCAGGCAGATTCTGAAGTCCTTGGACTGAATATCTTGGAAGCAGATCACACCCGAGCCAGCTGGTACGCGGTACCCGTAGAATGTGCACTGGCAGTGCATGTGCTCAGGTGTGTACTTGAGCATTTTGAGTGGGGGCGATTCGGTTTACAGTGCTGAGTCGTACTGCATTTCCGTTTTGGTCTCTTGCTTAAGTGAATAATACGGCAGGGATTGGAATCTGCGCCAACCGATGCAGAAAACGAGCGGGTTCCTGGTCTTAAGGATCTTCGGGAACCATCTGTGCCTCTTTACCTTAGCTGTGATGTACTAACGCTGATTTTCTTGTGGGAGGAGGCCGCCCAAGATTAATGGGCTGTGCTTGTCGTAGTTCTGCTTGAACTCGATTATGGGCGTGAAAGTGAACTTAACGTACTGCCCAGGAGCAAAACGGGATGTGTTCAACGTCTTATCCAAGAGCTGTTCTCTCTGTTTCAAGCGCTCAAGCTCCTTCTCTTATTATAATATGAATGGGTCAGTGGTAGATTAGAAGTTAAGTAATGGGTTTGCTGGCTTGTTCTTAATAATGGGCTGGGCTGGTTTAACGTCCTCGTAAGTAACACCGTCGAGGCATTTGTGAACGGCCTCAATGTAATCGGTGTCCTCCAAGAAGTATTTACCAAGGGATTCCTTTGAGAAGTCCTTCTAATAAGTGAGCCTTGAATTAGAATAAACAGAATTAATGGGGAATACCTTCGAGCTATCTCTTTGTTAAAAGGGGAGTGCTGTGAAGTTGCGCACCATCTTGTTTGGGAACAAATCAACATTGATGTAGTTCGCTGCTTCCTCCTCGTCATCATCGAACAATTACAGTGGTGGGCCCTCGAAATGCTTTTTTGAATTAGGAAGAAGAATGAAGTTTATTATTTGAATCTTACTTATATCACTGCCCGGCTCAATAATGAGTGTGTTCTCCCTCCTCATCAATACACTCATTAACTCTATTTACTATTGATTTGTAAAGTGCTTCAATCACATCAAGGCCTGGTTGAGCCTTGGATAGCTGTGCTACAATAATTAACGTATATAACTCTGTATATACTTCAATAATAAGTTTCAACTTTACCTAACGTTGTATAATTTAACAATCAAGAAAATTGATTTCTCATTATGAAATGGAAGTGGAAGATCATAAGTAAAATAACTGTTGTTTTAGAGTAGCATCAATATATTATTTAATGCTGGGCCCGACTAACCCACTTGATTCCATTCTTCAAGAAACAAAAATGCATTCATTATTTGAATATTGAGAATGAAAGCGACTGTAACTACCTGAATTATAATTCTAATTAAGCGAAGTACCAATACTTCATCTTGAGCTCCCGGTTGAGATTGAAAGAAAAAGTCCTCCATTGTTTTTCGTGATTAAGAAATACCTAAAATCGTTCAGATTGACCCAGTTGAAGATGAACACCGAGGTCCTCTGCAGGTCCAGTGCTTGCGCTACTAGTTATAAATTACATATTGCGTCCGTATACCAATCATTGGATCCTCTTATTCTTTTCTCCAATCAGGCTTAACTACCATATATTTTCGAGATAAAATCTTTCATAAATTAGTTTTGTTGACTAAAACGTAGAAATTACACAGGGACATCTTAAACAAGTGATATAACTAGTTCAGATTGGTACAATATTTTATGAATTCATCCGTTGGACCCAGAAATGAAGAGAATACAAACGCTTCAGAACTGCCTAAGTTTGTTAAGTGAATTAGTTGACCTTCCCTAAACATCTTCTACCGCGTTTATTTTTGTCATTGCCGTCCTTTTATTGCATGTGGTAATTTCTATTTTTCCTTTTTGGAATATTAAATACCGACTTTGAATAGTCGATTATGGTCTAATACGATCGAAATCATATTTTTGGCCCTCTTGTGTTAATGAGTAGTTCATGAATAATCTCCAACTTGAGATTATTTATTGGAATTTGTCATCCGCATTAGAAGTGGCAAAATATTTTAATATATAATTACTCACATAGTAAACAAGAAAAAGCAATTCCACCTCCCATAACTGTACAAGAGGCCTGTTTTCTTTGCCTTCTGTGTTTTCTGTACCTTTTACTGCTTGTAGTAGTTGTAAATGAGATCGTGGTAGTACTGCTTGCTGGCTTGTGGCTTCTCAAGCTTCATCTGTCTCATGTAGCTCTTGATGCGCTCCTCCTCGTTGTCAATTTTTTGAGTTGGGATTTCTTCCTCCTTGTGTTCTTCGTCTTCCTCATTCATTTCTGGGTACAACTCCATGTTCTTTTTAACCTGATTCAAGAGCTCGTCCTCGTCAACGTCGAGTTATTCGTCGGTTTTTGATTCGGACATGTCCTCATGCTTGCCATTGTCCTCATCATCTTCTTGACCAAGCCAATCGTTTTCGTTTTCTTCCTCTTCCTCCTCTTCAAAGGTTTCGCTTGAGTCAGAGAGTTCTTCGTTTATGCTTTCGTTAGCAACAAGGTCTGGATCTAAGTCTTCTAAAGAAGCTTCATCGTCGCCAAAGAGGTTGATTTTATCCAGTTTGTCATCGATTTGGATGTTCTTGATGATCTCCATTGCTTTACCGGCTTTACCGGCCTTTGGAGCAGAATTAACTTTAACATGGATGGCTTCGTCGTCAATTTTAATGTCACCGACCTCGCTCATTGGAGCGTATAAGATTGGCTTGTTCTTTTAGAGGATAAGCTTGTTATCTGGGAGAGCCGGATCAGTTTGAAGCTCCATTGAGGATAATTGCACATCAGCGTACCCTGGGATATGGAAATCCTGGTTCTTGTTAAGGAATGTTCCGCGCACGAAACCGAAGCAGTTGACAGAGCCGTCATTCTTCTGTTCGTATCTATCAACGAGCACGCAACCGTGCTGAGACTTCCACTCTAATGGCATGGAATACTTCTATTGAGTGATGCATCTGGAGAGAACGTCAACTTTCTCGCGTTTGTAAGTATCCTTGAACTCAAGGAACGGCATGTCGAAAATCTTGGCTCCAGCAGCTATTTCCTTGTAAATACGCTCACGGAGCTGCTTACGAGTTTTAATGTACTTGTTTTCAATCTTGTCCTCATGAGTGAGCACAGTGAATATCTTTGGAAAACCAATAGCTTGGAAGATATTCAGATATTCGTAGATATCTGTATCAATACCACGCTCAACATCAATAACGAGAATTACCAAGTCGACAACACGAGCTATATCAAGCACAGCAGTTAACTTGTTTGGAACATCAAACAAAGTTATACGCTTTGAGGATGAAACAGATACGGTTATTGGACCTTGTGGGTCAGTGATTGATTTGCCAGTGTAACTTTTAACTAAAGCTTTTACCAATGTAGTTTTTCCAACTCCATTTCCACCGATGACCGCAATCATATCCGGTGGGGCTATCTCTCCTTGACGAACATTTTAAGGAAGTTTGGCGGTGGAGTACTCGATTTATGCCTTACGTTCTAATTTGTAACGAGCATTTTTAACATTCTGAATTGCGAAAGCTTTCATGTTTGTTCCACGAGTCTTATTCTTTTCAATATTTGAAGCCTTTAAATCTTTAGCGCGCTTGCCAGATTTAGACTTATGGTGCTCCTTATGTACTTAAAGAGTTCCAATTTCAGATGACTTCATGTGAAAGGAGTGTTAGAATTAAATTATCTCAAAATTAATTATTTATTTTGTATAGGTAATCTTTCGCTCCATAATCTGGATGTTATTTAAATATTTAGTACAAGGATTATTCTATTTGATGTATATAATTCGTGGAAGTATTAAATAGTTTTAGCGCAGAATAGTTAAATGGTATGACTAATCTATCTCAAAATTCTATCCATATATCTGGCGAACTGTTTAATTGGAGTTTGTTCCATAGCATGTGGTTTTCACTGGAGGCATCAAACCGCACGACGACAAGAAAAAATAAATATATTTGAAGCGTATTGCTGATGCAATGGCAACTGGCTATGATTGTGGTATTGATATTTTTACGTTGCATATTCCTTATGCGCTTTGGAGTTACGAGGATGTATCTGCGTTGTCTGGTTTTATGAATTTGGCATTTAAAAGGTTGAATTTCAGGCCCTTCATCAGCTTCGTGCAGCGTGATGTGGACAACTAGCTTTTAATCGACAATTCAGCTGAGGAGCATGAGGAACTTTTTGGTAAGAACGTGACCATTCTTGTTCTTTCTCCAACCTCGATCCCCTCCAAGCTTCAATCCGCCCAGCTTGTAGTTTAACTCCTAGACCAGCGCCACTCGAACGTGAATTTTGTGGATTAATTTGACCCCAACACCACCCCATAGCAGCTATTTCAGAAGCTTCCCGGCCTTTCACCTGATTCAACTGGTATTTTCTCGCGTCAGCCGGATCTTATCGTTAATTTCGGGGGAGACTATAACGAAACGGTTCAGAACATCCCCTTTTGGCTGCTAAGGAAGGCCCAAATAAGAAATTTCGGGTCTCTGAAGGGGTTCTGCGTGAACTCGTTCGTGAGGATTGTCCGGTGGTTCGACCGCGTTCAGGCGTTCAAAATGAGCGTTGTCGAGGGCAGAGAGTGAAGTTAGTGGATGATATTTTTAAATAATGAGATAAAATTAACTATAAAAGAAGCTGGTAATACAATTTAATGTTTATACAGAATATGATTAAATCTTATTAGTATTCGCTTATAGATTTATTATATAAATGACATCGTATTTGTATTAATTAATGAATAAATAATTTGTATAATTTATGTATGTAAATACTGTTTTAAAATATCTAGTTTATCAATCATCTATTTAGCAAAATATGTAGAATTAGGCTAAAATTTAGAATATATAAAGTACACACTCTTAATTTGTTATATATAATTTGGAAAATATTTAGTATATAGTTTAAGAAGAGATTTGTACGAAGCAGTATAGAAGCTACAAAATATGACACTGTGTGAACAAAAACTCCCACTTCATAAGATGACGAGTGAAGAAATCAAAATCATGATTGAATGCAACTTCGAGCTGCTGAACCAAATACACGCAGCACACCACAGAATAGAGAAACTGAAAATGACAGAATGCTGCAACCAGAGAGACAGATGGACGGAAAGAGAAGACAGACTGCTGAAAAGTATAATGGCGTACTTTGAAAAACCGAACTACGCCCAAATCGCGAAGTTCATCGCCTCGAAGACCAGCAAGTAAGTATACTTCAGGTTAAGGTATCTCTCCCAGCAGAAGTGCAAAGCCGCGCTTGAATGAATTTTGTAGTTGTTTTCAATATTGATGTCTGTGTTATTATCTAGATAAATCCAATCTAATCAGACAGATACTAATAATGTATAATTAATCACATTATGTTCATATTCATATCATTTAATATTCTGAAGAAACGATATACTCCATCATTATTGTAAATTAATTATATGATAATTGTCATCGCGTGCAAGAATAAAATATATAATAATATCAATATTTCATTTTTAACTCACAAAACATTTATTGATCCGTTCTTTCAGGTATCTAATTCGCTGAGATGTTTGTGTTTATCAACTTTGACTGAATTCAATCAATATTTTAATTAACAATTTTGTAATTAATCACTCTTTATCAATATAATATTAAAAATACAATATCTCATTTTCAGTTAATTGTACCTCTATATTGTATTGTATGAAAAGAAAAAGATATAGAAAATCCATAATTAATTAAAAGTAAAACACATCAATCAGTAATACATTAAATTACGTCTTATTGCTGTAATTCTTCTAATTCATAAGATTTATTAGCTTTATACCAAAGGTTAACTTGTTTCTTCCCCTCAGATGATTGAAAACATATAGTATACATCACACTGTCATTTAAAATACCAACTAATTAGCTAGATACGCCTAAAACTTTAACAAGTTTAAGCCCTCTTTATTACAGCCAACTTACTAAACATTGTTTAATGTCATGGTAGAATTGTAAAGGTTACTAATCCATTTTAAATGGAGTGAAATATTATACATCAAAATTAAAGACAATTAGTAAAACTAAAATGAATAAACCCGTAAATTAATAATATTTTGTAGTTGAACTACAATCCAAAATCATTATGGCAAAATGGAAAGACAATATCAAACGATGAGAATACCTAAACTTATAGAGAAATGTTTGATTCTACTATATCACTTGATATTTATTAATATTAGTTATGTAAAAATTCAAATTTTTTGGTAACTTAAATGGTTTCAGTATGTGTAATGGTTATTAAAATTGATTATGATAACATATTCCATTTCGTGGTATAAAAGATAGTCAATCCAATATCGTTCATCACTTCATTTATAATCTAATATTTTATAGATTACAGGGATTCACGAAAATTGGAAAAGATATGATAATTCACAATTTATTTGAAAATATATGGGGAGAATCAACTATCACAGTCACGTCTAAGTATTACAACTCGCAGCTGAAATTCATAAAAGGAGCTCTAAATAGAGGATAGTTTTGATATGTGTTCTAATTTGTAAAATAATATAGATCTACTCAATCTTTATGTTGACTAAAATATACAAATGCTAGACACATAAATATAATCAAGTGTATCGCAAATATATGTGGAAATTACAAGTATTAACAATTCTTTATACACGTTAACTGATTCGCTTAACAGCTCTTAATAATAAGCTATTTTGAAGCATAATTAATAAATTTAGCAAATATCTGATTAAATAAACAGTCTCACACAATCTACAACAAATTAATTTGTGTAATTATCATTTGAAGTATAATAATTAAATTAGTCTGTCTAACAACAAAACACGATATTAACTTAGATTTAAACAGAAAATAATGATTAAAACACTAAAATCGCATCTATTTAAACAAATACAGCTACTATGAGTGGTTAGATTACTTCACTAAACTCAAATGTCTAATAACACGAAGCTCAATTGGCTTAGATACAATCTACTAATTCTAACCAAGACGCATAAATTTATTAGTTGTAGTCTAATGTTAATTCGCTCAATGGCCAAAGTAGTAATGTGAATTCACAAATATCTAACTTATAGAACTAAATTAATTCATTATCGAACGAAGTAGCATCTATTTCTAGCAGCGCACTCACTGGTACGTGTTTCACAAAACCTGGCTAGGTTGGTTGTACCGTCTGCAATTCTGGCATTTGTGCATCATTTTATCAAAAAACTTGATACAGTGGTAAGGGCACAGTTATGTTGTGATGAAAGTATGATCAACTTTATTATTTAGATATATAATCTATTATATTGAATGATCTTCTGGAATATTGAATGTTACTGCTAAATATAATAGTATACGCTAAAGTTGTAAAGCAATAATAATTTCAAAGGTACCTCATTTCTGTTATTTCAAAAGAATGGTCAACTTTCCACCAGAGCTTTAGGAATACGTTGCCATCCTCTAGTTGCAACTCTAAATGATATAAGTAGCCAGCGACTATTTGCATTGAAACTTTCTTAACTTACACCAACTTTTTATTTTGCAATTGTAACTGCTATACAAGTCCTGCAAGAATCTCTGCTTCTAGCTCAGTATTTGCTTAGCCTTGCACACCTCCACACATCATTTGTGGAGTGAAAACATTAAATATTAAATGTTGATAAACTGGCGTTTAAATTCACTGTACATTTATTAAACTTAAACTCCTCTTTCTTTGCAAATATGAAAACACTTGAAATAGTATACACAGATTATCTAATAAAAACAGTAATGTGGCGAAATACTTCTATACACCCATTGCTAGAATAATAATGTAGTTTATCAATAAGTGGATCGATTGCAGCCCATCAAATCCTGCTATTTTGAGATTTAGCCTAAATATCATAATAACCGTATAACAGTGTAATTTTATCACTCTGTTTAAATATTATAATATGCAGTAATTTTTGATTGTGTAAAGCAAGCTTCTATAATAATCTTCTCATCCAATGATGTTCGTTTAATATGTGTTTCACACAAGCTATTAACAGCGATTGCTCTGTGGGAAAGAGATTTCGAATTCTGAGTGAGCTCGATTTATCAATCACGAATTTCTCTTCAATGGAACTCCACGGTATGGTTGTGAATTTATTGTCATTGCAATTAAGCAAATGGATACAAGTCTTGATAATACGATTTGGCAGATTATAATTTTCGTATATTTCTACAAACGTAAGTCTTTTTAATTGTGTCGAAATTTTAATATCGTAACTGGTTTTGAGGTTCGGTTTAAAACACTTCAGCAGTTAGTGTGCATCTACATATAGTATACCCTATTCTGTATACGCCAAATATAATTATGTATCATACATTATTATTTTAATCATTTCAAGCAGATTTCGTGGGCAGGGAGAGCACATAGAATATGAGAGCGCGTTTATGTTTTGCTACATACGCGTGTCAGACACAGCAATGAGAAGACGCAAATTAATAAGTTGAAGGGGTCTGTATTCAAGGTGACATAGTATTTGGAAATATCGTAACAAATGATATTATGTTGATTACAACGCTTCTACTTATAATCTATAATTTCCAATCGACTCTACAGCAGATGAGGATTGGTCTGTATTCGAGGCGATATATTAACATACGAATATGACTTTTCTTCTTTCAGTTAAATCGTTTCCATTATCTTTACTTGTATATGATGTTATTTTCTATTACATTAAATTAATAAGTATAGTAAAAGAAAGCAATATGCTCTCAAGAAATATAGGTGGATGATTAAACCTACAATTATTGTTAAAAGTCTAAATATATAAATAATATTAATATAAATAGTAATATGATACTTTCTTAACACTCAAGCAATATATTTGTGTACACTGATAAAATTACGTAAGGATCTCTTTAGTTAAATGTTGCAAATGTTGAGAACTTTGCAGTTTTCGGAATCAATAATCATAATTAATAAATATATAGTTCGCTAATTAACGTTTCTATTCAATTTTAAATAGTTTACGGATCATTAATATGTTAAACGTGTAATTTAAATGTCAGTTATTCCACATTAATATTTATTGCTGAAGGTTAGTGTTTGGCTACACTTATGTAAAATTCTTCGAAAGAGGTATAACTATAAAATTCTCATGTTCAATTTAGGTTTAGTTCCATAAAATGCAGTGGATTAATTTACAATATAATTGATGATATGTTATACACGCTACAAAACATATCAATTGTTGGTTACAATGCATTTAACAGTGAAGATAATGGTAATATTGTTTCAACAATTTTAATTTCTTTGATTAAAATATATGTCAATCTAGTCCAAGTTTGTAGTAATATAAATAAATAAGTGGGGATTACATATAGTAATAATGTATAGTTTTCTAGTTCAGCTAGAGTATAATGTGAAAATATATGTGAATCAAATACCATGCCAGCTTATGGTCTTTGTGTCTCCGATTTATTAAATGGCTCAATTAATACAAATTTCACTTAAAGCTGCATTTATCCATTTGTATTTAACGGGTACGATTGTATTTGTTCAGAAGGATACTATTATAACAACAGTAATTGTATTAACGTCATAAATCAATTTACATATTTAGAACAATAGCAATTAAATAATGTTTCTACTTTGTAAAATAATATAGATCTACTCAATCTTTATGTTGACTAAAATATACAAATGCTAGACACATAAATATAATCAAGTGTATCGCAAATATATGTGGAAATTACAAGTATTAACAATTCTTTATACACGTTAACTGATTCGCTTAACAGCTCTTAATAATAAGCTATTTTGAAGCATAATTAATAAATTTAGCAAATATCTGATTAAATAAACAGTCTCACACAATCTACAACAAATTAATTTGTGTAATTATCATTTGAAGTATAATAATTAAATTAGTCTGTCTAACAACAAAACACGATATTAACTTAGATTTAAACAGAAAATAATGATTAAAACACTAAAATCGCATCTATTTAAACAAATACAGCTACTATGAGTGGTTAGATTACTTCACTAAACTCAAATGTCTAATAACACGAAGCTCAATTGGCTTAGATACAATCTACTAATTCTAACCAAGACGCATAAATTTATTAGTTGTAGTCTAATGTTAATTCGCTCAATGGCCAAAGTAGTAATGTGAATTCACAAATATCTAACTTATAGAACTAAATTAATTCATTATCGAACGAAGTAGCATCTATTTCTAGCAGCGCACTCACTGGTACGTGTTTCACAAAACCTGGCTAGGTTGGTTGTACCGTCTGCAATTCTGGCATTTGTGCATCATTTTATCAAAAAACTTGATACAGTGGTAAGGGCACAGTTATGTTGTGATGAAAGTATGATCAACTTTACTATTTAGATATATAATCTATTATATTGAATGATCTTCTGGAATATTGAATGTTACTGCTAAATATAATAGTATACGCTAAAGTTGTAAAGCAATAATAATTTCAAAGGTACCTCATTTCTGTTATTTCAAAAGAATGGTCAACTTTCCACCAGAGCTTTAGGAATACGTTGCCATCCTCTAGTTGCAACTCTAAATGATATAAGTAGCCAGCGACTATTTGCATTGAAACTTTCTTAACTTACACCAACTTTTTATTTTGCAATTGTAACTGCTATACAAGTCCTGCAAGAATCTCTGCTTCTAGCTCAGTATTTGCTTAGCCTTGCACACCTCCACACATCATTTGTGGAGTGAAAACATTAAATATTAAATGTTGCTAAACTGGCGTTTAAATTCACTGTACATTTATTAAACTTAAACTCCTCTTTCTTTGCAAATATGAAAACACTTGAAATAGTATACACAGATTATCTAATAAAAACAGTAATGTGGCGAAATACTTCTATACACCCATTGCTAGAATAATAATGTAGTTTATCAATAAGTGGATCGATTGCAGCCCATCAAATCCTGCTATTTTGGGATTTAGCCTAAATATCATAATAACCGTATAACAGTGTAATTTTATCACTCTGTTTAAATATTATAATACGCAGTAATTTTTGATTGTGTAAAGCAAGCTTCTATAATAATCTTCTCATCCAATGATGTTCGTTTAATATGTGTTTCACACAAGCTATTAACAGCGATTGCTCTGTGGGAAAGAGATTTCGAATTCTGAGTGAGCTCGATTTATCAATCACGAATTTCTCTTCAATGGAACTCCACGGTATGGTTGTGAATTTATTGTCATTGCAATTAATCAAATGGATACAAGTCTTGATAATACGATTTGGCAGATTATAATTTTCGTATATTTCTACAAACGTAAGTCTTTTTAATTGTGTCGAAATTTTAATATCGTAACTGGTTTTGAGGTTCGGTTTAAAACACTTCAGCAGTTAGTGTGCATCTACATATAGTATACCCTATTCTGTATACGCCAAATATAATTATGTATCATACATTATTATTTTAATCATTTCAAGCAGATTTCGTGGGCAGTGAGAGCACATAGAATATGAGAGCGCGTTTATGTTTTGCTACATACGCGTGTCAGACACAGCAATGAGAAGACGCAAATTAATAAGTTGAAGGGGTCTGTATTCAAGGTGACATAGTATTTGGAAATATCGTAACAAATGATATTATGTTGATTACAACGCTTCTACTTATAATCTATACTTTCCAATCAACTCTACAGCAGATGAGGATTGGTCTGTATTCGAGGCGATATATTAACATACGAATATGACTTTTCTTCTTTCAGTCAAATCGTTTCCATTATCTTTACTTGTATATGATGTTATTTTCTATTACATTAAATTAATAAGTATAGTAAAAGAAAGCAATATGCTCTCAAGAAATATAGGTGGATGATTAAACCTACAATTATTGTTAAAAGTCTAAATATATAAATAATATTAATATAAATAGTAATATGATACTTTCTTAACACTCAAGCAATATATTTGTGTACACTGATAAAATTACGTAAGGATCTCTTTAGTTAAATGTTGAAATATTAATATATATGCAAGCTTTTCCAGTCAAAACGTTTTTCATAATCGTTTTTAGAAAATGAATTACGAAATAAATAAAATTATGGAACCGAGAAAACTGTAAAAGTTTTAAATGATGAACGTTTGAATTTTTTATGAAACTATACCCCTTATAAATGGAATATTGATGTGATATTTTAATTAATTGCTAAATACTTTAAATATGTGTGACTTTGAATGTCCGAATCCAAAATATGCGATATAAATTTTTAAATAATTTGAATATTCAATCAATCATCTGTTTGAATTTCGTTTTCTGTATTATTACCATATTGATCATATGCGGTGTAATACTGTTTGTGAAAATTCACATTATGCGAATAAATTATTTAGTTTAGATGCATTTTTATAATTCGTACTAATTCCATCATACAAATGATGTTTGCAGATTAAGTTTGCAGATTACATTGTAGATTAAACTAAACATTAAACCAGATTAAACTAAAAATAGTACGTGAATGAATTAAATTTTAGAGAATTATAAGTTTGCAAGTTGAAATATTATTATTTACTATAATATGACACTGTGTGAACAAAAACCCCCACTTCATAAGATGACGAGTGAAGAAATCAAAATCATGATTGAATGCAACTTCGAGCTGCTGAACCAAATACACGCGGCACACCACAGAATAGAGAAACTGAAAATGACAGAATGCTGCAACCAGAGAGACAGATGGACGGAAAGAGAAGACAGACTGCTGAAAAGTATAATGGCGTACTTTGAAAAACCGAACTACGCCCAAATCGCGAAGTTCATCGCCTCGAAGACCAGCAAGTAAGTATACTTCAGGTTAAGGTATCTCTCCCAGCAGAAGTGCAAAGCCGCGCTTGAATGAATTTTGTAGTTGTTTTCAATATTGATGTCTGTGTTATTATCTAGATAAATCCAATCTAATCAGACAGATACTAATAATGTATAATTAATCACATTATGTTCATATTCATATCATTTAATATTCTGAAGAAACGATATACTCCATCATTATTGTAAATTAATAATATGATAATTGTCATCGCGTGCAAGAATAAAATATATAGTAATATCAATATTTCATTTTTAACTCACAAAACATTTATTGATCCGTTCTTTCAGGTATCTAATTCGCTAATACACTTGAGCTGGCGATTTTGATGAAATGAATACCGATATAGTATTATAGTTATATATACCGAACAAATTCTAAAAGCTTTCTAAGAGCACATCTTCCTCTTAAGTCCATTTATCTTTTCTTTTTGCTGGTTTTATTTTTGAATTCCTTTATATTATATGCAAGTAATTGTGAATTTACTGCACGATCGTACAGTTTTCTTGTAATAATTGTAGTATTTAATCGTTCATCGTGGAGTGAATTTAAATAATTAAAGCTTACTATCGTTGTGCATTACGATGAATTTGTTATAATTAGAGTATTCGAGTTCATCAAAAACGCAAGTTTTAAAACAGACGAGTCCAAGTATGACATGAGTCCAATTCACAATAATATTAATGATTATATATTATTATTTGAACAGATACATAATTAAATCATAATTCTTTTATATTTTACAATAATGGAATGATTAAATTGAGCCTTAGTATTGATGATAAGGTTGCAGTTAAGTGAGTCATTTTATTTTACAACAATATTTTGGTAATTGCAACTTGATTACATTA